>SRMA01026054.1:376771-416783 GCA_007224835.1 Danionella cerebrum
ATATATATATATATAAAAAAAACTCTCATGTCTATGATTTTCTTAAGCTAAAAAGAGAAATGCCAAGTTGGTTGCTAGGGTGAGCAGTTGAAATGTGGATTTGATTGTTGATCATAGTAACAACTGAAATTTTAATAACTTCACTGGTTTCATCTTGACTATTTTCACTGACTTTTTCAATTTATTTTAAAGGATATTATAAGTCAATGGTCAATGTGGTTGGAAGATGTGGTTTAACCACATCTAGAGCCTAGGGTTCAAAAAACTTTTGACTGAGTTAGAAGGTTCCACGAGATTCTCAGTTTGAGTTAAAAAGATTGACCTCAAGTTAACTCAATGGAAATTTCCCAGCATTCTCAGAATTCCTGTAGTGGTACCAGTCTGTAAAGATATAGCAACTCGAGTCAGACCAGTTTGGATTTTGTTGGGAAAGTTTGGAGGCTGTAGTTTGAACGATCTAGGGAGGAGATGTGTTCAGAATTGAAGCAAAAAGCAAAAGAATGAAAAAATAAAAAAGCAAAAGATGAAAAACAATTTAAAGAATTGTGAAACTAAATTAAATAAACAAGTTACTTAAATAAAGGTAACATTGACTTCAATACCAGACAAACAAACCCATTATGTATTTAGGTAAATTCATCTATTATTCTTATTTCAAAAAATGTTTTATACGTTGAGGTAATACTTGTTTTGTTTTTAAGTGTTTAAATAGTTCAGTACATCCATCACAAATTACTTCAATAATAATTTCCTATTTTTTGAAGGTCACTGATAAACGTCCTCCAGTACGGAATTAAAAACCATCTCTGAGTTCCTTCAATCATTCATTGTGTGGCAGTGTGAGGCTGCTGTGACTCACTGTGAGGTTGTCTCTCAGAAGCTGCATGATCAGAGTGCTGTCTTTGTAAGACTCCTCATTCAGTGTATCAAGCTCTGCGATGGCCTCATCGAATGCCTACAGTGGCACAAAAACACAATCAGAAAAAGGAAAATGTTCCTCACTTCAATCATGGAAACAGAGACGGCACAGATATCATAGACGGACCTGTTTAGCAAGGGAGCAGGCCTTCTCTGGAGAGTTCAGGATCTCGTAGAAGAAAACAGAGAAGTTTAGGGCCAGACCCAGACGAATGGGGTGTGTGGGCTGCATCTCTGTCTTGCTGATGTCGAAAGCATTCTGGTAAGCTTCCTGAGAGTTATCGATGGTGGCTGAAGAAAAAAGAAAAGACCAGAATGCAGTGAATTCAGCACTTAAGAGATTTTGCGTATTAGAGAGCCCCATTATGATTTTCAAAGGTTTATTATTTGGTGATAACAGATTTTTTTGTCTGTAATACATATTTATTATACTGGCTTTTGCAATGATTCGATTTTACAACTCATTCGCACAAAACCACACCTTTACATAATGCAATTGGCAGTGATTGCTATTTTGAATGTTTCACACACAGTTTGCTAGAAAAAACTACAGTAACCATCTTGTTTACTGGATGTGATTGGGAGGAAGAGGTCCAAGTAAAATGGAAACTGATCCATCTTTTTATAAAAGCTGTCTAGAGCATCCACGATTGTTTGTAGTAGTTTGTATTTGGTTCCTGGGTTTAAACTAAAGGATTAATTTAATGATGACCCGTTTCTCATTAAAGACAATAACTTGATAGACGAAGCCCTTTCCCATTTAAAACATGAACGGAGTAATTATCAATCAAACTTAGAGCTTTGTGCATGAAAAGTCATGAATAAATATCTACAGGGGGCTCTTTAGAGAAATGTGCCGATGTCTACAATCATTCCACCGATGGACAATTGTTCTTATTTTCAGCATTAAATCAATTTTATTTTCAGAAACTCGACAGATGTACACATTTCATTCCTTTCCACTGCACAACACGCACTGCAATAGCTACAACCCAAACAAAACTAGATGAGAATTCTTCACTCAAATTCTCCTTTTTTTGCGCAAGCTGGAAATATTCAGTTACTGTAAGCAAAACGTACATTTCTTATCTTCTCCAGCAGCAACTTCAGCAAGGTATCTGTAGTAGTCACCCTTCATCTTCAGGTAGAAGACTTTGCTCTCAGGATTTGACGAATTCTCAATTAAATATTTGTTCAGAAGCTCCTGTAAAAGAAAGGACACAAAGTAGGCGATAAGTACTCTTCTTTTTTTCATTTTGTGTTTAATTACTTTAATCAATAATAACACCATGTACTCCGAATACTTAATATGGGGTATAAATTCCTTTACACCTTCCTTGATTGGGCCACAGAATGAATTGTCTCCATGACAATCTCTATATGATTCGTCTTAAATATTGTCTCATTGAGTTAGTGCTGTTTTAATTCACATTCAAAGCAGTTTTAAGGAGATCAGCTTACTGTTAAAACTGCTTTTAGCCTGATTTAAAACAGTACTAAGGAGATTTTAGTCCAAACTCAATTTTAGTCCAAATTATACTTAATGTAGTTCCCAGAGGTTTAGTGCCAGAGCCCCATTTTCCAGGCTCATGCTACTATAATCTGTATCTATTGAAGCATCCGCTTTAAGTCACAGCTAAACCCCAGATTAACCGCGAGAAACCAAAACACATAACTTCTTACCACACCATACAGCTGTTTACACATATATTTTGAGTGACATAACAATTTCTGATGTAAACAGGGATTTAGATGTGAACATTGTTGCTTCCCAAATGTTGTACTTTCATATTACATAATGATGTGAGAAACATTTTGCTATCAGAGCAACATTTGCCCAAAGCAGAAACTTACATTGTAAAATTTGGGAATATTAGCAACAGCTAACTTCAACTAACGCTACCCATCAAAGTCTAGCGCTAAAATATGCTTTTATTGCATATTAAAAGATGTAATTACCATCAGTATTGAAACAAAAGTAATATTCTTCTTCACATTCTTAAACCAAAACATGAACCGCCTTTAGACACCATGTATCCCAGGCTGTACATCAGGCATTTAAATCTTTAACTTCTAACTGTTCGTAAGGTCATACAGTGGAAGTTATGGCACAAGCAACAATTAAAAGAATTGGAAACTTAAGTAAAACATTACCATCAATCACAACTGACTGGTACAAGCAATGTGAAAGCAGCATCACTCAACCAAAGCATGTGTTACCGCTTCATATAGAGTGATCAAAAAGCTCACACATTTGACCTCTCCAATGTGGTGGCTCGAGACACGTGATGCATTCAAAATTCACTCCAGCTGAACTTATGCATCTGAATGAAAGCCTTTGGTCAAAAGCCCAAACAGGCACATTATCACCCGAGATCGTATTCTTTTTTGAGTGTATTGACAAGCCAATGCAAACTAATCTTTAAGTCTAAAACATACAGATTACTCAAACTGAGTGCCGTTTCTTGTCTTGTTGGATAATCTAAGCTTTTGAACTGACCTTATTGAACATTTAAAACTCATGGCTCAAGAATTCAAATCACCGTGGCGCTTATACTGACTGATTTCACTACACTCCATAAAAACGCTAAAAATTTTGTGGTCAAAGTTTTTTTTTCCAACAGTGAGATCTTTCGGTGAATCAAAAAGCAGGTCAAGACCCCTTTAAAGATTAAATGCAATAAAGGTGAGCTGTAAAAAAAAAAAAAACAAGTTCCATCTGTGGTTCAAAGATCTTTTGCTTTAGTCGATGACATTACAGAATACCTCCTGCCTTAACAGAGAGAAATCCTGACAGAACATTAGAAAAACATTAGGGCCTGTTTTTCCTGCTTAACTAAGACTTCACATTTTCATTTTTAAATAATATAATATTTTTAAAAATAATAATTTTGGTGGACCATTTTTTTTGGAGGCCGACATTTAAATTAGATTTCTCATGTTGAGCAATGTATAAGAAGCCGTACTATTGTACTTTGGTATATTTCACCAAAAAATAATTTCTGGCCATATTGGACGTGCAAACCAGAGCACAACTAAATGCGCACACATCATATCAGGTTATTGGGCAGTTTTTAAAATCAGGTTATTGAGGAAAGAGCCTTTTCTGAAGGGTAGAGTCATAAACCATTTGTGGCTGTGATTTAATATTTAAATATTTTTAAATAACAGGCCAGACATCAGATTACTGCTCATAACCGGGTTACTGAAGTGCATGTAAACGTTCTTGAGGTCAGAATCATACTGACCTAAAATCTCAGCAAGCAAAAGTCCAGGCAATTTCATCAATGTACTTTTTGATCAAATATGTGGTAAACGGACCTTCACATTCAGCAAAAATGTACTGGAAAGGGACCGAGACTATGTTTTCGGTTGTATACTCAATATTTCAGAAGCAAGGTTAAAATATTGATGTTATTGATCACATACCATCAAACATTAAACATTTAAAACAAGCACACACCACTAGTTCACGCACACCTGTGAAATCAAGCTCCAGTTCTTGGAAATCACTTCTAGCACTAACACACATCTTCCCTCACACACGTAGAGACTGGAATATTATATATGTGCAATAGATAAGACAGCTTGGGACATTTGACATTGAGTAAGCGGTGCAACTGATCTCAAGATGGAAATGTTAAAAATTCAATGTGGTCCTGTTCTTGAACGCAAATCAAGAGCACACATCCAGAAATAAGATTTTTTTAAGCTGGCATGCACTGCAGGTTAACAAAGAAATGCTCAGTCACCATGCACATGAATTCTAGTACCTTTCTTTTTAAGTGAAGTTTCAACCATGTAGCAGATGTTGATATTTACAAAATTACAAGACGTGAAACCAAATGTAATGTTTCAATTGGAAATTTCTTGGTGGACTGTTAGAGTTAAACCAATATAATTAATCAAGTAGATATCATCTAATCATTATTTTTATCTACATATAATTGAAGAAACCCAAATATTTTGACACTTTTTGTAAATTACATAATCAGTTTCTCATAATGAAGCATTAAGAGTCGGCTATGTGGAATTACTTTAGCTTTACAGCTTAGCTTACAAGAGAAGACAAACGCAGCTGCTTTTCTTTTTTTAACCAAACTCCTCGCGGCAACATTTAAGCATTCTTTTATTTATTTAAAGGAGCAGATTGTCTGAGTGCATGAGAATGAATTATTTCACCAGAAGCGGCAGCAGCCGTTTAGAATGAGGAAGTCACGATTAGCCTGGAGTGCTTCAAAGAGCGTCACTAAACTGCACCCGAGCACACCTTCACACACCCAGCTAGAGGCGAACTTTGATCTTCTCATCTCCCTGTGAAAAGGGCAAATGCACAGCCAGGCCCATAATTTGATTAAACAAATAAACCCTTTCCTTCTATGGGAAATGTCTAACAGGAAACCCTTTTATTTCACGTCACAGGATCGGTTTTCTTTTCCCGTTCATCCCTTTGAATGTGCGTAAAACATTATTGTAGTTGCTCAGGGTATTATTGTTTTGCTAATTTGCTTATTGTTTCAGATTATGGTGCGTTGACAGCTTGTTGTAGGTGAATGAAATTCAGCACATACGTGTAGGGTATCAAGACTTAAATACAAGTAATATGGATCGCATTTCCAAACTCGACAGAAAATTATTTAGCAAAAACTTCTGAAATGGCAACATTTGCCCAACTTCAACAAACTCTTTTACACTTCTTCTAGAGATTTTATTTAGTCACCAACACACTTCATCAGTCTTGTTCATATAGAATCTTAAATTGCAAAGCTTTTATCATTTTATTAAACTGTCCACATGGCGAGTCGTCAAAAGTCGACATATTACCACTAGCAGGAAGCTGTTCTAAGTCTTACAATATCTGATTGTTGTGTACGTTGTAGATGTGTTCAGACATGGACTGTTAGAATAGTTGGTAAATTTTTGGACCACATTACTACAAACTGACCACTGCGGGCAATGGCCAGACTTGTGAGAGCCCTTTGATCGCTGTTTGCGCCTTTAATTGGAATAGTTCCTGAAAAAGCTAGCTATAAAAGTAATGAAAAGGGCACTTCAAAGCCCAGAATAGGCTAAGGCAGGACTGTACAAACAGATGAAAATATGAGCCTTATTAAATATGAGGTAATATTTAGTTGAAATCTATCGATATGTTACTGTACAGTTTCTGAGGTTGCACGTACAACCATTATTTTACATTTTAGCTTGCCTGTTTGTTAAACTGACATGCGGGTGTTTATTTAACCAATCTATAAAATTAATCTATTTTCATTTGGAAATAAACAGTCCCTGGGACACATAAATAAATCAATGCATTATTTAAATATTCCAATCTGACTGTATAATGTGACCATGGAAGGCATTATGGGTTATGGCTGAAAATAGAGTTTATGTAGCCACCATCAGTGACTGTTGTGGTGTAAAATTTAGCGAGCTACGTTTTTTGAGATGGCTATGCTAATTTACTGTGTTGTGCCAAACTGTAATAATTCTCATGCAAAGTATGTTTATGGCGTTTTTATTAATTGGCTGGATGCTGCAAAGGGACATCAAATGTTTGCAAGGTCTCCCTGTACAAGACTGAGCATGCTCTTCTTAATATAGACACAATCGTCTCCAGTGAAAGGCAAAACTGGGCTGCAGTTCCATGAGAAAAGAGGACATGTTCTCTCATTTATAATACAGACTTGTTAATAAACTTTAAAGGATTTTTTTAGGTTGAATTTATGTAATAAGCATACAACATTTTGAGAGATTATTTAATTCTGCTCATAGACAGAACAATGATGATGAAAAAATGAGACTTAATAAAAAGATTTTAACTTTAAATTATGTCTACCCATCGTGAAGTGACGCATTTTGAATTATACTTATGTCTAAACCAAACCCACTCAAAGCAGATACTGGAAGTCAGTAGATAACCTGGTGAGTAGAGTGAAGTTGAGCTTAATTCGATGGAAAGCGGCAATAGATAAGCTGCGTATATTGCCCCTGCATTGTCACTGAGAGGTTTCTGATATGCACATTGAGAGATAAAAGTATGAATAAGCAGGTGTTTTTGTATTTATAGCGTGATTCTCTTGAATGGTCAAAATATGCTGAAAAGGCAGGATGTGGGCATAGCAGATACCAACAACTACTACTTGCCACTATCAAATGACTACATCAGAGTTTGAACGAGGCTGTAAACATGCTTTTGTACAGTTGTGAACATCAACACGTGGAGATAGTTTAATTGACATTTGAAGCCAGCATCAAAAGGACAGTCGTTGAATTGTTTCATTCACTTCTGTAATAGCTTCACACAGGAAAACGTTAATTTTCCTTCCATTGGTAAAGGCATTCTTTGTCTTCTACGGAACTGAAAGCACAATTGCCCTGGAGAAGTATGTAGCTCAATGGCTTTAGACTTTAGCGATCTCAATTCCAAAAATGACAAGGCTTACGCAAGCTTTAGTCAATCACATTACCTTTGCTTTTGTGATGGTTATTTCAAAAGTTGCTATTTGAGTAATATGCACGGTGTACTAATGGTGCATTGGTTCCCTTCATAATGTTCCCCATATATTTCGTAAATGATAAGAGATGAAGAATCTACCCACCAGCACATCATTGCAGATGTCTCTCAGTTCAGATTCCACTTTCTCCCTGTATTCCTTCACCATCTGTAGCTTCTTGTCATTTCCCTCGGTCTTCTGCTCAATACTGGAGATGACCCTCCAGGCAGACCTCCGTGCGCCCACCACATTCTTATAAGCAACAGACAGCAGGTTTCTCTCCTCGTTAGACAGCTCAGACCCAGCTTCGGTCACCGATTTCATGCAGGAAGCCATGTCGTCATAGCGCTCGGCCTGCTCGGCCAGCTTTGCCTTCTGGATCAGCTCTGTTCTGTCCATCCTGCTGCTTCTCTTTAAGTCTGTGAGGGTTTTAGGGTCTGTGGGACACTCGAGTGATCAAAGGAGGGCAATGAACCACAGCGTAATCCCAGGAGACACTGAAGAGGAAGATAATGACAGTCAACAGTGCACATATTGATTAGAGAATCATTTATGTGAACAGATCATTCAGTTTACTTCCACACCTCTCAGTCCTGTTTTTAAACTGCTTTTGTTCTGCCAAAGATAAATACACAAATAGTTCCAAAACACGATAAATTGTCATTTTTAAAAATAGAGGTATTGACAAAATAATCTGAGTTTTTCGCCACTATTAAGTCATATAAATATTCCCGTATTGGGTCTTTAGTTTTTCCCACGTTGCAATAATCTCCAGCTTATTCAGAACAAAATGCCATTTACACATTCTGACCAATTCAAATCACACTATTCAGTCACATGACACTCATCTCCAGTGTTTTCAGATATTCAATATAATTTAGCAATATAAAATGAATTATTTTAATCAGGTGGTGCTTGTTCTGTCTGTGGGGTGGGAGTTTGCCGTCCCCCCAAAAAAACAACATTAGAAACAAGTTCAAAAGATCATAAATCCAAAGACATGCCAATCTGTCTGTAAAGCAAATTTCTATGATGCACTAGGTGAGTTCATCTTTGTTTCAGTTATGATATTTAACATTGCACAGAGATGTTTTGACACTGGATGTAAATGTACCTTTGATAATACTGCAAGATGAATGTTGCCATTTTAAACTAAATATGTATTGATGATAACTAGGGATGAAATGGTACACAAAGGTCATGGTTTGGTACATAATACAGTTTTCGATGCTGATGTAAAAGGAAATTGTAATTTTTCTTTAATTAAATTACGGCACAGACGAGCCTTCATTATTCATGTTGCTGGCACACGGTGACATTTTTGTTTACCGTTCTTTTTCCATGTTTTTCATTTTTCATTAGCAAAGCTAAATGTTTTCTAAGCATAGGTTTTAAAAAAAAGTTGACGCTGTCTTCTCATAGAGGCTGACAATTTTTCCACTGGCTGAGCGAAACACAGGGAACCCAACCCTCCTTTAACTTTAACGCTCACTGATTGGATATTTACACAAAGGAGCAGTTCATAGATTGGATATTAGCTCGCAGTCAAGGGTTTTTTTTCCCTAATATCTGCCTTTTCATATGCGTAAACAAATAATAAAACGTACAGGAGTTCTTCAAGTGAGAAGCCAAAAATCTGAGGTTTACAAGCACATATTGAACCAAGGAGGATGTACTGAACGGTTCTGTATAATTTCTCATTTTTTACTGAATGAACCATAATAATATATATACTTTTATTAACAGGTTCATTCATTATCGACATATACCAAAAACAGCGAGTTCAGAGTAGCTTTGGGAATGTCGAGTGCTGAGCGTTTCGAAGCCTTTAGCGCATTCTCTCAGAAGCAGTCTTGGTAGGAAGCTTCCTATGTTTGAAGACACGGACAGGGTGTGTGTGCGGCTTAACACATCTGTGTCACTGTGATTCGTACTGCCCTGCCCAGCTCACTACAACACATGCCTATTGAAATTTTATTCGTTTCATTTATAACATATGGTTACAAAACAGGACACGATACAAATAAAAATAATTATTATTTATCAGTGAAATACTGACTTAATTCCGTTGAATTGGGGTTACTGGCTCACCCTACAACGTGATATTTAACACACTCCGCACTATAACACGCACATTGCGATTATTTTAAGTCGTATTTACAATAAAACACTAATTATGACAATGACTAACGTTTTAATGCAAAATATGTTTTAACGTCCCGCCTTCAAATGCGATGTTTCGCTTTGTCCGATAACCTTACATATGCATAGATTTAGTTACACAACTAATATCGACAAAGTATTAATAGAAGAATGGCAAATAAAAGCGAATTTAACGTTTACTACATTGTAATAACCGAATCAGCCATTTTCCTCAAGATCGATATGGACGCAGTTTGGCAGCCCCTCCTGCCTCTCAACCGACCAGCGCGGCAAAGCAGATTACGCCGTTAAAAAGCAGTATGAACTATACACAACGATATATGCTAAAACAGAAGTTACACATCACTGTTTAAAATATGAAATATTAGACTGTGCCTCACCTCTCAATCTTCAGTGGACTCCACCGGATCGGTAGCCTTTGAGCTTGGAAGGCTAGGAAAAAAAATGTAGTATCGTAGGACAATCGAAAGTGTTGCCAGAGTCTATCGCTAATCCCGCCCGTCAACCAATCAGGCATCGCCATCGTCGTTACTGTTCACGTGATCATCCAATGGCCGAGTAGCGCGGTGAATGAAGGCGGGCTCAGAAAAATGCGTTTGGTTGCATGGTAGGATCTGACTTGTAGCCACGGGGTTTCCCTCAATTAGAGCAAGGGACATGACGTCACTATTGCTATGGTGACCCCCCCCCCCCTCCTACTCATCCCCAGCATTACCATCAGCATCACGATTGGGAACTGGATGCAGCAGCAACAGATCTAGCCTACTACCTACTGAGACCCGAATACCAGCTCTGATGCTCATCAGATCGCTGAGATTATTGCCTTGGTTCTTTCAAAGACACAGATCATCATGTTTAAGAAGTACTGATCACACATTTAAGGAGAATTACAGAATTTTACTTGAACATGTAGTGAGGAAGAAAGAACGTTTTACATATTTTTAGGACCTTGTTAGAGGTTTGCTGTTGCAACCCATTTATCTAATACATAGATAAAAGAGACCAGTTTTATGTAGCAGGTCATCGTAAAAATGGCTTTTGAATTATTAAGCATGCCCACTTTAATTCACATAGCAAATTCATTAAGTGGCATCCACTAGAAGCTGGGCAATGACGCAGTGATGTTGCTATGCAACTAAATAACAGCTAGCCAGCTACACAGAGCATTAGTGCCCTCACACTTTTTTTTATCAGCACTGGAAGCAATCTGTCATTATTTTATTTCAATAGGGATGCTATTGTCTTTGTTAATATTTTATGAACCAATCCAAGCAGCTACGTAGAAAATCCTTTGAAGAAAAATCATTAATTATAGCTTAAACTCGTATGAATAATTACAAAACTGATTTACATTAATAGCAATCAAAATATTAAACTGACTGATTATTTATTGATTTATTTAAATATTTATTTAAATGCACAAAGAACTTCACCCTTAGTGTTACTTTCTATTTTATACACTTCATAAGTTTTATTCTGTTCATGGAAGCAGAATTGCCTTCTTTTCATTTAATGTCTTTTCTTCCTCCATCTTTTGAATATTGACTTATAAATATCTCAGGACAATCAAGTCCACGCTCCTTTACATGATTTTTATTATTTTAACCAAAAAAATTATTTGGTGTTTCCATTTTCTTATTTTCCATCGCCCAAAACTGCCAGCCACTACACAGGAATGTCAAACTAAAAAGTAAACAAAATTGGTGATAGAATGATAAAATGGTGATAAAATGAATGGATTTTGCTAAAATATATATTAATAAAAACAGAATGTATTAGTCAGCATGACTTTTCCCCGATCTTGAACCAAGGGAGTTCCCATTAGACTCCACAGGGATTTCTTTACACCTTGTTGAAGCATGTTTTAGTCTCCACAGTTGATTTCCTGTGAGCTAACGACTCCAGACTCTCTAAAAAAATTGGGTGCGGCTGAAGATATTTCAGATTTTGATGTCCAGGCTTTGTCTGAACAGGTTAGATTAGTTTTAATCCATATAAAATAGGGTATATCACACTGACTTGTTGTTAGCTCAATTATTGAAAGGCATTTGTAAAGGAAACAAATTTATTAGATATTACAGCCATATATTTCAGCAGTTGTTTGTCAGTTGATTTGGTTGTTCAAGTAACAGTTACTTTCAGGTCGAAACGGCTAAAGTAATTTTGGTTTATTATTCTAAAATTCAGAATAAAAATCAATATTTGGTGTTTTTGCCTTCAAACCAGCACCTTGTCGGCGAATCTATGTATGATCTACCAACTACACCAAACAGGGACTAATGATAATCAATGTCAAATGTTGGTTGAAATCCATTTATAAAAACTAAAACAGCTGTGTAGGAGGTTTAAAACTGGTGAGGGAAAGACAAACTACCAATGTTATGTTCTTTCTTGCGATATGGAGCACAGCACAAGACACAATGTAGTTATTCTGCACCAACAAGGTCTCTCCTGGAAAAATAGACTGGGTTTTCAAGATGTGTCATTCAAACACTATTAAAGAATACGGAATTTGGCAGGGGAGGATTGTGGGTGGATTTTGAGGAATTTAGAAGCAATTTTCAGCCAAGGAAACTAGATCTTTCACATGGGAACAAGGTCAAGCGACTCACATACGCACAAAAGCATAGGAACTTGGAAGCAGAAAAGGGGCAGCAGGTGCTCTGGACTGATGCGAGTCAGAATTTAAAATATGTAGCTGTAGCAGAAGGCAGTACAATGTGCAAGTGTACATTAAATATTTGCAGCGTTTTGAAGGGAAGGGGTGGTCACACCAGCCGAAAACAATGCACAGTACTGTACATCGCTGCATGACGCGCCAGAAACTTTTTTTTATTTAAAATTTACTCTTGAATCAAAGAAAAAATACAAAGTTAAGCCATTAGATTTGTATATAGTAGTGCTTTTTGTAGACTCAAGCCTATAGATGTCTTGAAATATTGTATTTAAGTGTACAATAACTGATCTGGGATGCGTATATAAGCAGGATGTTGTGCTGTTTGCAGTCCGTTGCAGTGAATCAGGAAGCACCAGTCATTAGCCAGAAAAGCTGCTGTCACTGTGGCTCATGGGTCACATCGCCTCCGGGGAATCAATATGTTGCTTCAGTGTTCTGTCACAGAGGAACAAAGACATTCCGCAACATAGAACAAAGTCCTGAAAATGGCTCAGTTTTATAACACAGGAGCTGTCTGCTTTTTTTTCTCTCTCTCTACACCGTCCAGCAGATGGTTTCTGGCTGTCCTCGAAAAGCCTTTCAAACTAGATTTGGTTCAGATTCACGTAGAGTAAAGCTCTACGTAGAGTAAAACCGATGCACTTTCAACCAGAACCTTCAGAACAAGGTTTCCTATCTAATCACTTCAATACTTTCGACACAATCCATTATCTTAGCTCAGATTCCTTTCTAATTAACCTATGAGAAATACAATACGCCTTGCTGAAAGTCCTCAAACCCGAAGCACTGATTACCTTATTGCAGTCCCACTGTTATAAGAGGAGCAGGGAGGTGGATGGGCTCAGGGAGTAGTGTAGGCTATCTGATTGAATGGGACGGAGTAGTTTTTCTTACTCTGCATGGCTGTGTGTGAGTGTGTAGGAGTGAGGGGGCTGTAATTAGCCCTTGGCATTTTCATTTCTGTAGTTGCACCATTGTAATGATGTCAGTGAGCATGTTCTGTAGCACTAGATCTTTTACTACATCAGATACAAAAAGACTTCTTGCATCATTAGTAGAAGCTGTAGCCAGGTCTACATGTAAAATACTCCTCCTTTTTAATTATTTTATCATTATCCATATTCACTATCGTTATTTCACAATCAGGGCCAGACAATGAAACTGAAACGATTCACAATTAATTGTTTTGGACTCTTTGCATCTGGTTTCCAGAATGAGTTCTGTATGTGGAGCAGACAGGGAACTTGAGCAATCTCTCTTGAGGGCAGTGGCCATGTAACTACATGTTTCTGATGGTAGAAACATTTACTGACTGTTTCTACTGCCATTTACTTGGTCATTAGGCTTGAAAACTTTGGTATATCTCTTTTTTTCATAGCAATATACAGTACGTGAGGTGGTGGTATGCTCATGAACCAAGGTCTAAAAACACATTATTTTTTAGTTAACTCTGACAGAGTGTGGCAGCCATTGTATTAGTTTTATTGGCAAACAAGACAAAATTCTGTTTAGATGTGTGTGTGTATATATATATATATATATATATATATATATATATATATATATATATATATATATATATATATATATTATTACATATATATATGGTCATACATACTTAAAGAATCTGGACCGTTAAAATCAATATATGAACTTTGATTCATATGAAAATTTTATGTTGGCTTTTAAAAGTATTTTTAAAATGTTCTTAATGTAATAAAAGACAACTCCCATGTCTCTATGACTAATGGCAAATTGGTTGCTATGGTAAACAGTCTGGTTGCTAAGGAATGGTCAGTTACGTCATATAATATTCCTCATCTCACTTTGAGTGAAATTCAACCCCCATGTCACTTGAGTTTCCTAAGCTGGGATATAGATATGTCAAATTGGTTGCTAGGGTAAACAGTTCTGTTGCTAGGATGATTATGTTTCATCTTGAATATATTTTCATTTCCATTGTATTATAATTAAACTCTTCTAGGTTCTTGGGAGTTCAACTACTTTTGCACAGTGATTAGTATGTTCTTGGAAAGACTTATACCCTTCACAAGTCCCAATTTGGATTTCTGGGCAATATGTTTTGAATTTTATTGTCTGGAGCAAAAGACAAATAACAATATGCTGGCTTTTGCAAGTCAAAATAATTAACACTGTTCACTAAAACATTTATCAAACCATACTTGGGTTTATTTTATTACCTTAAATTAAATTTAACGATTAAACATGTTCTGATGTGTAAAAATTCAGTGCATTCCTGCATTCTCCAAGTGTGTAGTTCTGCTCCATAAATAATGCACTTGAACAATACTCCAGCAGCATGTGTATCTGTGTGCACGTGGGTGTCATATGTTTTGCATTCACCATTCACAATCTTCTATGCACTTTACACTCATTAAATTCTTAAATTCTGAGAAGTATGTGTATTTTCCTAGTGTCAAACATGCCATAGTAACTACCAGATAGTGGACAATGGTGAACAGATTGCCCCAGGGATCGCTCACGTGAAATGTATTAAATACGTCCCTTCTTTAGAGTCGTACAGAGTTTCTTTGAAATACGTGGGACATGATCAGTACAACCTGATATTTTATTGCTTTCTGAATGTGTTCAAGCAATATAGACAATCAGGTTGTAATCAGGTTATTTTGGGATTGATGAAGCTTACTTAAAAATCACTGTCTAAATAAAACCTAAAGTTCCAAGCAAACCCAAATCTAGAGATGGACAGAGTAGTTAGTAGGATGTATAGATAAGATGAGGCAATAATCTCTGCTCTCTGTGTGCTGTGGAGGTGGAAGCTGTTATGTAAGCAGTGGGTGTCCTCCTACTAGCTGCTGTAGATTTCACTGTTCAACTCTCCTGTGTGGGACGAAGAGCTTTTGTCCCTTTCACTTTTTCTCTTCCCATCTAAGTCTTCCCACCCCCTCTTTTAGATTGCTTTCTTCTCAACTCTCGTGCCAAAGTGCATGCATGAATTACATAAAGCAGGCACACATAGTGTACAAACGTCTTCCAGAGAGGAAACACTGTTCGTGTTGTGTCAGCACAATGCAAATATGCAGGACTAGATACTTAATGGCTTCAGTGGAACCCATTTAATTGGAAACCATGGTTTGAATACCAAACATCGATTTTTACATCTGTCTGCATTTGACTAATGTTTTGTTGAGGTTTAAGATCACCATGTCTGCTTGTATTATTGTTTTTATTCATTACAAATGAATTACATGCACATGGTCCTTGTCAAGCTGTTACTTTGGGGTTGCCAGGGTGTGTTGAGTTTATTAAGTTGCTTTGTGGTTGCTAGGGTCAAGTCAAATGTGTCACTATGTTTTGCAAATGTGTCAATTTGGGGTTCTGATTGGTTGACATGTATTGCTTTTTTCAACAATTATTGGTAGCTGGTTGCAGAGCTGAGTTCTGTGTTAATTTTGGTTGTCTGTATAGGAATGTGCTCTGGATAATGCTGATAATTTATAGGCGTTTATTGGGAGAGAGTAGGCCATGGACTATGGTATAAGAATCATGCATAGGATAAGCATCATGGCAGGAGCCAATCCCCAAGATGCCATTGACTTAGGAGGAATCAAAGCATTTTACAGGGCACACCCACCTATTAGGTTTATATTTAGGGCTTGAGGATCGAAGAGGTGTGTAACCAAAGTAACCAATTATCGCACACGTCAGAACTGGTGAAAACATATCTTTTTGGGGTTTGGAAATTAGGAGTTTTGAAATGGCTAAATACTGCGACCTAATCCATTTGAGCTTATGGTGCATAGAGTTTTGTCGGTGGTGAAATATATATATATATATATATATATATATATATATATATATACATATACACACATATATACATATACATATATATATATATATATATATATATATATATATAAGGGTGAGAAGTTTTTATGAATTAGTTAATTATGTGTGCTGTTGATGGTAGTCATTTCACCATTGACAGGATCTATACTATGTCTGATCTGTCTCAGAATAAGTATAGATTTAGCATTGATAAGGTGCTTCTTTTATCGACTGTGACATCTGAGACAAGAATAATTTCCAAAGTTCATGTGTTAAGGGCCATTTGGAAGTTTCTGTTGTCATTATGACTTAACGAGTAATCACAGTTGTTTGACAGTAAATGGGTGAAATAGATTTTTTTTTTTTGCTATGAGTGAAAAAAAAACGCTTTTGCATTGTCGTTCATATTTTCTGAAAAATGGCCAAGGAAAAAAGAAACACAACTAATGAGCACAACTGTATATCTAAAATGTGGAATAAAATGAAATAAAATCACGACTAACGTTTGTTGCATGTGCTCTGTGAAATAATGCAGTACAGTATTTGAATCAGTCAGGGTTTTGTGCATTTCAAACAGCAAATGCTCTGTGATTCTAGCCTCTTGTCTCCATGGCAACCAATATGCTGCATGGGGCCAAGTGTGGATCGGAACTAATAACAAGTCCTCTGAGAATTTCACTGAAGAAAAATGTGGGAATAGTTTCAGTGTGCAATCTCTGCATAGGTGTAGGAATGAAAAACATCGCAGATGTAATGTTTGCTGGTTATAACCACATGCAGATAAAAATCATGATCCTCAGAGCAAATGTAAAAACACTACTTGATGAATCAACCCCAGTAAGAAGATTACCGGCCACTTGGGGTTATCAGTACCGGTTCATCTCTGTCCAACAACATGCAATACCATGTAGCTAGTGGATAACAATGTCAAGGAAGCATGTTAAGTCAATGGAGTAAAACGTGACTCCAAAAATCGACCCTTTAGCATGTTTCTTTTGAAGATTAAACGTACATTATTTATTGCTTAAAACTGATCTCATTTAATGTATATTAAGTATAAAACAATTGCTGTCTCTCAAAAACAATTGTGTATTGCTTCGATGACTCAAAACTAAATGGATTTGAGTGAAAAATGAAAAGCCATGGAGGGAGAAAGCCAACAGAGAGCAGTAGAGTTCAAGGTACTGTCACATTCATATGTGGTCACCCATATGCTAATCAGTTTGGTTAAAATTTAAAATACTTTATACTTTCCACGTGCTTACAAAACAACAAAGGAGACCCTTTTTGATTAGCTGATATTGCATCATGGTGGTAGTTTGGAAAACAGAGATGATGATGATGATAATTTATTCCCAAATTTAGTTTACTTACATTTCATCAATTGAGGTCAAAAGAGAGTTAATCTGGATGAATTTGTGTTTAATGCTTTAGAGGGCTACAGTATTTGGTCTGATTGGTGATGGAATATCAACCAATTTGCCATAGACACTTCAATAGAAATATCTAAATGCTGCCCTCTTGTGATAAGTGTATGTCATTCATGGCCCAGAAATCCTGACCATAAGCTATGCTGTCTGGATTGTAGTATTCCGTGAAATAAGGAGTGTTGAGGCAGCAAATGAAAATTGGTGAAAATTTCCCCAAAATGCTTTGCCTTCCATTTCATCAATTAGTAAAGGCCCTATTGACCTTAAACCTCTGATTTTTATTTATATTTTTTTGTCTTACAAACAAATGTACCTCTGGAGGGAGACATAAGCATAACTTAACATAAGCTGCCCTGGTACTTACTCGCCATTTTAAGCATGAAATTAGGGCTCCAGTGGGAAGAAATCCAGAAGTGTGAAGAAATTCAAGAATTACAATGTCTTACTTTTATTTTCAGTCGTTATCTGGCCAGTAATTAAATATTTAATTGTACCTTCTATACTGGTGATACAGGCCATGGGAATTGACGTTTGTTTTCAACCAATTTTCAACATCAACAATTGAAAATCCTGGCAGTAGTTCCAGGTTTATCAACACCATGGTTGTTTACCTCTACTTCCAGGTTACTTCCCACCAGAGCCTCACCTTTGTGAAATACGCGAATGACAAGGCTGCGATCTCTCCTCATGTCCACCTTTATAGTACTGGCTATGTTACAGAGTTTAAGATATTCGATGCTGTGACCCCCACTGTTTAGTCGGTGACATCTATTGGTGCTATTCCACAGCACGACATGGTTCAGTTCAGGGAGGTTTTACCAGCTTGTCCACTGCGTTGTGTCCGTGGAACCAACACTATTTCCGGAACTCGCTTTGAGGAGGTTCTAAAACCAACACCATTGGTCTAAACTGACACCATTCTCTTGATTGGCCAAGCAAGCATAATGTACGTCTGCGCTGATTTGTTCAAGAGCGTAGTCACTGCACAGAGCGAATTACATTCGGTCACTCACAACTTCACCAAATATCTCGTGGAAAGCTGTGTTATATTATAATCCCCCTATAATCCAAGAAGCATACACAACGGTCCTTCGGCGCATTCGGCCTGTTCCATTGTTGTTTTCCGGATCTCACGTCGCACTCTTTATTACATCATAGAAGGGGTGGTGGCGAAAATACTTTGACGATGGTTATTACAACATCTCCCCCTCTGACACGTCACTAAAGCCTATGGAAAAAGCAAGCAGGCAGAACTGAACTCAGCCGAGATGTACCTTGTCGTGCAGTGGAAAAGTGGCATTAGATGCCTTCAAAAAATGGTATAGACCACTGGTAAAATCCACATACGTCAGCTTCCTATAGCGTTGACCATGGTAACCCCATTGTAATACCTGGCATGTGCCTAAAGAAAGTCAATTAATCATAGGTCCCTGGCTCAGCTACTAATGGTAACACAACCTTTGAAGCCCAGAATGGTTTGGCACATTTGAATCTATTTTTCAAGACTTTTTCATTCTAAGGCACAGTGCACATCACATGGCAGTGTGAGGAATGTGGCAGTTGAAGAAACAACAGCTTTCTCTTGAAGAGCAGTGATTTAGATCTTAAGGAGCCTGGGATGGGCAGTAAGACTAGTTTAGAAGTGAACATGGGGCAGGTCAGACTGGTTCGTTAAGAAACCGAACAGTCACATCCTCAGCAGTGCTGAGATTAATTCTGCATAGACACAGCGTTGCTAACTTTGTTCCTATTTGCTTCAACCTATAGATCAACACTTTAATATAGCATCTTGCACTTTTTTCATTGATGCACAGTTAAAAAAAAAACAATAGTTTCTTCAATGTTAAATACCATGAATTAACAAAAGATTAACTCACTAAGTGCTGCACAGACAGTTGCTTTATAACAGTTCAGAAATCAATGGCAAAAGCTTTTCTATTGGGTGAGCAGTAGGAGATTTCCGGTATCCGTCCAGTATACCTGATTGTATCATTTCTTTCATGTTTGTCTTTGGATGGCTTTTGCTTCCTCCACATTAAACAAGCACGGGACATCAAAGTTATACATTTTATACATAGTCATAAAAATACGAAAACAATGAAGACATATATACTGACTGGAGCCCCCATGACAGTTGTGATCGAAAAGGCTGTAGTAGATTGGTCCAAATGGATTTAAGCAAAGCACAAAAGACCACTGGGCTCATGTTTTTAATTTTTTTTTTGATATTTTGATCTGCATTTATACTGATTGCGTTTTATGAATTGACAATTAAGTTTAGCTCTATACTGTGACAAAAAAAAAAAAGTCTTCCTTGGTCTTATGCATACTTCTTTGCACGTTGAACACATGGAAAAAACTTTTATGCAATGACCGAGAGCATTCATTCAAATTTGTGGCTAAATACATTCAAAACCATAAAGCAGTATAAAAAAACTATGTGAATCAGAATTTATTCATGGACCGGACATTCTGTTGGAATTTTTGTACAGCATTGAGTCAGGTGACATTATAGTCTAATATTCCAATCTACAAAAGAGACTCCAAATATGGACAAAAAAAGTCTGGAATTAAAATCGTATGAATATACCCTTGCCAAAAAAAGTGATTATATTCGTTTGGAGAATTTTTTTGATAGTTTTTTTAAGCACCTCACTAACATATCTTTACACCTTTGACAGTATGGTGTGTTTGCTGTAGCACTGTAACGAGAGACAGACGAGTGTGTACAAAGCTGTTTGTGGTTCTGAGTCTGAGGTGACTGTGATGAGTGGAGTGTAATGGCTTTGGCTTAGACTCAAGTGAAACTTGCTTGTTTCCACCTGCCCTAAGACTCGATGTTGCCTCATTCACACACCATCATCTGTCTTTCAGGCATCGAAATGTCTCTCACAGCTCACCTCATTTTTTCAATAGTAAGTTTTGTTTGGAGATTAAATACATGGATCTTATCATCACCTCTTTCACACAGTGCCTTCCTTTGCTCTTGGTCAGATAGATTGGTCCACTGGTATTTGGCTTTGTGATCTCTTCGCTTGCTCAGTATTTCACATATCAATCTTATGAAAGTCATTTTACTGTCTACAACAGAAGCAAACACTTTGGTGCTTCAGCTACATCAAAGTTTTACGATCAAGTGGATGTTTAACAGAAGCCAGTAAACAACACCTAACATTATTTAGATTTTTTTTCTCAATTAATCAAGCTGTTGATTCATGAATCTTCTGCAGCACTAAAACATTCCCATTCCTTTAATCCATCGTGATTGGCTTAGCATTCCTTACATTTACCCAATGCAACCCATATGGATTTCAATGTAAAGCTTTCATTTACTCTTAGAGGTCTCTGGTGCGTGTACCAATCACACCTGCAGTTTTGAATTAAGTAGGAATTGACATGACCCTCCTATTGTGTAATTTTGATTTCAAATATAATTTGTAGGTTTTCAAAAGGTTTGTAATTTTGATATTTTTCAGTTTTGACACAAAATGTGTGATTGTTTTAGTTTCCTTTCACAGAAGTGCACCATCTAGTGGTGAAAAGAAAGATTAACCCTGAAATATACAAGATCTGTGAAATAGCTTGTCTTTTTTCAAAGTTCTGGGACAAAAAGTGTTTGGAACGGTATTTTTTTATTTTATTCAATCTTCATGTTATTTTAACCTTGTTTTTTTGTGGAAGTATGGCTTTTTATTTTGCCTCAAAACTTGATCTTTGTAATAAAATTGAAACATATTTTTTTTTGTACATCACAATTATTTTTTGATGTTTCTGTCACTTTCCTGGTTTCAGAGCCTAACAGGTTCCTGATGAAATGTTTGTATACGGCTTAAGTCAGAAATCACAGCGTCTGAAACTGGACTGAGCTGTAAAAGAAGCCTAACCGGGTTAAGTGGAGAAGCATGTTTAGCTCACAGGTTGCTCTACTGGTCCTAATCTCAGTCGTTCACAATGTGAACCACCCTTTATAACGGCCACATGCATTGTAGCATTTCACTCTAATCACGATGTTTACGGGCGTGACATACATGTGACAACTTGCTCATATTAAGGTTTTCTGTGGGAATATCGTGAGCCTCAGTCTGACGAATCATCTTGCATCAACTCTAGAGTTGGATGCTCATGAAAAAAGAAAGAGAAAGGTTTCTAGAACTCAAAGATATGAGCTGTTTTTGTTGCTCGGGTCATAAATTGTCCTCATCTCGTTTTTCACTCCTGCTTGCAGTCCTTTTACCACACCGTGACTATTTATTGATTGACTGGGTGTGTCAGTCTTCTCTCTTGACCTGAAAACAACAGATGAACGTCCCATGCAACATTCTGCATTGCTTGTAATACAATGGCATTTTCTTCAAACACACTTTTTAGGTAGAGCAGACAAAATGTATCAACAGAAATGAAGAACAATTTTTAGAAGAAGGAAGTACAACAAGATTTTAATGAAAATGTCAATATATATTTTTGATTTTTTGATTTTCGATGATGCATAGCAATGTTAGCAAATAAAAATGACTTTCAGAGAAATGTTTTGAGTGTTGGAACCCAAAGGAATGCTGACTGTTTTGTTCCGCAGCATTCCTCCTCACTTCCTTCAAAAGCAAGAGTTAAAAAACAAACACCAGTGTATCCCAGCAAAATAATCCTGACTAGATGAAATAATTAAATTCTGCTCTCAACGTTTGCAATATCATCTTGCCATTTTACATTACACGTTTTGAATCGTTTAAGCTCTTAAGTTAGAAAACTGATTTTATTAGAAATTCGATGGCTCTAGTAGATTGTTCCAATGGCTCATTTACATTTATGCCTTTGGCAGACGCTTTAATCCAAAGCAACTAATATTTGAATGAATGAACCTAGGATTCGAACCTACGACCTTTGCGTTGTTAGCAGTCAACCATGACATGAAAGCAGTCAGACACTGCAGGATAAGTCATTTGCAGAGTATATTCAATTGCCACTTTCCTGAAGCACGTTTTCGGCCATGAAGGGATTAAACACAGTGTTGAATGATTAATAAAATTAATTAATAAACATTTATCATTTTTAGATGCCCCGTGTGTGTTCTTGTTTTAAAAATATTTTATTTTATTTTGAAGTATAGAGAAAGACATGGCACAAAAACAATAAAATAATGAAAATATGTATTAAAATTAAAATTCAATCTAATAGTCAAGACTTGTAAATTCTAACTCTGCATTCATGTGGGAAATTGCTACTCGTTGGTAGTGATTGGTGCAGTGGTCCCTAGTGGGTATACCACTGTCAGGTCACTTAAATAATTTTCTTTTTTTTTTTAAATCATGCAATGTGATTTCCGGGTTTTTCTTTTTAGATTCTATATCTCACGGTGGAAATGCACCTATGCTGAATGTTGTAGACCCCTCCTTGCTTTCTAAGTAGGAGATCTTGCAAAACTCCTGAGTGATCAAATACTTTTTCCAACACACTTTCACTTCAAGATATACATTTACAGATTTTCCCTGCATAGATGTGATTGCTACAGAAATAACGCCATAGAACCAAAGAACCTTAAGGATTAATTTTTTATGGTCTGGGATTACTCACAAATAATGTTGATTCATCCGAACGTCCATGTTGAACACGCAAATATTGATGGATGGGATGCACAGCATTTGTCACGTGTGAGCTATTAAACTCCCTACTTAGAGTTAATTAAAGGGTTTACAAATGGCTGAACAAATTAAAAATACATGCTTTTATACACATATAAAGCGAGGAATATGTTTGCCTTGTTGCTCAGCTTAGAATTTGAACATTAACATTTGTGCATTCCGCAGATGTTTTTACAACAGTATTTATGTTTACAGCGTCACTGAACCTCAAGAGAATAGATTTGTGAAGCTGCTTTAGATGAACCTGATGTTTTTAAACTGGCAAGCAGAAACATCGCTCAGTACTTCAGACATGTTTTAACCTGTAACACTAGATTAAAAGAGGGAGTGAAACTGATTTGGGAGCAGGGTTCACAATTACAACCTCAGGTCAGTCAGGTGTATCGTCATCTTCCCAGAGAAACACATCTCATCATTTACTGTTGAGCAAATTACTTCTGAAACCAAGCCCACTGCTACACACTACGGCTATAACATGAGTCAGTATTTACTGGCGTTCTGCTGCTACATGCAACTCAAGATGTACATGCAAATTACGCTAGATTTGTAAACATGCTGTGAACAGTTAGATAACACATACAGAACTTAATGGTCATGTATTTAACTCAATTTAAAATTAGTCATGTACTTGCTATTGTTCGAGTGAATCAAGTTTGAGACATTTAAGCATCTTTCCATGCAGGCAAACACAGTGTTTTTCTTCATTTTTGAAAAGCTGTTTAACCCTTTTTGTGGGTAAGCTCTGCATACGAGATCTGTGTTTGGGGAGTGTTGAACTCCTGTAAAATGTCTTCAATATTTTCTCATAAGAATCTTTTGCAGATTTAAATACACGAATCCATGTTTAGAATAACCTGTGCATCAAGGCTTTACAAAATGTAATCACATATTCTTGTGGTTTAACATGTACAGTGTACATGTTTTTTATACGATTAAAAGTTTAAATGTACATTTTTCCCAAAAGGAAACAATTCTAACCAAAATAAAATTCATACTTTTCCTTGTGTTTGAACAGAATGTTGGCTTATCATAACCCATTACTGAAAGTGGATGCAAGGTTTAAGACCATGTAACAGAAAATGTGGCGTTATTTAGCTTAAACACTCAAAATGCTAACAGCTAAATAAAAGGCTGCATTGAAAAAAAGAGAGAGACAAAGTTAATTTCATGTTTATCTCAGACCTGGCAATCACCGGCCTCTTTATTAGGTGTTAATACAATTTAAATTTGTAATACACTGTTTTCTTTACCACATTTCTCATTAGTTTCTCTATTTATTATTTTCAATTTTAAGTTTACTGGTTCTTGATTTTCTGTAAACACTAGCTGTGTACATAAGGCCTAGAAACCTGAAATGTTTAAGGTGGTCAGAAAAGCTACAGTTATCAGTTCACCTATAGGGTGTAAGAGGGATGTCAGTTTGGATCACCTTGTTGTTTTGAGATCCAGTGTTCCATGCGTCAATGAGATGTGTTTGTATCTAAATCAAGCAGCTCAACAGTTCGTAAGAAATAAAAGGCAAAGACTCTGATGATCTGCTGATGTCCCATAAAACCCAACCTTTCTGCTGACCTCAAGGATATACCAAGCATGAAAGGGCAAGGCCCACACTACCCACACCTCTCACTATGTTTGCACTATAAGCACACAAGACCGCTTGATAACATCTTCCTAAATAGTTTCCCCAACACAGTAGAGCTTATCCCAGCAACCTTCACCACTGCTCTGTTTATTGGGAAAACTCAAAAAAGCTGTTAGTCATTTTAGGCATGTCAATTTCAGCCCATTGTGGAGTCTTCACTGCTTCTTATTATTTACTCATCATCTCGCTTCTGTCTCCAGGCAGTAACTGGTAAAATGGCAAAGAAGCAGTGAGCAGCCGTTACTTTGAGCAAATAGGATGTGGTGTGGATGTATTGGATATCAGGCCACTCAGAAACTCAAGAGAGTGATAGAAGCATGGAGACAGGATGAGTCCTGGCAAGCCTAATGGTGGTCTTTATTTGCATCTTATTACCCTCACATCCTGGTGCTCACACTGAGACTTAGTATGATAGAAGCAGGCAAATAACTGCCGGTGAAGAAGCGAATACAAACAGAACGCAATCACACACACACCACATCCTGGGAGAACTGTAAATAGACTCAAGTTCCTTTCAGATATTTGCAGACTAATATAATTGCTGTATTCACTAATTTGAATGCCAAGTATAGTCTTAGTGTGCCTAAACTTTGTCTCTTGTGCATATACAATGTACTGCTAAATAAAAATGCACAATTGATCCTTTTGGAAATTATAATATCGAACTAGATGGGTAAAATTTGTATACAAACATCCACGTTGGTTTGTGAAACTCCCACATCTCTATCATTTAACAAAGTTAAGATAGAGTTCAGAAAATGCGGTTGCTAGGGAAAACAGCTTGGTTGCTAGGGAGCGGTCAGTGATGTTTTTCCTATGATTAACATAAAGGAGCCGCCATTTCTTTGTGATGTCAATGGTAAATGTTTCCCACTTCTAGAGCCCAGGGTTCAAACTCTCTGTGAAGTTCTCAGTTTAAGTTATAGTTTTACAACGTTTGATTCCATATTAAGTAAATGGAAATTTTCCCAGCAATTTCCCAGAGTTTCTTTAGTGGCATTAGTCTGAAAAGACATAGCAAACCGATTCAGAACAGTTTGGACGTTTTGGGTAAGTTTTCAAGTCTTCGGCTTTTACAAGCCAACATAGTAAACCAATATAGCCAAGAATAGGTTAACAAACAGAAGAAAAAGACTTTGAATATTACTATTTTACTATGTACTTTATGACCCAGCTGACTGAGTGTTTGCCAGTTGCCTCTCAGCACAAATATATCTGGTTTGAATATCGGCCATGGGGCTTTTTGAGTTTGCATGTGAATGCCTGCAAAACATTTCCAATACAGATTGACTAAGACACCTAGGACTGACTCTGAGAAGCATTGGGATCTAAGGATGAGTGTGTGTGCCCAATGACCGCTGTAAAGGCTCCTCTAACTTTGGGGCTATTCTTTTGCATGATATTTCTTGGATCAATATTATTTTCCACTGTATTCGGTCTACAAGGGACCCAAATACGTTTCTATAACTGGGAACCTTTCACCATGGTGAAATTGTGAGGTTCTATAATAGAGACAAATCTATCTGTTTTTTTTGACTGGACTGAGTATGTACGCTGGAAACAAATGTAAAAACATTAATTAATCTGCATCGCTATACAGACATAGCTCTCGTAACACAAGACCAAAAAATAGCAATGCTTTAATCATGAACAGCAACAGTGCTGAGATTGAGAGAATCTTTGAAGAACAAAAACAAGATGGCTGAAAGCCTGCATGCATACTTTGATGTTGGCTTGTGCCGTTTAAATCTATTTTTTAAATGTTGTCAATGTTCATATGAGTAACATAAACCAACCGTCTCTATGATTTTCCTAAGCTGAGAAAGAAATTTGGTGGATAAGATGTACAGTTCGGTTTCAAGGGAAATCAGTCAGTGGATATGGGTTTTGATGAAAGTCACCCATGAAGTTGAGGAGCTAAGAAAGTAGTTTTAGTATTGCAGAGGTTTTCAGAAATTTTCTTATTTACAGAAGTTTGCAACAGAAAAATGCTGCAATAGTATCATTGCACGTAATTAAATAAACTTTGTAAACATTTACTGTCGTAGTAATATCTGTATGAAGTGGCATACAATTTAAAACGTTTTCTGAAGTTTACTCCATGGGGTCACACTTACTCTTTTGCACAAGTGACACATATTGTTCAAAATTTCAGAATATTTTTTTAAATTTGAACCGAATTTCGATTAGAATTTGTTGGAATCACACCATGCCTTAAAATGATCACATCAAGGGGCACAGTTTGTTATTGATAACTAGCATCATTTTAAAAAGTAACTCGTTTTCTTGGAAAAACATTTTAGTGAGCCCAACTTTTGTTTTGTAATAAACATTAACAGCCTTGAAAATTGTATACCAACAAGCAGTTAAATAATAGCCATTTCTGCAGTCCGCACACTCAGCCCAGAACAGTAAATACACACAGTATGCCTGTTTAAGCAGAAGCCTCAGCAGTAGGGTAAATAAACACTTAAGCAGGACTCGAGTGTGTGTGAAAGAGAGGGAGGGGAGTTTAAACTGAAAACTCAGTGATATCATCTCTAAAGCCTTCATGCACCAAGCAGAGGTGCTGTTTACTTTTTCATCCCTGTATCTTTTTTGGCATTATCCCACTTATCTCAATCATGCAGTGCTCACGTAATTGCTAAACTGCCACTGAAACTGTGGGGGGACATGCGATTCACAAAAAAGGGGCTGATTTGCATATTTAAAGAAAACAGCTGGGAACTTCCAATAGGGTTTCCCTTCTGCTTCAGAACTTATAATAAAGACAAGACACATGTAAATAAACACAAACCGGTGTTAATCTCATGGACAAATAAGTAGATAATTCCACAGATAACTGTTAAAGTGTGGTCAGTTTAAGTGCTCTTTGTCACGGTTTTGGTTTGGTGGGTGTTCATAAGCAGCAGTTTGTATTGGGCCTGTCCTTACACACTAAATTGATGTATTGGCAACACTTAATGTTGTTGTGAACACAAATCAGGAGGAAAAGCAGATGCAGAAATTCACGTGAATTGCAGCATAAAAGCTAATTTAACAATAACTTAACATGAATTGTTATGTATATGAGTGTGCTGTTAGCAGTGAGAAAGCTATATTTCATAGATACGCTTCCATAACTTTCCAACATATTCCATAACAAACCACACAAGTCATTTTAATCTGAATTGTATTTGAAATATTTTCAATGGATGTCTTTTTAGGAACTAGGCACGTTCAGTAAAGTAAAAGTCTAGAATATCTTTAATTTTTTATTACAAATATAATTAATGAATGCTTACATTCATAGCTCAATTATTACTTCTATATAATGTAGTGCATGACCCTCTCAGAGTTTTTTAAAGGCTATTGATTTATTTTTATTGGTGTAGTTTTAATGGGAAAATTTCTCAGGTATATATTTGTTCTGGAAACATGATTAATTTTATTTTTGAAGTATTTATTGATTCAATTACATTTTATTATTTATAGACAAATTTATATTAAACTAGTCAGATATTATTTGAAGATATTTTAGAGCAAAGGAGGTGTCTTTAAAAATACAATCCTGTTAAATTATATTAAAGCAAGGTCAATTGTGATTTTTTTTCAACAGTATTCTGAAAATATATACTTTTTAATTTATCTTAAATTCAATTTTAAATAAAATCTAAATCTGTTATTAATATCTTCACATTGTGTATACCTCAAACATGATCAGAGGATAAGCAATGGTTGCTGTTGAATATTAGGCTCCTCCTCTCAGGTGTAATCCAATCCAATGCCCTATCACAGGTAAAACCAGCCCCAATTTTTCAGTATGTCTAAAAAAGCAAGAAAAGCCAACAAAACCCGTTCTCATACAGGCAATTCTGCAGCAGCCCTCATCCCATCTTGAAAACCTTGCTCTATACAGAAGAAGAAGAAGGGTCGGATTTACAGTACCAACTAGAAAGTCCAGTTCGACCATAAGAGATGTCACAGGAGCATGACAAGTAAGTTCACCAATCTAGGTCCATAGTTTACAGAGGGACGCTCAGCTGAAAAGGATCCAGAGATTCAAACACTCTTTGCTTCCAAATTTTGGCTTATTTGCTGGAAATGAGAGATTAGCTTTTAAGTCGGACTTGATGCTGGTTTACCACAAGGACTATTCCGCTATACAGTTGTGCTGTTTGGTTTCTATAATTCTCAGGTCATGTTCAGACCTGCTGCATTTACAGGTGTATCTGCACCTGCCGCGGAATCTACCAACACTGCGCTACCAATACAGACTTGTATACTTCTTAATTTATTTTATCCGCTAATTTGGCTTATTTTGAGTTGTTTTTTTTTTACTTATTGTAACTGTGTCTGATTAGAAATGTATTCTTGGAGATCCATGTTTAAAATACTGATACCTGAAGTTTTTAAAGAGGTGGTATGTTAAACTATTTTTAATTGACATTTTGTAACTTTCAAGAAGACTAGACAAATTCTGCTATCTTGAGTCTTTGAGTGGGATATGATTATTTAAATAAATTATTTTACATAACATTAACATTTTACAGCTGATTATTTAATGTTTAACGAAATAAACAACCAAATCCAACATTCTTCTAGTGCTCCAATGACTTCAAGTTGTCAACAATGTTTAAAGGAGTGCAAAAAAAAAAAGTGTTATTTTGTAATTTGTTGAAGTAAAGAACTTCTGATCATGGTAAGTTAGTTCTGAAAAAGGAGTGGATTGAAACCACACACCTGCTTTCAAGGCGTTGGCAATTTCTGCTGAGGAACAGTTTAAGCCTATTGTTTATTGTTTTACCCATGCAAATCTAAACATGCATGACCACTTGAGAGGAGTTTTCATAGTGCATACCCAAAGTACTTGTCAATTGTTGCGGTTTCCCATGCAAATAACCTCTGTTGATGACCGCCAATGTAGTGTGAACTTGAGCTTTTCAGCCAATGAATCCCAAAGCCAAAACTCAAACCCACTCTTGGCTAGCATTTGGAGTTTGGAGGATGTGACTACAAGCGCATCATTAGTGATTTTGTGCCTGGTCGCCTCTTTTGTTTTAGAAGTAGGATTGTGTGTCGACAAGGTTTTATTGTCCTGGGATAACGGATCGATCAGGTTGCAAAGCTAAAATCAAACAGGGAAAAAGAATAGCACAATCAGTTATCAAATTACTTATAATCCCTTTGCGTTAACCAACTTGGAGGCCAGTTTTGTTATAGCAACTCAATGTATGTTTGTTCCATTAAAGGTAACTACATCATAGTGTGTGAAAGAAATAAAGGATGATGTCATCCATGACTCTACTTATTTGTGTCCATTTAGCTACTCTGTACGAGGTTATTTTGATCTACAATTTGAGGTTACTGAAGTATTGACCAAAACGTCTGTGTACAAAGGTAAAAAAGGTCTAAAATTTTAGAAATACCCAAGAGATGAAAAATTCATAAGGATAACCCTTTTTTTTTTGAGTCGTTGCCTAATATTTAAGGAAAAAAAATGTTGCTATAAGGACACAAATCACAGTCCAGTGTTTCTGTACAAAAAAGAGAAACTTGCTGCAATGACAAGTGCGATGGCAATGTATTTCAAATTGATTTAGGCCTTTTTAGGGACTCAAATTGTTGGTGCATTTAAATCTTCCAAACGGGACGAATGCAAATTTACTATTTTTTGTCAAGTTCGTAGTCAAGTAGTTTTTAATGTACATGGGAATTGACTTTAACTGTGTTTGCTTTGTTTGATGGGCAGATCATCTTCCACTTAATCCTCTGTGTTTGACGTTTGATTAGAATGGAACTTGAATTTTACTTAAGCAGCAATGTACATTGAAACTTGAGGGCGGTCCTTTTGTAAAATTTTATTTTCAAACCTAATGAAAAAGCATTGGATTTAGACTGGCCCAGTTCATGATCAACGTTGGACATTTTGGTGAAGGGGTAATTGAGCAACGCAATAAAGTGTAAAACACAATTACCGTTTGATCCTAAAAGATAATCACAGAAAAAAAAGACAAGACAAAAAGCCACAGCCCATTTCCTTGATGAACTTTGTGTCAATCAGTGAAGAGTCAGCAGACCTCTGTCTGACATCTTAGATGAGGAGAAACATCTCGTCAAACAGGAAGCTGTGGCTTATGCATAGATTTGTTGTTTGGGCCGGTTTTGTCAGAGATTGTGAGACAAAGCAAGTCTTTCACAACACTCTGCATCTTGGAAACCATTAATAATGGCAACCTTCAGACTGTTGGTGCTCGACATCCATCATTTACTTTCTTTTGTTTGTCATTTTACAGTTGGTGTAGTATTGTGATAACTTTTTCCTCTACGTTTCTGACAGTAAGCGAGCAGTCCTCGTACTCCCGAATGATTCGGTGTACAGCCAGCGGCGACCATTCACTAGTGAGGATGAGGCCTGGAAATCCTTCCTTGAGAATCCTCTCACAGCTGCCACCAAGGCGATGATGAGCATCAATGGCGATGAGGATAGCGCCGCAGCGTTGGGCCTGCTTTACGACTACTACAAGGTAACGTAGGAAAGTCTAGCAACTCCATAACACTAGCAACGAACTGGTTGTGGGTTTGATTCCATGAGAAAACAAGAGGGAATACAATGCCTTGTGACTGCAGCAACCTGATTGATGTGCTGGGCTTCAAAAATGATTGTTCCCAAATTGAGGAATTCTTGATGCATGAAAATTAAGGACTCTTATTAAAGCACAATGCTACAATGAGGTAAAGGACATATGATATCCTTAACTGCTCTAAAAGCAGCCTGTTATGATAACTCTCTGGGAGGTATAATAGGTGAAGCTGTTGCTATTGGATGTGGTCAGTCTCATAGAGAGTTTGTTGACTTTCCCCAGGTGCCTCGGGAAAAAAGAACAATATCCCAAGCAAAGGCTGACGTTCTGGGCTCTGATGTGGATCCCAACAAAAGGTGAAGCTCTCATCAAAGATGCCACACTCAATGCTTTTCCCAGACTCACAAGATGAGACTCTACTTTCTACTTAAGAGTAGAAGTTGATAAGAGTTGGCAATATATGATAATTGTACAATAAATGCTGTAGTTACTCATTTTTTGTTGCAAAATAACCAACTTCCTGTCGATTTTGGAAATACAGTCCATATTACTTAAAATTTAAGTCTTAAACTTTAATTGCTTATGGTAAATTGAAAGCATTAAGTGGTGCTATAGAGCCATTTTACCACAATCACTTTTTGAACCACAACAAGAAATTTTGACCAGTTCCGACGTGTTTGCGAACTTCTGTGACTTTAAACGCCTTTAGGCCATCACAAATGAGCAATTTACAGTGGTTCCTATTTGTGATTCGCAATGGAAACATATTATGGTGAACCTTTAAACACAAAAACTGTTCCCTCCATTTACTTTCTCAACAGGAACATGATGGCCCCTCTGCATGAGTCTACAATGCAGCTGTCAGAAAACCGAATTCAGGTTCTGAAAGGTCTCCCGCTAAACATCGTCCAGCTTGCCCAGGACAAGAGAGGCCTTTTCCCCAGCCCAGATACCACCGTGACGGTATCCATAGCACCTGTGCCAAACGCAGTGAAAACTGAAGGGCCATCACACGGATTCTCAGTCACCGTCCCGAATCCACACTGCTCAGAACCGGACAATCACAATGTGGTGTTTGATCGGCAGCTGGCCCACAACCAGTTCAGTCCCAACACACAGCCACGCACCCCAGACTCCACCTTTCCCGAGAACTCTGATGTATGTACACAGTCACATGCATCAACAATTATATTTGCCTCTGACTGTAAAACACACACCGTGACACACGTTATAGTGGGAACTTTCCCGTTAATTCTAATCAAACATTTCATTATTCAGAAGCTTCTTCCAAAAGGGGGACTGAAAGCTCAAATCTCACACTCCCACCCTCAAACAAAACATCATTTACCTGGCGACATTGTTGTTTTCACCCCCTCCCTATTTTTATTTGAACATGGCAAAATTGCAGCAAGCATGTCATTATACCATTGTCTCTCTTACACAATAAAGTGCTGTATTTTCCTCTCACATAATAGCCAGGGCTTTTCCTCTCTCTCTCTCTCTCTGTTCCATTCTTTCTCTCTCTCTCTCTCTCTCTCTCAGCTCACCTCCTCTTTTTAAAAAAAAAAAACTGGCGGCAGGATTTCCTTCTAAAGGGTAGTTCCAGCAAAACCATGCACACATACAGGAGCGGTTTGTTTCTTTCTTTGGCTTAGAAATGAGCTTGATGCTTGTTTGCGCTAATGCCGGGCCCTCTCACCACTCTTTTGTGCATTACAGGTGTTTTCATTCCCAGCCGATCTCCAGTTACGCATGGGTTCCATCACACAAGACGACTATGGGGCATTCGACACTATGTCAGGGTAAGGGAACCAAAAATAAGTCACAAGAGGATCATTCGCTCATTCTACCAGATGCTCAAGCACCACAGGAATATAAACGGCCACCTATAACAAATATAAGATGGGTTTTCAAACTAAAGGCAAACAGGGAAGATGACATGGGTGTATTTGATTTGATGGTGCAAATATGTTCTAAGATTTGAATTTTTTTTCTGTCAACAGCAATAATTTTGAATATATATTAGAAGCCTCCAAGTCATTGAGGCAGAAGTCTGGTGATGGAACGATGACGTATCTCAACAAAGGGCAGTTCTACCCCATCACCCTCAGGGAAACCGACAATGGAAAACTGCTACAGGGGCCCATCTGTAAAGTCAGGGTAAGATTCGTAGATTGAACAACAACACTTTAAAAAAAAATTTCTAATATTCACTATATATAATGGTTAAAGAATTAACATATAACTGAGCCATAGTGGAGCCCTTAAGCAATATTAAAGTGAATAAAATATGTCGAATATTCACCTACATTAAAACTCTTTACTATATCTAAATCTCTTTTAAACGTTGAGTTCCTCAAAAGAGAACATCTGTCGGTCAAGGAACAAACAGTTACAAATGTCCAAATAACCTCTTTTTGATTTTCACCATCTGCTCACAGAAAATAAATAATCACTCCATATTATTTCAACACAAAGAGATGGCAAAACATCCAGAAACGTGATTACAAACGTTCAAACCCTATTTGATACGGTCAAATTCTTACTACCCGTTTTAAGTACAGCTAACCCTCAGAAGTCCGGGGCCATTTTTTGAAGTTTTTTTTTTTTTTATAATATACACTAATAAATTACCTTTATAACCTTCAAGTTTTTGTGGCAATGCTTGATAAATTTCTTTTAGTACAACCCCAACTTAATTCAACAATAATTCCACAACAAACCTGAAACTCAGATTTATAGTTTTTTATATCAAAATCAAAGGTATTAGAACAAAATAAAAATACATAAATTCCAAAACAAGGTTGAAACAATGTGAAAATTGCATTAAATAAACACAAAAAAACTGGCGACCCAGTCCTAAACCTTATGCACTGTTCCAAACACTTTTTGTGCCATTGTGCCTTTGATGCCGTACAAGTGTCCCTTTAAAAGAAAGAAAGGGGAAAAAAAACATAATATAATGTTTCCACTCCCATTTTTTTCATATTTGAGGGGTGGATAATTTCTGTAGGGTACTTTTACCCCCAATTTATTTTCATATATTACTATATCTATAATATTTCACTCTTATTTTCAGAGTGTTGTGATGGTGGTGTTTGGGGAGGAAAAATCCAGGGATGACCAACTGAAGCACTGGAAATACTGGCACTCCAGACAGCACACTGCCAAGCAGAGATGCATTGATATCGGTGAGTATGGCAATTTCCCATGATATACCAAGTGCAGACAGCAGAGGAAAATATTAAAAAAAAGTCAAGAAGGAGATCCACAGACTGCAGTGTCTGAGTGTGAAAGGAAGGCCTCATTATTACAACAACTGATGGCAAATCCCTTTTGAGATCCGCTAAGGTTAATTTTGAGGCAAATATCTATGTTAAGCCATTAAGTGACTGCACCTAACATTTGCTTCACCACCCAAACACACTATGGTTTACGAATGGCATTAATTGTGGGTCATTTAATACAAATGCCTCTATAAACATAGTACGGACTTAATACACAACACCAATGCTGCTTTGCCCACCTCCTAGCATTTTTTCCTCTGAATTTTCCCTCAGAGGACATCATAATGTGGATATTAGACATTTAAAGGGATATGGAAATGAGAAAAACATATTTGAGGACCTGTAGATGAGGCGTTTAAGAACATGATATTTGTAAACAAAGGACTGGTGGAACATCGAAAACTAGCCAACTTCTGAAATCCTGCTCTAGTTAATAAATCAAATCTGTTCTCTCACAGCGGACTACAAAGAGAGTTTCAACACCATCAGTAATATTGAGGAGATTTCATATAATGCCATTTCTTTCACATGGGACATCAGCGAGGAGGCAAAGGTAATGCTTTGATATGCTAACAACTCTTTATGGCATTAATCTGTTGAACAATGTTATTTGCACTGGCCACTTTATTAGGTACACTTTGCTAGTAACAGGTGGCATAGATTTAACAACGTACTGAAAACATTCCTCAGAGTTTGGTCCGTATTTACCGCATCACGCAGTTGCTGCAGGGATGAGTTCTGACCTTACTATTGAAACATTGCAGCAGAAATCAAAACTCAGACCAGGCAACATTTTTCCAATCTTCTACAGTCCAATTTTGCTCTGATCATTCTTCTCTGATATCAACAAGGCATTTGCACCCAGAGAACTGCCAATCCCTGTTTTGGATCATTCTCTGTAAACCAAAGAGATCCCAGTAGATTAGCAGTTTCTGAAATATTTCAGACCAGTCCGTCTGCCACAAACCACCATGACATGTTTGAAGTCACCCAAATCCCCTTTCTTCCCCATTCTGATGCCGGGTTTGAACTGCAGCAGATCATCCTGACCACGTCTTGAGTTGTTGCCATGTGATTGGCTGATTACACATTTGAATCAACAAGCCTTTGGACAGGCATACCTAATAAAGTGGCCAGTGAGTGTACAATCAAAATAATAATAATATACTATTTCTATTTTGTACTATATAATGTATAAATATCCCAATTCATTTATTTTGAAAAAGATTTAACAGTTAAAATTGACAAAGATTACTAATTGGATTGGAAAACGTAATGAAATACAAATTGAGATAGTTTTTTTTTCATTTAAGATGTATAGTAAGGACTACAATAGCCCAATCTTTCAGGAAAAGTATCATTCACATATTGAATTAAACAACAACAAAAAAACTTAAGGCACACAAACCAATCTATACCTTTTGAGCGAGTTTACAAAACAACAATCTAAATTCTGGTCATGTAGAAGGTAGAATGACATCCAAAGAACATAATGCCCGTGCTTTATGAGTAGTTTAGGGCTGCAATCACATTTTTCTCTTACCGCTTTGGTAATTGGTAGGAGAATGAGGAAACAGAGATGGACAGCAGTTACACTGACGGCTTCTGGAATCCAGTTTGACCAGTGAGTCGAGACTGCTCTGGTTAAACCAGTTCAAATTGAGAAACACACTGAGCTAATCTTCCTCTCTTTTGTTTTCTGAGCTCAAGGATCAGTTTGAGGTACAGTCTTCAGATAAGGTTGTGTATGGATGAAATTAAAGGCTGAACTTCAATTAGACCAGCGAAAGTAAACACTCCATCATTTGAGAACGAAGTGAGTGTTTTGTGCCAAGCAGTGTTGTCCCAGGACCAGGATGCAGATCATGAGATATCCACGCTCATCCGTGTGCATAGTCTCATGCTCACGAGTGTTTGCAGTGCTCAGTCTGGCCTTGGTTTTGTGCTTTTATTTGTGGGTGTAGAGTTGTATGTGGAGGTGTTATGGCGCCCCCTGCCGTGCTTACTGGGTAACTGTGGCATAACGTTAACGGCACCAATGGTAACTAAAGAATAATCAGAAGTGCTTCATGGAAATACCAATGTATCTAAAAAATAGGTACCATAATAAGGTTACAAGTACAGTGTACTGAAAAATAGGAACCACGCAGCATCTTAAGATACTAGTCCCCATACAGTATAAGCACTTGTCTTGTGCCAAATGAATGAAAACGAGTACAAGAAAAATAGACACTACTAACTATTTCAATAGAAACTAATCTAAACTGAATGGTTGATATATTAATGAAGATTCCCATGATTGAAGTCAATTACAAAAATAGGAAAATATTTCAGAAGTGACTTGTAACTATGGTGTTGTTACTAGTAATAAGCACCACATAAACGCTAGTAACAAATTAAGCACTTTTAACCAAATAATAAGTACTAGTAACTAAGGTAATATTGCTAGTAGTTAGTGGAAAAAGATACTTTCATCTAAAGAAATGGCACTAACTAAATAATAAGCACTAGAACTTAAGAATAAGCACTCGTACTTAATTGAAGAAGAATTCGATTTAAATTTAAAAAGTATTAATAATAAGAATAGACACTTGTACCGCTCATTGCTCAATTGCTAAAATGGCTTGCCGTTAGCGCTTGATCAAATATTCTACGTAACTTTTAAGCAGTTTATAATTTTATCTTTTTATGTTTGTAGTTTTGTGTTTTCAAGATGATTTCCTCTGAAGGAATAAAATTAAGTAGCCAACGTCTTTTGGGGGGCATTACTTGGTAAGGGAAAACTAGCGATTGTTTAAACACTAAAACTTGTTTAAAAATAAACTAAGACCACGTTACACTCATAAAAATGTACATTTTAAAATCTAATTCAAAAGCGTCCAAATCAAACAAGATGACAAAGAATTAGCCATGCAGCTAATAGCAAAAATATTTTAGTTTTTTTTTTGTCCAAAAGAGGGCGACATTCAACGAAGAAAAACAAGCAACTGACTGGTGTCACTGGGAATCCCATTTTAGTTCTCGTATTTCTTTTTCTGATATACAGGTAATTTATTAATTTTAAGGGTTCATTGATACTGTTTTGGTTCGCTGATAGCTTTTTGCCAAAGTGATTAAAAGCCTCCCAGAAGTTTCCCAATTCAACCCAACTTTTGAGTGAATGGAACGTCTTGAAAAGCACTACGTAAAATGTATGCACTATTATTATAAAACTGTTACAGGACAACCTGCAAACCCAGACACTTTACAACATTCAGAGCATTATTCATTCACTCCACATTCACTCACTGGTCTGACAGAACCTGGCTGCCATTTCCCACCAACTACCACTGAATATACCCACCATTCACTCACATCGCATCCATAAAAGGCAACGCAGGTTAAGTGTCTTGCCCAAGGTCACAATCAACCTGGTGGGGATCAAACCGCCAACCCTACTGTTACAGGATGACCAACTCTTGTTTATTGTGCCCTCTTCCCTTTTCAGATTTTCATCTCAGTGAACTGCCTGAGCACAGACTTCTCCTCTCAGAAAGGAGTGAAGGGCCTTCCCCTGAATCTCCAGATTGACACCTACAGCTACAACAACCGCAGCAACAAGCCCATTCACCGTGCCTACTGCCAGATAAAAGTCTTCTGCGACAAAGGTGCAGAACGCAAGATCCGTGATGAGGAAAGGAAACAATCCCGGAGGAAGGGCAAGTGTCCTGATGTCAACCCTCCACTTGGAAACTGTAAGCATGGCTTTCAGAATCTGCTTTGATTCCTCCCATGCTGGTTTGTTGATGAAAGATTGGATGTCTATAGTCTGTTCCCATTACTTTTCACAGTTGGATCAGACGTCAAGTTGCCTCTACTGCACAAGCGCACAGACATTACTATCTTCAAGACAATGACAGACTTTGAGACTCAACCAGTGCTTTTTATCCCTGACATTCACTTCTCCACCTTCCAGAGACACGTGAGTGCCAATTCTGAACACTAAGTGTACATTCTTTCCACGAATTTAAGTTTATAAGCCAACTGTCTGTACCTAAGAGTTCATATTGGTGTAAATGGTAGACACTGGAGAGTTCTTGGTCAGAAAACACTTCCTTGTGCATCAAAAAAGATGGTGTGTTTATTAGTTTTGTCATCATCTGCTTTATAGCAGTACAGCAGCTACACTAGATGCTGCTGCGTGTTTTATGGCATACTGCATGCGTGCTGATGATAAGATATGAAGATACACAATTGAACGATAACATTTGTGCAGCATATGAGTGCTTCCATATAGCTCAAAGTGACTGTGAACTCAGTAACTCCTCCACTTTGTCCAGGGACAGAACTTGCAAGATTCCCATTCGTGTTTGAAGACTATTTAAAGATAAACTTAGATTGTAAACTTATTGTGATTTTTGCAAATACACCAACAGTATTATTCTGTAAAATATCCGGCCTACGATGCATTTGTGTATCAAATGCCTGCAAAATTGCAAATAAATACGATAGATCTTCTAGAGTTGCACCACCCAATTCTGACTTAACATTGTGCATTAAGTGTGAGCTGTTTAACACAAATAGTGTGTATTAAAATACGCAATTTTCTATACAGTGCTCAGCATAAATGAGTACACCCCACGAATCAACGTTTTCTAGGACACTTTACTACAAGATACTTCTACAAAACAATGTCTTTACACAAAAAATGTGAGAGCCACAAGAAAAGTTTGCAGATTGTTCTTGTTTTCATTGAGTGTCTGATTGAATTCATAGTTTTTACAGGGTGTATACTCATTTATGCTCAGCATTTTATGACTTGTGTCATTTTTAATATACTTAAGAAAGTAATTCAGTGTAACAATGGACATAAAAAAAACATTGGACAGACTCATTGAATAACATTTAAAAAAAAGAAGAAAAAAAGTTGTTTGGGGGGCATCAACTCTGTATACGAGTTTCCCCATCTAAGAATCCTTTCATCTGACGCAGAAGTGTTTGACCATAAAAGCCTTGTGACATCATCACTTCACTGCGCTTTATTGCAGTAAGCTCTAACATTCAACAGCAACAGCAGATTGTCATCAGGTCATGGTGACCAGGATCATGCAGTCAGTTGGAAGGGTTCTCATGGTTGTGAAATCTGGCATTTATGGTATGGCTGTGCTTGTTATCAGAGAGTTCTTGGCAAGGAGTCAGCTCATAAGCTCACACATGGGCTCTTCACAAATTTAAGCTCAATTCACAATAGTGATGTGTCGTTCAAGAACGATTCGTTCTTTTTGAACAAATCTTTAATGTGACTCCGTATGAACGAGTCGTGTTGGAAAGGGATTCGTTCATTGGCGCATGCGCATCATTCTTGTGGTTTTCCGAGCGTAACCCGTTCATCATCAATGACAGAAGACCG
>SRMA01026055.1:0-18657 GCA_007224835.1 Danionella cerebrum
GCGCTTGAGAACTATGGATCAAACTAAACTATTATAGTGTAGCGCATGATTTCTGATGATTTTTCTTCTCTTTCTGAGATGCCTTTTGACAAATTAAAACTGCTCAAAATGATGCGCTGGCATCAAATGATCAGAATTTGGACATGGCACTTAGGAACGGAATAGTTGCTCTGTTTACGGCGCTTGAGAACTATGGATCAAACTAAACTATTATAGTGTAGCGCATGATTTCTGATGATTTTTTTCTCTTTCTGAGATGCCTTTTGACAAATTAAAACTGCTCAAAATGATGCGCTGGCATCAAATGATCAGAATTTGGACATGGCATTTAGAAACGGAATAGTTGCTCTGTTTACGGCGCTTGAGAACTATGGATCAAACTAAACCATTATAGTGTAGCGCATGATTTCTGATTATTTTTTTCTCTTTTTCAGATGCCTTTTGACAAATTAAAACTGCTCAAAATGATGCGCTGGCATCAAATGATCAGAATTTGGACATGGCACTTAGAAACGGAATAGTTGCTCTGCTTACGGCGCTTGAGAACTATGGATCAAACTAAACTATTATAGTGTAGCGCATGATTTCTGATGATTTTTTTCTCTTTTTCAGATGCCTTTTGACAAATTATAACTGCTCAAAATGATGCGCTGGAATCACATGATCTGTATTTGGACATGGCACTTAGAAACGGAATAGTTGCTCTGTTTACCGCGCTTGAGAACTATGGATCAAACTAAACTATTATAGTGTAGCGCGTGATTTCTGATGATTTTTTTCTCTTTTTCAGATGCCTTTTGACAAATTAAAACTGCTCAAAATGATGCGCTGGAATCACATGATCTGTATTTGGACATGGCACTTAGAAACTGAATAGTTGCTCTGTTTACGGCGCTTGAGAACTATGGATCAAACTAAACTTTTATAGTGTAGCGCATGATTTCTGATGATTTTTTTCTCTTTCTGAGATGCCTTTTGACAAATTAAAACTGCTCAAAATGATGCGCTGGAATCACATGATCTGTATTTGGACATGGCACTTAGAAACGGAATAGTTGCTCTGTTTACGGCGCTTGAGAACTATGGATCAAACTAAACTATTATAGTGTAGCGCATGATTTTTGATGATTTTTTTCTCTTTCTGAGATGCCTTTTGACAAATTAAAACTGCTCAAAATGATGCGTTGGCATCAAATGATCAGAATTTGGACATGGCACTTAGACACGGATTAGTTGTTCTGTTTCCGGCGCTTGAGAACTATGGATCAAACTAAACTATTATAGTGTAGCGCATGATTTCTGATTTTTTTCTCTTTCTGAGATGCCTTTTGACAAATTAAAACTGCTCAAAATGATGCGCTGGAATCAAATGATCAGAATTTTGACATGGCACATAGAAACGGAATAGTTGCTCTGTTTACGGCGCTTGAGAACTATGGATCAAACTAAACTATTATAGTGTAGCTTATGATTTCTGATGATTTTTTTCTCTTTCTGAGATGCCTTTTGACAAATTAAAACTGCTCAAAATGATGCGCTGGAATCACATGATCAGAATTTGGACATGGCACTTAGAAACGGAATAGTTGCTCTGTTTACGGCGCCTGAGAACTATGGATCAAACTAAACTATTATAGTGTAGCGCATGATTTCTGATGATTTTTTTTTCTCTTTTTCAGATGCCTTATGACAAATTAAAACTGCTCAAAATGATGCGCTGGAATCACATGATCAGAATTTGGACATGGCACTTAGAAACGGAATAGTTGCTCTGTTTACGGCGCTTGAGAACTATGGATCAAACTAAACTATTAGTGTAGCGCATGATTTCTGATGATTTTTTTTCTCTTTCTGAGATGCCTTTTGACAAATTAAAACTGCTCAAAATGATGCGCTGGAATCACATGATCTGTATTTGGACATGGCACTTAGAAACGGAATAGTTGCTCTGTTTACGGCGCTTGAGAACTATGGATCAAACTAAACCATTATAGTGTAGCGCATGATTTCTGATGATTTTTTTCTCTTTCTGAGATGCCTTTTGACAAATTAAAACTGCTCAAAATGATGCGCTGGAATCACATGATCTGTATTTGGACATGGCACTTAGACACGGATTAGTTGCTCTTTTTACGGCGCTTGAGAACTATGGATCAAACTAAACTATTATAGTGTAGCGCATGATTTCTTATGATTTTTTCTCTTTCTGAGATGCCTTTTGACAAATTAAAACTGCTCAAAATGATGCGCCGGCATCAAATGATCAGAATTTGGACATGGCACTTAGAAACGGAATAGTTGCTCTGTTTACGGCGCTTGAGAACTATGGATCAAACTAAACTATTATAGTGTAGCGCATGATTTCTGATGATTTTTTTCTCTTTCTGAGATGCCTTTTGACAAATTAAAACTGCTCTAAATGATGCGCTGGAATCACATGATCTGTATTTGGACATGGCACTTAGAAACGGAATAGTTGCTCTGTTTACGGCGCTTGAGAACTATGGATCAAACTAAAACTATTATAGTGTAGCGCATGATTTCTGATGATTTTTTTCTCTTCCGGAGATGCCTTTTGACAAATTAAAACTGCTCAAAATGATGCGCTGGCATCAAATGATCAGAATTTCGACACGGCACTTAGAAACGGAATAGTTGCTCTGTTTCCGGCGCTTGAGAACTATGGATCAAACTAAACGATGATAGTGTAGCGCATGATTTCTGATGATTTTTTTCTCTTTCTGAGATGCCTTTTGACAAATTAAACTGCTCAAAATGATGCGCTGGAATCACATGATCTGTATTTGGACATGGCACTTAGAAACGGAATAGTTGCTCTGTTTACGGCGCTTGAGAACTATGGATCAAACTAAATTATTATAGTGTAGCGCATGATTTCTGATGATTTTTTTCTCTTTTTCAGATGCCTTTTGACAAATTAAAACTGCTCAAAATGATGCGCTGGCATCACATGATCTGTATTTTGACATGGCACTTAGAAAAGGAATAGTTGCTCTGTTTCCGGCGCTTGAGAACTATGGATTAAACTAAACTACTATAGTGTAGCGCATGATTTCTGATGATTTTTTTCTCTTTTTCAGATGCCTTTGACAAATTAAAACTGCTCAAAATGATGCGCTGGCATCACATGATCTGTATTTGGACATGGCACTCAGAAACGGAATAGTTGCTCTGTTTACGGCGCTTGAGAACTATGGATCAAACTAAACTATTATAGTGTAGCGCATGATTTCTGATGATTTTTTTTTCTTTCTGAGATGCCCTTTGACAAATTAAAACTGCTCAAAATGATGCGCTGGCATCAAATGATCAGAATTTGGACATGGCACTTAGAAACGGAATAGTTGCTCTGTTTCGGGCGCTTGAGAACTATGGATCAAACTAAACTATTATAGTGTAGCGCATGATTTCTGATGATTTTTTTCTCTTTCTGAGATGCCTTTGACAAATTAAAACTGCTCAAAATGATGCGCTGGAATCACATGATCTGTATTTGGACATGGCACTTAGAAACGGGATAGTTGCTCTGTTTACGGCGCTTGAGAACTATGGATCAAACTAAACTATTATAGTGTAGCGCATGATTTCTGATGATTTTTTTCTCTTTTTCAGATGCCTTTTGACAAATTAAAACTGCTCAAAATGATGCGCTTGAATCACATGATCTGTATTTGGACATGGCACTTAGAAACGGAATAGTTGCTCTGTTTACGGCGCTTGAGACCTATGGATCAAACTAAGCTATTATAGTGTGGCGCATGATTTCTGATGATTTTTTTCTCTTTCTGAGATGCCTTTTGACAAATTAAAACTGCTCAAAATGATGCGCTGGCATCAAATGATCAGAATTTGGACATAGCACTTAGAAACGGAATAGTTGCTCTGTTTCCGGCGCTTGAGAACTATGGATCAAACTAAACTACAATAGTGTAGCCCATGATTTCTGATAATTTTTTTCTCTTTTTTCAGATGCCTTTTGACAAATTAAAACTGCTCAAAATGATGCGCTGGCATCAAATGATCAGAATTTGGACATGGCACTTAGAAACGGAATAGTTGCTCTGTTTCGGGCGCTTGAGAACTATGGATCAAACTAAACTATTATAGTGTAGCGCATGATTTCTGATGATTTTTTTCTCTTTTCCAGATGCCTTTTGACAAATTAAAACTGCTCAAAATGATGCGCTGGCATCAAATGATCAGAATTGGGACATGGCACTTAGAAACGGAATAGTTGCTCTGTTTACGGCGCTTGAGAACTATGGATCAAACTAAACTATTATAGTGTAGCGCATGATTCCTGATGATTTTTTTCTCTTTCTGAGATGCCTTTTGACAAATTAAAACTGCTCAAAATGATGCGCTGGCATCAAATGATCAGAATTTTGACATGGCACATAGAAACGGAATAGTTGCTCTGTTTACGGCGCTTGAGAACTATGGATCAAACTAAACTATTATAGTGTAGCGCATGATTTCTGATGATTTTTTTCTCTTTCTGAGATGCCTTTTGATAAATTAAAACTGCTCAAAATGATGCGCTGGCATCAAATGATCAGAATTTGGACATGGCACTTAGAAACGGAATAGTTGCTCTGTTTCCAGCGCTTGAGAACTATGGATCAAACTAAACTATTATAGTGTAGCGCATGATTTCTGATGATTTTTTTCTCTTTCTGAGATGCCTTTTGACAAATAAAAACTGCTCAAAATGATGCGCTGGAATCACATGATCTGTATTTGGACATGGCACTTAGAAACGGAATAGTTGCTCTGTTTCCGGCGCTTGAGAACTATGGATCAAACTAAACTATTATAGTGTAGCGCATGATTTCTGATGATTTTTTTCTCTTTTTCAGATGCCTTATGACAAATTAAAACTGCTCAAAATGATGCGCTGGCATCAAATGATCAGAATTTGGACATGGCACTTAGAAATGAAATAGTTGCTCTGTTTACGGCGCTTGAGAACTATGGATCAAACTAAACTACTATAGTGTAGCGCATGATTTCTGATGATTTTTTTTTCTCTTTTTCAGATGCCTTTTGACAAATTAAACTGCTTAAAATGATGCGCTGGCATCACATGATCTGTATTTGGACATGGCACTTAGAAACGGAATAGTTGCTCTGTTTACGGCGCTTGAGAACTATGGATCAAACTAGACTATTATAGTGTAGCGCATGATTTCTGATTATTTTTTTCTCTTTCTGAGATGCCTTTTGACAAATTAAAACTGCTCAAAATGATGCGCTGGCATCAAATGATCAGAATTTGGACATGGCACTTAGAAACGGAATAGTTGCTCTGTTGACGGCGCTTGAGAACTATGGATCAAACTAAACTATTATAGTGTAGCGCATGATTTCTGATGATTTTTTTCTCTTTCTGAGATGCCTTTTGACAAATTAAAACTGCTCAAAATGACGCGCTGGCATCAAATGATCAGAATTTGGACATGGCACTTAGAAACGGAATAGTTGCTCTGTTTACGGCGCTTGAGAACTATGGATCAAACTAAACTATTATAGTGTAGCGCATGATTTCTGATGATTTTTTTCTCTTTTTCAGATCCCTTTTGACAAACTAAAACTGCTCAAAATGATGCGCTGGAATCACATGATCTGTATTTGGACATGGCGCTTAGAAACGGAATAGTTGCTCTGTTTACGGCGCTTGAGAACTATGGATCAAACTAAACTATTATAGTGTAGCGCATGATTTCTGATGATTTTTTTTCTCTTCCTGAGATGCCTTTTGACAAATTAAAACTGCTCAAAATGATGCGCTGGAATCACATGATCTGTATTTGGACATGGCACTTAGAAACGGAATAGTTGCTCTGTTTCCGGCGCTTGAGAACTATGGATCAAACTAAACCATTATAGTGTAGCGCATGATTTCTGATGATTTTTTTCTCTTTCTGAAATGCCTTTTGACAAATTAAAACTGCTCAAAATGATGCGCTGGAATCACATGATCTGTATTTGGACATGGCACTTAGAAGCGGAATAGTGGCTCTGTTTACGGCGCTTGAGAACTATGGATCAAACTAAACTATTATAGTGTAGCGCATGATTTCTGATGATTTTTTTCTCTTTTTCAGATGCCTGTTGACAAATTAAAACTGCTCAAAATGATGCGCTGGCATCAAATGATCAGAATTTGGACATGGCACTTAGACACGGATTAGTTGCTCTGTTTACGGCGCTTGAGAAATATGGATCAAACTAAACTATTATAGTGTAGCACATGATTTCTGATGATTTTTTTCTCTTTCTGAGATGCCTTTTGACAAATTAAAACTGCTCAAAATGATGCGCTGGCATCAAATGATCAGAATTTGGACATGGCACTTAGACACGAATTAGTTGCTCTGTTTCCGGCGCTTGAGAACTATGGATCAAATTAAACTAGTGTAGCGCATGATTTCTGATGATTTTTTTCTCTTTCTGAGATGCCTTTTGACAAATTAAAACTGCTCAAAATGATGCGCTGGAATCACATGATCAGAATTTGGACATGGCACTTAGAAACGGAATAGTTGCTCTGTTTGCGGCGCTTGGGAACTATGGATCAAACTAAACTATTATAGTGTAGCGCATGATTTCTGATGATTTTTTTCTCTTTCCGAGATGCCTTTTGACAAATTAAAACTGCTCAAAATGATGCGCTGGCATCAAATGATCAGAATTTGGACATGGCACTTAGAAACGGAATAGTTGCTCTGTTTCCGGCGCTTGAGAACTATGGATCAAACTACACTATTATAGTGTAGCGCATGATTTCTGATGATTTTTTTCTCTTTCAGAGATGCCTTTTGACAAATTAAAACTGCTCAAAATGATGCGCTGGCATCAAATGATCAGAATTTTGACATGGCACATAGAAACGGAATAGTTGCTCTGTTTACGGCGCTTGAGAACTATGGATCAAACTAAACTATTATGGTGTAGCGCATGATTTCTGATGATTTTTTTCTGTTTCTGAGATGCCTTTTGACAAATTAAAACTGCTCAAAATGATGCGCTGGCATCAAATGATCAGAATTTTGACATGGCACATAGAAGCGGAATAGTTGCTCTGTTTACGGCGCTTGAGAACTATGGATCAAACTAAACTATTATAGTGTAGTGCATGATTTCTGATGATTTTTTTCTCTTTCTGAGATGCCTTTTGACAAATTAAAACTGCGCAAAATGATGCGCTGGCATCAAATGATCAGAATTTGGACATGGCACTTAGAAACGGAATAGTTGCTCTGTTTACGGCGCTTGAGAACTATGGATCAAACTAAACTATTATAGTGTAGCGCATGATTTCTGATGATGTTTTTCGCTTTCTGAGATGCCTTTTGACAAATTAAAACTGCTCAAAATGATGCGCTGGCATCAAATGATCAAAATTTGGACATGGCACTTAGAAACGGAATAATTGCTCTGTTTACGGCGCTTGAGAACTATGGATCAAACTAAACTATTATAGTGTAGCGCATGATTTCTGATGATTTTTTTCTCTTTCTGAGATGCCTTTTGATAAATTAAAACTGCTCAAAATGATGCGCTGGCATCAAATGATCAGAATTTGGACATGGCACTTAGAAGCGGAATAGTTACTCTGTTTCCGGCGCTTGAGAACTATGGATCAAACTAAACTATTATAGTGTAGCGCATGATTTCTGATGATTTTTTTCTCTTTCTGAGATGCCTTTTGACAAATTAAAACTGCTCAAAATGATGCGCTGGCATCAAATGATCAGAATTTGGACGTGGCACTTAGAAACGGAATAGTTGCTCTGTTTCCGGCGCTTGAGAACTATGGATCAAACTAAACTATTATAGTGTAGCGCATGATTTCTGATGATTTTTTTCTCTTTTTCAGATGCCTTATGACAAATTACAACTGCTCAAAATGATGCGCTGGCATCAAATGATCAGAATTTGGACATGGCACTTAGAAACGGAATAGTTGCTCTGTTTACGGTGCTTGAGAACTATGGATCAAACTAAACTATTATAGTGTAGCGCATGATTTCTGATGATTTTTTCTCTTTCTGAGATGCCTTTTGACAAATTAAAACTGCTAAAAATGATGCGCTGGCATCAAATGATCAGAATTTGGACATGGCACTTAGACACGGATTAGTTGCTCTGTTTCCGGCGCTTCAGAACTATGGATCAAACTAAACTATTATAGTGTAGCGCATGATTTCTGATGATTTTTTTCTCTTTCTGAGATGCCTTTTGACAAATTAAAACTGCTCAAAATGATGCGCTGACATCACATGATCTGAATTTGGACATGGCACTTAGAAACGGATTAGTTGCTCTGTTTCCGGCGCTTGAGAACTATGGATCAAACTAAACTATTATAGTGTAGCGCACGATTTCTGATGATTTTTTTCTCTTTCTGAGATGCCTTTTGACAAATTAAAACTGCTCAAAATGATGCGCTGGCATCAAATGATCGGAATTTGGACATGGCACTTAGAAACGGAATAGTTGCTCTGTTTACGGCGCTTGAGAACTATGGATCAAACTAAACTATTATAGTGTAGCGCATGATTCCTGATGATTTTTTTCTCTTTCTGAGATGCCTTTTGACAAATTAAAACTGCTCAAAATGCTGCGCTGGCATCAAATGATCAGAATTTGGACATGGCACTTAGAAACGGAATAGTTGCTCTGTTTCCGGCGCTTGAGAACTATGGATCAAACTAAACTATTATAGTGTAGCGCATGATTTCTGATGATTTTTTTTTCTCTTTCTGAGATGCCTTTTGACAAATTAAAACTGCTCAAAATGATGCGCTGGCATCAAATGATTAGAATTTGGACATGGCACTTAGAAACGGAATAGTTGCTCTGTTTACGGCGCTTGAGAACTATGGATCAAACTAAACTATTATAGTGTAGCGCATGATTTCTGATGATTTTTTTCTCTTTCTGAGATGCCTTTTGAAAAATTAAAACTGCTCAAAATGATGCGCTGGCATCAAATGATCAGAATTTGGACATAGCACTTAGACACGGATTAGTTGCTCTGTTTACGGCGCTTGAGAACTATGGATCAAACTAAACTATTATAGTGTAGCGCATGATTTCTGATGATTTTTTTCTCTTTTTCAGATGCCTTTTGACAAATTAAAACTACTCAAAATGATGCGCTGGAATCACATGATCAGAATTTGGACATGGCACTTTGAAACGGAATAGTTGCTCTGTTTCCGGCGCTTGAGAACTATGGATCAAACTAAACTATTATAGTGTAGCGCATGATTTCTGATGATTTTTTTTCGCTTTCTGAGATGCCTTTTGACAAATTAAAACTGCTCAAAATGATGCGCTGGCATCAAATGATCAGAATTTGGACATGGCACTTAGAAATGGAATAGTTGCTCTGTTTCCGGCGCTTGAGAACTATGGATCAAACTAAACTATTATAGTGTGGCGCATGATTTCTGATGATTTTTTTCTCTTTCTGAGATGCCCTTTGACAAATAAAACTGCTCAAAATGATGCGCTGGCATCAAATGATCAGAATTTGGACATGGCACTTAGAAACGGAATAGTTGCTCTGTTTACTGCGCTTGAGAACTATGGATTAAACTAAACTATTATAGTGTAGCGCATGATTTCTGATGATTTTTTTCTCTTTCTGAGATGCCTTTTGACAAATTAAAACTGCTCAAAATGATGCGCTGGCATCAAATGATCAGAATTTGGACATGGCACTTAGAAGCGGAATAGTTGCTCTGTTTCCGGCGCTTGAGAACTATGGATCAAACTAAACTATTATAGTGTAGCTCATGATTTCTGATGATTTTTTTCTCTTTCTGAGATGCCTTTTGACAAATTAAAACTGCTCAAAATGATGCGCTGGCGTCAAATGATCAGAATTTGGACATGGCACTTAGAAACGGAATAGTTGCTCTGTTTACGGCGCTTGAAAACTATGGATCAAACTAAACTATTATAGTGTAGCGCATGATTTCTGATGATTTTTTTTCTCTTTCTGGGATGCCTTTTGACAAATTAAAACTGCTCAAAATGATGCGCTGGCATCAAATGATCAGAATTTGGACATGGCACTTAGAAACGGAATAGTTGCTTTGTTTCCGGCGCTTGAGAACTATGGATCAAACTAAACTATTATAGTGTAGCGCATGATTTCTGATGATTTTTTTCTCTTTCTGAGATGCCTTTTGACAAATTAAAACTGCTCAAAATGATGCGCTGGCATCAAATGGTCAGAATTTGGACATGGCACTTAGAAACGGAATAGTTGCTCTGTTTCCGGCGCTTGAGAACTATGGATCAAAATAAACTACTATAGTGTAGCGCATGATTTCTGATGATTTTTTTCTCTTTTTCAGATGCCTTTTGACTAATTAAAACTGCTCAAAATGATGCGCTGGCATCACATGATCTGTATTTTGACATGGCACTTAGAAACGGAATAGTTGCTCTGTTTACGGCGCGTGAGAACTATGGATCAAACTAGACTATTATAGTGTAGCGCATGATTTCTGATGATTTTTTTCTCTTTCTGAGATGCCTTTTGACAAATTAAAACTGCTCAAAATGATACGCTGGCATCACATGATCAGAATTTGGACATGGCACTTAGAAACGGAATAGTTGCTCTGTTTACGGGGCTTGAGAACTATGGATCAAACTAAACTATTATAGTGTAGCGCATGATTTCTGATGATTTTTTCTCTTTCTTAGATGCCTTTTGACAAATTAAAACTGCTCAAAATGATGCGCTGGCATCAAATGATCAGAATTGGGACATGGCACTTAGAAACGGAATAGTTGCTCTGTTTACGGCGCTTGAGAACTATGAATCAAACTAAACTACTATAGTGTAGCGCATGATTTCTGATGATTTTTTTCTCTTTCTGAGATGCCTTTTGACAAATTAAAACTGCTCAAGATGATGCGCTGGCATCAAATGATCAGAATTTGGACATGGCACTTAGAAACGGAATAGTTGCTCCGTTTCCGGCGCTTGAGAACTATGGATCAAACTAAACTATTATAGTGTAGCGCATGATTTCTGATGATTTTTTTCTCTCTTTCAGATGCCTTTTGACAAATTAAAACTGCTCAAAATGATGCGCTGGCATCAAATGATCAGAATTTGGACATGGCACTTAGAAACGGAATAGTTGCTCTGTTTCTGGCGCCTGAGAACTATGGATCAAACTAAACTATTATAGTGTAGCGCATGATTTCTGATGTTTTTTTCTCTTTTTCAGATGCTTTTTGACAAATTAAAACTGCTCAAAATGATGCGCTGGCATCAAATGATCAGAATTTGGACATGGCACTTAGAAACTGAATAGTTGCTCTGTTTACGGCGCTTGAGAACTATGGATCAAACTAAACTATTATAGTGTAGCGCATGATTTCTGATGATTTTTTTCTCTTTCTGAGATGCCTTTTGACAAATTAAAACTGCTCAAAATGATGCGCTAGCATCAAATGATCAGAATTTGGACATGGCACTTAGAAACGGAATAGTTGCTCTGTTTCCGGCGCTTGAGAACTATGGATCAAGCTAAACTATTATAGTGTAGCGCATGATTTCTGATGATTTTTTTCTCTTTCTGGGATGCCTTTTGACAAATTAAAACTGCTCAAAATGATGCGCTGGCATCAAATGATCAGAATTTGGACATGGCACGTAGAAACGGAATAGTTGCTCTGTTTCCGGCGCTTGAGAACTATGGATCAAACTAAACTATTATAGTGTAGCGCATGATTGCTGATGATTTTTTTTCTCTTTTTCAGATGCCTTTTGACAAATTAAAACTGCTCAAAATGATGGGCTGGCATCACATGATCTGTATTTTGACATGGCACTTAGAAACGGAATAGTTGCTCTGTTTCCGGCGCTTGAGAACTATGGATCAAACTTAACTATTATAGTGTAGCGCATGATTTCTGATGATTTCTTTCTCTTTCTGAGATGCCTTTTGACAAATTAAAACTGCTCAAAATGATGCGCTGGCATAACATGATCTGTATTTGGACATGGCGCTTAGAAACGGAATAGTTGCTCTGTTTACGGCGCTTGAGAACTATGGATCAAACTAAACTATTATAGTGTAGCGCATGATTTCTGATGAATTTTTTCTCTTTTCAGATGCCTTTTGACAAATTAAAACTGCTCAAAATGATGCGCTGGCATCAAATGATCAGAATTTGGACATGGCACTTAGAAACGGAATAGTTGCTCTGTTTCCGGCGCTTGAGAACTATGGATCAAACTAAACTACTGTAGTGTAGCGCATGATTTCTGATGATTTTTTTCTCTTTCTGAGATGCCTTTTGACAAATTAAAACTGCTCAAAATGATGCGCTGGGATCACATGATCTGTATTTGGACATGGCACTTAGAAACGGAATAGTTGCTCTGTTCTCGGCGCTTGAGAACTATGGATCAAACTAAACTATTATAGTGTAGCGCATGATTTCTGATGATTTTTTTCTCTTTCTGAGATGCCTTTTGACAAATTAAAACTGCTCAAATTGATGCGCTGGCATCAAATGATCAGAATTTGGACATGGCACTTAGACACGGATTAGTTGCTCTGTTTCCGGCGCTTGAGAACTATGGATCAAACTAAACTATTATAGTGTGGCGCATGATTTCTGATGATTTTTTTCTCTTTCTGAGACGCCTTTTGACAAATTAAAACTGCTCAAAATGATGCGCTGGCATCAAATGATCAGAATTTTGACATGGCACATAGAAACGGAATAGTTGCTCTGTTTACGGCGCTTGAGAACTATGGATCAAACTAAACTATTATAGTGTAGCGCATGATTTCTGATGATTTTTTTCTCTTTTTCAGATGCCTTTTGACAAATTAAAACTGCTCAAAATGATGCGCTGGCATCAAATGATCAGAATTTGGACATGGCACTTAGACACGGATTAGTTGCTCTGTTTACGGCGCTTGAGAACTATGGATCAAACTAAACTATTATAGTGTAGCGCATGATTTCTGATGATTTTTTTCTCTTTTTCAGATGCCTTATGACAAATTAAAACTGCTCAAAATGATGCGCTGGCATCAAATGATCAGAATTTGGACATGGCACTTAGAAACTGAATAGTTGCTCTGTTTACGGCGCTTGAGAACTATGGATCAAACTAAACTATTATAGTGTAGCGCATGATTTCTGATGATTTTTTTTCTCTTTCTGAGATGCTTTTTGACAAATTAAAACTGCTCAAAATGATGCGCTGGCATCAAATGATCAGAATTTGGACATGACACTTAGACACGGATTAGTTGCTCTGTTTCCGGCGCTTGAGAACTATGGATCAAACTAAACTATTATAGTGTAGCGCACGATTTCTGATGATTTTTTTCTCTTTTTCAGATGCCTTTTGACAAATTAAAACTGATCAAAATGATGCGCTGGAATCACATGATCTGTATTTGGACATGGCACTTAGAAACGGAATAGTTGCTCTGTTTACGGCGCTTGAGAACTATGGATCAAACTAAACTAATATAGTGTAGCGCATGATTTCTGATGATTTTTTTTCTCTTTCTGAGATGCCTTTTGACAAATTAAAACTGCTCAAAATGACGCGCTGGCATCAAATGATCAGAATTTGGACATGGCACTTAGAAACGGAATAGTTGCTCTGTTTCCGGCGCTTGAGAACTATGGATCAAACTAAACTATTATAGTGTAGCGCATGATTTCTGATGATTTTTTTTCTCTTTCTGAGATGCCTTTTGACAAATTAAAACTGCTCAAAATGATGCGCTGGCATCAAATGATCAGAATTTGGACATGGCACTTAGAAACGGAATAGTTGCTCTGTTTCGGGCGCTTGAGAACTATGGATCAAACTAAACTATTATAGTGTAGCGCATGATTTCTGATGATTTTTTTCTCTTTTTGAGATGCCTTTTGACAAATTAAAACTGCTCAAAATGATGCGCTGGCATCAAATGATCAGAATTTTGACATGGCACATAGAAACGGAATAGTTGCTCTGTTTACGGCGCTTGAGAACTATGGATCAAACTAAACTATTATAGTGTAGCGCATGATTTCTGATGATTTTTTTTCTCTTTTTGAGATGCCTTTTGACAAATTAAAACTGCTCAAAATGATGCGCTGGAATCAAATGATCAGTATTTGGACATGGCATTTAGAAACGGAATAGTTGCTCTGTTTACGGCGCTTGAGAACTATGGATCAAACTAAAACTATTATAGTGTAGCGCATGATTTCTGATGATTTTTTTCTCTTTCTGAGATGCCTTTTGACAATTTAAAACTGCTCAAAATGATGCGCTGGCATCAAATGATCAGAATTTGGACATGGCACTTAGAAACGGAATAGTTGCTCTGTTTACGGTGCTTGAGAACTATGGATCAAACTAAACTATTATAGTGTAGCGCATGATTTCTGATGATTTTTTTTCTCTTCCTGAGATGCCTTTTGACAAATTAAAACTGCTCAAAATGATGCGCTGGCATCACATGATCTGTATTTTGACATGGCACTTAGACACGGAATAGTTGCTCAGTTTCCGGCGCTTGAGAACTATGGATCAAACTAAACTACTATAGTGTAGCGCATGATTTCTGATGATTTTTTTCTCTTTTTCAGATGCCTTTTGACAAATTAAAACTGCTCAAAATGATGCGCTGGAATCACATGATCTGGATTTGGACATGGCACTTAGAAACGGAATAGTTGCTCTGTTTACGGCGCTTGAGAACTATGGATCAAACTAAACTACTATAGTGTAGCGCATGTTTTCTGATTGTTTTATTTCTCTTTTTCAGATGCCTTTTGACAAATTAAAACTGCTCAAAATGATGCGCTGGAATCACATGATCTGTATTTGGACATGGCACTTGGAAACGGAATAGTTGCTCTGTTTACGGCGCTTGAGAACTATGGATCAAACTAAACTATTATAGTGTAGCGCATGATTTCTGATGATTTTTTTCTCTTTCTGAGATGCCTTATGACAAATTAAAACTGCTCAAAATGATGCGCTGGCATCAAATGATCAGATTTTGGACATGGCACTTAGAAACGGAATAGTTGCTCTGTTTACGGCGCTTGAGAACTATGGGATCAAACTATACTATTATAGTGTAGCGCATGATTTCTGATTTTTTTCTCTTTCTGAGATGCCTTTTGACAAATTAAAACTGCTCAAAATGATGCGCTGGCATCAAATGATCAGAATTTGGACATGGCACTTAGACACGGATTAGTTGCTCTGTTTCCGGCGCTTGAGAACTATGGATCAAACTAAACTATTATAGTGTAGCGCATGATTTCTGATGATTTTTTTCTCTTTTCAGATGCCTTTTGACAAATTAAAACTGCTCAAAATGATGCGCTGGCATCAAATGATCAGAATTTCGACATGGCACTTAGAAGCGGAATAGTTGCTCTGTTTCCGGCGCTTGAGAACTATGGATCAAACTAAACTATTATAGTGTAGCGCATGATTTCTGATGATTTTTTCTCTTTCTGAGATGCCTTTTGACAAATTAAAACTGCTCAAAATGATGCGCTGGCATCACATGATCTGTATTTTGACATGGCACTTAGAAACGGAATAGTTGCTCTGTTTCCGGCGCTTGAGAACTATGGATTAAACTAAACTACTATAGTGTAGCGCTTGATTTCTGATGATTTTTTCTCTTTTTCAGATGCCTTTTGACAAATTAAACTCCTCAAAATGATGCGCTGGCATCACATGATCTGTATTTGGACATGGCACTTAGAAACGGAATAGTTGCTCTGTTCACGGCGCTTGAGAACTATGGATCAAACTAAACTATTATAGTGTAGCGCATGATTTCTGATGATTTTTTTCGCTTTCTGAGATGCCTTTTGACAAATTAAAACTGCTCAAAATGATGCGCTGGCATCAAATGATCAGAATTTGGACATAGCACTTAGAAACGGAATAGTTGCTCTGTTTCCGGCGCTTGAGAACTATGGATCAAACTAAACTATTATAGTGTAGCGCATGATTCCTGATGATTTTCTTCTCTTTCTGAGATGCCTTTTGACAAATTAAAACTGCTCAAAATGATGCGCTGGAATCACATGATCTGTATTTGGAAATGGCACTAAAAAACGGAATAGTTGCTCTGTTTACGGCGCTTGAGAACTATGGATCAAACTAAGCTATTATAGTGTAGCGCATGATTTCTGATGATTTTTTTCTCTTTCTGAGATGCCTTTTGACAAATTAAACTGCTCAAAATGATGCGCTGGAATCACATGATCTGTATTTTGACATGGCACTTAGAAACGGAATAGTTGCTCTGTTTCGGCGCTTGAGAACTATGGATCAAACTAAACTACTATAGTGTAGCGCATGATTTCTGATGATTTTTTTTCTCTTTTTAGATGCCTTTTGACTAATTAAAACTGCTCAAAATGATGCGCTGGCATCACATGATCTGTATTTGGACATGGCACTTAGAAACGGAATAGTTGCTCTGTTTCTGGCGCTTGAGAACTATGGATCAAACTAAACTATTATAGTGTAGCGCATGATTTCTGATGATTTTTTCTCTTTCTGAGATGCCTTTTGACAAATTAAAACTGCTCAAAATGATGCGCTGGCATCAAATGATCAGAATTTGGACATGGCACTTAGACACGGATTAGTTGCTCTTTTTACGGCGCTTGAGAACTATGGATCAAACTAAACTATTATAGTGTAGCGCATGATTTCTGATGATGTTTTTCTCTTTCTGAGATGCCTTTTGACAAATTAAAACTGCTCAAAATGATGCGCTGGCATCAAATGATCAAAATTTGGACATGGCACTTAGAAACGGAATAGTTGCTCTGTTTCCGGCGCTTGAAAACTATGGATCAAACTAAACTATTATAGTGTAGCGCATGATTTCTGATGATTTTTTTCTCTTTTTCAGATACCTTTTGACAAATTAAAACTGCTCAAAATGATGCGCTGGCATCACATGATCTGAATTTGGACATGGCGCCTAGAAACGGAATAGTTGCTCTGTTTACGGCGCTTGAGAACTATGGATCAAACTAAACTATTATAGTGTAGCGCATGATTTCTGATGATTTTTCTCTCTTTCTGAGATGCCTTTTGACAAATTAAAACTGCTCAAAATGATGCTCTGGAATCACATGATCTGTATTTGGACATGGCACTTAGAAACGGAATAGTTGCTCTGTTTACGGCGCTTGAGAACTATGGATCAAACTAAACTATTATAGTGTAGCGCATGATTTCTGATGATTTTTTTCCTCTTTCTGAGATGCCTTTTGACAAATTAAAACTGCTCAAAATGATGCGCTGGCATCACATGATCTGTATTTGGACATGGCGCTTAGAAACGGAATAGTTGCTCTGTTTACGGCGCTTGAGAACTATGGATCAAACTAAACTACTATAGTGTAGCGCATGATTTCTGATGATTTTTTTTTCTCTTTTTCAGATGCCTTTTGACAAATTAAAACTGCTCAAAATGATGCGCTGGAATCCCATGATCTGTATTTGGACATGGCACTTAGAAACGGAATAGTTGCTCTGTTTACGGCGCTCGAGAACTATGGATCAAACTAAACTATTATAGTGTAGCGCATGATTTCTGATGATATTTTTCTCTTTCTGAGATGCCTTTTGACAAATTAAAACTGCTCAAAATGATGCGCTGGCATCAATTGTTCAGAATTTGGACATGGCACTTAGAAACGGAATAGTTGCTCTGTTTACGGCGCTTGAGAACTATGGATCAAACTAAACTGTTATAGTGTAGCGCATGATTTCTGATGATTTTTTTCTCTTTCTGAGATGCATTTTGACAAATTAAAACTGCTCAAAATGATGTGCTGGAATCACATGATCGGTATTTGGACATGGCACTTAGAAACGGAATAGTTGCTCTGTTTACGGCGCTTGAGAAATATGGATCAAACTAAACTATTATAGTGTAGCGCATGATTTCTGATGATTTTTTTCTCTTTTCAGATGCCTTTTGACAAATTAAAACTGCTCAAAATGATGCGCTGGAATCACATGATCCGTATTTGGACATGGCACTTAGAAACGGAATAGTTGCTCTGTTTACGGCGCTTGAGAATTATGGATCAAACTAAACTATTATAGTGTAGCGCATGATTTCTGATGATTTTTTTCTCTTTCTGAGATGCCTTTTGACAAATTAAAACTGCTCAAAATGATGCGCTGGCATCAAATGATCAGAATTTGGACATGGCACTTAGAAACGGAATAGTTGCTCTGTTTACGGCGCTTGAGCGCTATGGATCAAACTAAACTATTATAGTGTAGCGCATGATTTCTGATGATTTTTTTCTCTTTCTGAGATGCCTTTTGACAAATTGAAACTGCTCAAAATGATGCGCTGGCATCACATGATCTGTATTTGGACATGGCACTTAGAAGCGGAATAGTTGCTCTGTTTACGGCGCTTGAGAACTATGGATCAAACTAAGCTATTATAGTGTAGCGCATGATTTCTGATGATTTTTTTCTCTTTCTGAGATGCCTTTTGACAAATTAAACTGCTCAAAATGATGCGCTGGCATCAAATGATCAGAATTTGGACATGGCACTTA
>SRMA01026056.1:0-40053 GCA_007224835.1 Danionella cerebrum
ACTGAGATTTATGGACAATAAATGTACAAAATAAAATATTAAAAAACATGTTTACAATAAACATCCATCTGTCCAATTTTTTTCCTGCTTACTCCACTTTGGGGGTCCGCTGATGCCCATCTCCAGCACACACTGGGCAAGAGGCGGGGGTTGGATGGGTCCCCAGTCCATCGCTGGGCAATGCACATTCACACATAATTTCCATTATTCATTTAACCTAACCGCATGTTTTTGGGATTGTGGGGAAAACCGGAGTACCTGGAGGAAACCCATGCAAGCACAGGGGGAACATGCAAACTCCTTCCAGGAAGGTCACCTGTAAGCCTCAAACCACCAACCTTCTAACAGGAAAGCAACAGTGCTACTCACTGTGCCACAGTGCTCCCCCACATATTGACAAATAAAAATATAAAGGAAACATGTTTCACTTCTTAGGGAGAGATCCACACACTCCTTTGTTTTCATAATCCAGTAGATTCCAGTATCTCCTACTCTGTATTGGAATAATGTCAGAAATATCTTCTTAAATAAAAAGATACAACTAAAGCAGAAAAATGTCTTACAATTCAGTTTGCATGTTTGCTAAGGTGCACGAACAAAAAAGTATAAAAGACAAAAAAGCAGAGTGGAAATTTGTGTCATGAAATATTCTTACCCAAACAGTCCGCCTTCCTTCCCCCACACTAACAAATAATCAACTAAACAAACCTTCCCCCAATCACCTCCAGATTTCTCAGGTAATGACAACATTTACACATGAAAAGATAGCCAGCTGGCATTCTGGGTGATATTGTTAAAAGGATGGAATTATCAGCTTCTCTTTGGATAACTCCTTCTTTTCTTAAATGATAAATCCTCAGTCCTAAACCTGTCAAATATGTTCCTTGGAGAAAAGGTAGTGTCACATTGCTTAAAATCTTTCAAATGTCTAGACGCTGTTGAAGAAACAGCATCTGGACAAAATTTGCATTTTTGACCAATTTTCAAACTGACCCTTTATTTTTTAAATGTTAGATAAAGTCTGTTAAAAATGGACAATAACTTACTCTCAGTTATTTACTGATTAAACCCCTTGCAATCACGATTCACAAAAATAAATAATTTGGAACTTGAAACTTTTGCAGCATTTGATGCTGTGATTCATGATGCATTAATGAAGGCATTGAGAGCATTTTGAAATGGTGAACATCCTACTTTAAGGGTCTGTCTGAGTGCCTCAGGGGTCAATCTTAATTCCGATCCTTTTTAATCTTTATATGCAAGTGCTTGGGGACATCATAATATACCGTACAATTTCATTTCAAAACCATTTCAATTAGAAATTCGACTCTATATCCCCCTGAAGGTGGGCCAATCCATTGAGCAACTGTTGGAGACCTTCAAATACATCAAAACTGACTGCAGTCATAAACCTTATCCTTAAACGTCATATTTGGTTCCTTTGAGCTAACTTCAACAGCACTTTCCTGCTGTGCCATCCTGAACTAGTATTTTCAATTAAGATCTGTGTCTAAGCAGACAAACTTTGTGATCAACAAGTGGCAGATTTTTGCATCTGCTACAGACTCTACGTATAATAGAAATTTATATTTTTTTTCAGATATTAGTTGTCTTTGGGATTGAATCACAAACTGCTTTAAATGTTGTTAACAGATGGCTCTCGGAATCCTTGTAAAATTTAACATATGCTGTCAGCACATAGAAATATACATAGCTCTTTTACAATTACACTTGGCACTACACTGTATATCAAGTGTAGCTACCTGTGAATGTCATGGGAGGACCTATGGTGGTGCCTAAAATAATTAAAGAGGTGTGTTACTCTTTTTATATCTTGTGAATAGAATTATTCATATACTGTAGATGTGATTTCTAAGTATTTTGAATAGATGAACCAATAGGCTCAGTGTCTAAATCGATAATACTTTACTTGTAGTTTAAGGTTCAAAGCAATGGAACCGTCTGAGGTGGTCATTAATGATGGCCTGTCTCATTTCGATAATAAAGGGAAGATGAGAAGAAATGTGTCGGACCATCAATTGTTGGACAGTGGTTAACCCTCCAGTAATGTTCACCTCCCATCCCTTACTTTAGTGTTCCTAGTCAAAAGTGCCTTTTTAAACTGCTCTTAAATTAGCACAGAAACCATTTTCACCACCAAAGCATACTTTAGCTGTGAACAATGTCTTAGAGTGTTTACATAAATTTATATAATTAGACATAAAATAACAGCAGTGAAAATACAAATAGTGACTGAACATTTATTTAAAAATAAAAAAAAATGGGAATAAAATATGTGTGCGTATGAATTAATGTACACAAGTTACTCAGGTCAAAGTGGGCCTTGCAAACATAGGCATCACATTTGCTGCATCTCAGGCTTGTTTTGTTGTGTCTACGAGCTCAGGGCTCACAGCGCTTCTATTCAGCCCATGTCTTTGTTGGGGTAGAGGAAGCCAGATTGGTAAAGGCTGGTGTGTTGTGAATGAACCTGTTGTAAAGACATTGCAGTCCGGAATATAGTGAGACAAAAGGTGGCAGCTGTCTGCAGGAAGTAGCTGCTGTCATGTAGGTGTCAGCAACAACTACCTGACAATGAAACCTGAAGTGAAATGATTGGCGTGGATCGAGCCATGCACACCCAGGGAATCCGTGCCCCCTAAATCATTCTTCAAAGCTTTTGGCATTTAACCTAAACGCTAACCCTAATGTGTTATGTTGTCTTGCATTTGTTTTAAGGTACAGTTGATTCTTCACATTATTCTGGGGGATTTCGAGAGCTTTATTTTACACAAGGGTGGATCGATGAGATACAGTTGCACTGGAAGAATGAGATGACCAATAATCGTGAAGGGGGTTGTTGTTGTAACAAGTTTAATGTGATTGGTTTCACGAATGTTAGACATTTTTATTGAGTGCTAAGAGTCATCAGCTCCCGCCTACTGTCAACCACTCTGACAGCTGACACAAGCTGTCTTCCGGCAGACATTGGCAACTACTTCCTGCTGACAGCTGCCACTTTTTTTTCATGAACTTCTGAATATAGAGCTGCCAGACTCTGCATCGCACAGACGTTTTCTTTTGTTGTAGTGATATACTCCTGCTAAAATCAGACCTAGGTAGGCTCGGAGGTCTATGAGGACAATTTCTACCCAAGTGTCCCAAAACACATGCTTAACCTCCAGGTTGTAATGTCCAGTATAATTCTCTCAATGGACTCTGTCACATACCGTGATGGTCTTCTCATCTGTTGTCAGTCTCGAAGTCTGTATGGAAAATTGTTGTATTCCACTTCTAAAAGGGGCTTTTAGTGCCCCCTTCATCATGTCCAAAAATTCTGGGCCAGAACCGTTTCGACCTCCTCTACTTGGTCAGTTCACTACTAATTATGCTCAGAATAAAAAGGATGCTATCTATAAGCTATACATAAGTGGTCGGCATTAAGGTCAAATAATGATTATTCTGGTCCATGTCGAAGATGGACTAGATGGGAAAAATTAGGGTTCACATAAAAGACACCTGTATAGTCTGTGTGAAAATATAATGTATTGTTACGGTGGTAAGTTGGTAGGAGGATTGGGATTGGTGTGAGGGAGTGACCTTATTTCACTTCTCAAATATCAGTGTGTTTGTCTGTGTGTTTGTACATATTTTATATATATTAACGCTGTCAATTGCTTAAATAATACAAATTAATCACACAGTTTCCGATTAATCATTAATAATCACAATTTAAAGACTAAAACTTTTGTAAAGTAAATGTAAAATGTAATTAATAATGTACACTCAAGAGAAAGAAACTATTTAAATTCAAAACCAGATTTTTTTTAATGTAAAAAACATACCTACAATAAAACATCAGTATCCTCCAAATGAATTTAAACCATATTTATCATAGTTTATTAGATGACTGTGAGCAAAAACAAGTAATATAAACACAAAAGGAAACATAAAAGACCCTCGTAGGGAAAACCTGGATAACATAAGACTTCACCAAAGGAGGAGGAGTAAACTAAACTAAATGAACAAATGACCATGCTTTGTTCATAAACTCACTATAGTCACAAGGAAGGCTTGTGTTGCTTAACTGCAATCCGTAGTGATCAACACTGGTCACGTGGCTCACATAGGTGCGGGAATATATACCCAGGATAATACAAAACACTTGGGTAATAATGAAACAAAATAGGAAGAGTCAGACAGCGAAGTAACCATTGACTGTATATAACAAAATAAGAGATCATGTGGTGAAACTCTGTTTTCACGACCAAGGCGGAAGTAAATACATGCGGAAAAAACTATGAAAGGAAAAGGCATAAAATAAAGGCATTGTCAATATAACAGACTGTGACAAAAAATACTCCCTTTGTCTCATCCATACTTCTTGGCATGTTGAAACCCTGCAATTGTGTTAATTGCATACATTTTTGTAGTGTGTTAAATATTTCAAAATAACCCTTTAAGACCTACAGGAGCGCTGGCGATCCCATTTCCATATCAATTTTTAAATACTGTAAAACTGTAACCACATAAGATAGAGCAATAATTCTTTTTGAAAATAAAACAGAAGGAGTTAGACTTGCATATTAGGTATGAACATGCCTCATATAGCTGTTTTTTTTCCATGAGCGGGTGTGCAGAAAACCAGTAAAAGTTGCAAAAAAAATCCATAAAAAGATTACACAATAAAACCATTATAACTCACACTGCGGGCAATTCTGATGAAGGATATTTCCTCATCACATTGTAAAAGTGATAAATTCCCGCAATATTACCCACGAATCATGGCATGATGTCATCTTCCTGGGACTTTTCCTGCGGTAAAATCTTTTGACTTGGACTTGCTTAATCGGTATCTAAATCTCTCCTAAACATTCCATAACATCCTTTTTACCATCTGTGAGGTTCGTCAGGATCAACAAAGCGACACAGGGCAAAGAAAGTGCAGGAAAAGTGGTAAATGCAGTTTCTTCATATGTGCGAGCATGTGAGGTGCATCAGGAACTGTCACAAGTCCAAGCACAGCTCTTGAGTGCAGTAAAATACTGTTCTGATTATTATTATTCTCAGAGGCTCTGAAATGTTGTGAAAATATATTATTATTTATATTATAAATATTTCTATATATATTTATTATTCATATAAATATTTATGCTTGATTTTGTGGTGTTCTCCTGTTCTGAAGTAAAAAAAAAATTGTCGTTCATTGCACTGTATACTGATGAATTTTGTCAAATACAAAGCTATCTTTGATCAAATGTATCTTAAAATAAACAATTTACAACTGTGCAATCAAACCACAAATTGAAAAAAAGAGAACTTTTTCTTCTGATGTTCATGGTATGTTTTTAGTTTTTTTGTCTTACTTTAAAAGTTTGAATTTCAAAATCTAAGCTATGAATTCACAGTTAAAAAGCATTTTGTGCAACTTTTTACATTCACAATTTTGAGGGATAAAGCTATGAAATGTCTGTATTTAGAAAAAATCTGTGCAGAGAAAAAAAATATTTTTTTTGTTTATTGTAGTTTTGACACTTTCTTCAGTTAATATTGAACTAAGTATTAATATGATTAAAATCTATGATATAAGGGTTGTATTGATGTATGACAAGTTAAAATACTCCAAAAAATGGCACCACAGCAGGTAAAAATGTAAATAGTACTTGGTTCTATGGTCATAAAGGGTTAAATGCATACATCAATGTGCTTGTTTTCTCAATATATACATGACGATGCTAATTGCTATGCATTTAATTTGAACTACAATTAGATTTGTGCATTATGGTTGAAGTTAAACGATGCAGCACATGTAGGACCGGGCAGGAGCTAAAGTAAACTGCACTGCATACAGGGATGGATGGAGACAAGAGTAATTGGGGCCTTGAATAGGAGATTTTTGCCAGAGTTGGTTTCAAGGCCATAGGACATGATAAATGAATAAGAGAGGGTTTTGATAAGGCCTTTGGAAATAGTTTTCCAAAGCTGAGATAAGGCTTGTTTTGGTTGGAATTATTTTAGACCTTGTCTGGTACAGTTTGTTAAGGTGATGCACGGGGCATGAAATTGCTTCTTGCTCTTTCTTCTCCCAGGATTGTGGGAAACATAATCTGAAACAATGGAAGAACATTTCACCTGCTCTAAAACATAGAAAATTGCTAATTATAAAACAAAGATTGTATTATTTCATCCTTTCCTCTTTGAATGATTAAAATTTACCATGCGCCTTGAATATTTTAAACCAGCGTTTGTGAAAGATCTCAGTTGGAGAAATGGAAAATACATGCTTTTTCACTGTTTAAAAAGAGAAAATGAACATTCAAGATTCAAGATCAAAATAAATCAAAATGATAATCACAAACCGAGGGATAATGTCCACAGATATCAGAAGATACCTGCTGCTATTGAACAACAACAAAAAAGAATAGGAAATGAATCAGATAAAAAACATCTACATGAGGTCTGACACTTTGTGGAAACCTTCAGAAGGGGAACTTCTGAAAAGACTAATAATACAGCACTTGACCAAGACAAACTAAGACAAACTAAAATCGCGTCACCCTACTTCACAGAGAGTGACATGGAGACTATGGTATTCCAAGTAGGTGGTCTTAAGCGCAGAGAGAGGCCAGTACACACAGGTCTGTTCCCAAAGTGTGTTTTATTGTGCCACCGATGAAAAATAAACAAAAAATAACATAAAACAGCAAATCAACAAAAGGGCTACAAACGAAACACTCAAATCAAACAAACAATGCTTAGCAGCAAAACCTAAATACATAAACTGAAGGAAACCCAACCATAAGCTAGCTAAACGCAGTTAAACGGCATACTCTTAGAAGAGTTTCGAGTATTGACAGGCAGCATCACCCCTCTTCCCTCTCAAATAATGAAAGCAGGCCCATTACATACGTGTAGCAAAAAATACCTGATTAATTTGTTATTAATCAAATTCAGGATCAGATCCGTAACAATTAAATATTACTAATCAATAATCCTAGAGTAATTAGCATTTGAGCTAGGTACCAAGATCATCAGTACGAGGAAATGATTTGCAAGTCAAGAGTTGAAGAACCAAGTGAGTTGAAATCAAATAAGAATTTATTAACTAAGCTAAGACAAAGAAAGCTAATCTAAACATTCAACACAATCATACTGGAAAGAGAGTGGAACCGGTTCCATGGAACAGTTCACAGGATTAGCAATAGCTAGCATTCTTTAAAACCTTGACTAGTGTGCAGACAATCAACCACATGACTTCTGTGGGTCTCGGAGTTCAAACCAGGTGCCAGAGAATGCTCGATGGTCAGCTGGGAGGAGGAGATGGCTTGCAATGATGAATCCGTTTTGAATGCTCGGTTGGAGAGATTAAAGCTGTCCTTGTACGCAAACGGCTCTTAGGTGCTGCGTTGCATGGACAATTCAAGGTTTATAAAAAGAAGTAGGGATGCCATCGCTGGTTGGTTGCAGAGCGATGGTGAAAAAGGAATGGAGGCCATAGAGTCCTGGCATTCTCGGTCCACGTTTTTAATTTTAGCTTGTATTATATAGATGCATATTGTAAACAGGTGGGGGGAGGGGGGGTATTCCAAATGGCACCAGTGTCTTTCACCTCTTGAATTGAGTTAAAGCTTGATTCAATTAGTTTTATGTCCTTTTATCTGATCGAGCCCTACAATATTGCTGGTTTCCCAGAAACTCATTTGGGCCACACCATGCAGAGATATCAAGAGCACGCACTAGAGTTCATTCAGTTGAGTGCTTGGAGATTTAAAATAACAGAGGACAATGATCTCCTGGATGTTGTCACAAGACCCAGACACAGATGGTGATGGCTAAAGGTTTATTGATAGCCTTTAGTTCAGATAGTACAATAAAGTTACTTTAGAAATAATCAGGAATTTTGATTGGACATATAATTGGACCTAGGAGGACCAGAAACCAAACAGGAACTGGATCAGGCCCAGAGAGAGTTGTGGCAAGAGTCCTAGAACTGACAGAACGAGGGGATAAAGCAGTGGTTTTTTTGGTCGCTCCCCCCTTTAAACCTTTAAAAGAATCTAAGCCCCCCCCCCCAGATGTAAAATAATAATTATTTAAAAATTAATAAATTATTATTTTAATGTACAATAAATGTAACTACTCCTTAATGTTAAATAACTCATTATTTATAACTTATTCAAGTGACAATTCAGTTAAATGGAAACAATTGTATGCTTGTTGTTCTAATATAAATCCTTTTGGTTTTTGTCAGCTTATGAAAACCCACATAACTCCATTAATGAAGGATCAAACTGTCCAAGTGAATAAAGAAAATAGCATTTTTGTCATTTGTTTAGCGAAAAAAAAAACCCTCACAGACTGAAGACGATGCATATCGATCATCATCTTTTATCATCAGGCTCCAGAAACAGATCACAGATAAACTATGAGCGTGAGAAATCGGAGGTGTCGCGTGAGAGATCACTCAAATGCGTGAGTCTTACGTTCAGTGTATGAGTTTGCAGCTCTGCAGTTTCACTCGTGAGTATGGATGCCGGAAACATCGTTGCGGCTACCGTAGCCAAAGGCATTGTGGGAAATGTAGTTTTTTTTCGTTTTTTTTTTTTTTTTAGACACACTCGCGGGCCACATTAGATTACATGGCAGGCCACATCTGGCCCGCGGGCCTTGAGTTTGACACATGTGCTCTACGTCTTTTGGCTGTTTATTTTTTTGTTATTTTCTTCTCATCTGCTGATGATCTGCGCCCTCCCTGCCGGGCGCGCCCCCCACTTTGAGAACCACTGGGATAAAGGAATGTTTAGATGTGGTGAACGGTAGATCAGGCAATGAACTAGTTCAAGACCTATATAAACCACTGGTTGGGGTTTTGGCTTGCAGGTGAATCATATAAACTAATGGACCATGCAATTGGTGTTAATTAGCAACATATTGTCTTATCTTTTTAGCTTTTTCCTAGTTTCCTCAGTAATATGAGATAGTATAGGGTATCTGAAGATGGTTAGCTGTTTCCCATCAGGGTCAAGTGGAAAACTGATATCTAATAATTGTGCAAGGCAAAAAAAAAAAAAAAAAGATTATTGCACATGTTCCTGCCAGAAGCAAACTTCACGGCCATGGTATGCAGGTCTAATGTCCACAAGTGTTCCTAGAAAACCCTGTGACTAGCAGATTGTGTTCTTCATGAAGGAAATTAGGTTCACACAAATCATTTGAAAGATGTGACCGACTCTGAAGACATCATGGAGAACATGCTGCTGCTAGCAACATGTACAATATTGGGCTGTGAGTAGGTTAGGTAAAGTCTGGGAGATGTTCAGGCTAGATGTTCACCAGAAAACTGCAAATTAGGTGGTTTAAAGGTGTTTTCTGCATTTCCAGTCAAAACTCATGCCGTTTTCATGCAGTGAGAACTCCCATTCAATATTTAGCTAAATTATTGGCATGTCCTATATTAGAAATCTACATATGCTCTACATAAGATTGCTTTGCGATTAGCATTCTTTCTTGGAATCAGAGTGGCAGGACCCTTGTTATGTTACACAGGTCGTGTGTTAATTTTTGCATATAGTAGTGTTTTTCTTGGGACTGAGTGTGGGATCACAGTATACACACATGGGACAGATTTTACATGTGGTGTTGATTTTCCGATTTTTGTAGTTTGAGTGTCTGCAGAGTTCTTTTGTGTTCCAATGTAACACAATTTTTTCTTCTAGATCTGTTAATCATTCACTCATTTGATTGGGAGTCCATGTTTACCAACTGTATTTACTGCCTTACAGGTTTAATCGGGCCGTTAATGGATGTCACGGAGTGTTATGACTTCTTGCAGTAAAGGACTAAAGTTATAAACACACTTCAGTCTGTTTATAGACAATTTATCTGTCTGCTGACGTCTTGCCTCTGGGGCATTAGTGGGTGGCAGAACAACCCTCCTTAACTAGGCATTACCCAAAAAATAACATTGTACTAGTCTTTACGTTCCAAGAAATGTTCTCTCTTCAACAATTCTCCACATTACCACACCTGCCTCAGAAGAAAAAACTAAATCACATACTTCTTCAAACAAAAACCCACTTTCCTGGAACTAAAAACTAAAAAAGAGAAACACCATAATCAACATTCCCCAAATATCCTCAATTTTCAATAATCCATGTCTGTGTGTTTCATGCCAGCCTGTTCTCTTGAATCAATGCATTGCATAAAACCAATTCAAGCCACAAGTGAAACTCTTGCCGTATCTTTGAACTGAATAGAATGCAATCTATCTACCACAGGGAGGAGGTTCAACACCTAATCAGATGGCAAGTGAATAACGATCGGGTTCTGACACTACACAAACAAAGGAGATTATGTTAAACTACAGGAGAGTCAGGAAAATACCACCACTAACCATTCACATAAATGCCGAGGAGGTTGTTAATAGTAAATAACATAAAATTTCAGGGTATACTCATAACAAAAGACCATTAATGAAAAAAGTTAAAAAAAGCATTTTTTTCTTAAGAAGCTAAAGTAGCTTTTAGTACAGGAGTACATTAGAGAGCATTCTGTGTCACTCCATCAGCTATGCAGAAAACCGCAGAAATCTGATCATAGGAACGAAACTCCCAAACCTGAACACAGTTCATTCTAGCAGGCGACAGAAGTGAGCTAATAACATCATAAAGGACCCAATTGATCCAGGACACAGAATTTTTATTGTACTCCTTACATCAGTGAAAAGGTACAAGAAAACAGAGTAAAGAATAGCCTCTTCCCCAGAGCTGTAGCCTGTGGCACCAACATTTGTCATGTATGATGCTAATGCAGTCACTTTATTCTGGACTTTCAAGTTTGCACAAATCTACTCTACAACTGCAAAATCTCCCACATTTTTGAAGCTGCAACATCAGATGAGGGCTAAACCATTCAGTGATTTGAAAAGAAAAAAGGAACAAGAGCTAAATCAAAGAATGTTGAGAATGGCTACATGCGTTTGTTAACTTTGATTTCTAATAATATATGCTAAAATGTGAGAAAATGCACAATTGTCTTTCAGTTTCATTTTACAGATCCCAAATCGTGCCATCAGTGCTTTCTAATGGTGAAAAGAACAGAAAACTTTTGGAAATACAAGACTTGTGAGATGGCTGTTTAGCACAAAAAAGCACAAAAAGTGCTTGGAACAGATTTAGATAGATTGGTTAAAAACATCTATATTTTCTTTGGATTTTTGAACACTTCAGATTTTTGTTGTAAAACATCAAGCGTTGTTAAATAAAATTCGTTATTAGAGCAAATTGTAAAGTAGTACAAACACTCATAAGGTAATACCAAATTTTATTCAGAACTGTATAATAATTTATTTTATACAGTATGACCATGGATCCAGACCCCCATGTGAAGATCATTTGATTTTTTTCTTCTATATCTGTTAATCATTCACTCATTTTTATATTTATTTCATAGAAATAAGGGCCTGGCAAATAAAATGAGGTGAAAAAACTTTTCTTAGATTTATAGAATCAGATTCACTAGTTTTGAAAGACGAATAGACGTTTTGCTCAATATCTTCCCTTACAAAGGCCGCAAGCAATATCCATTCACTAACCTTCTCCAGCCAGACATGGTTTATGAGCTGCACTGGGCAACAAGGAAAACGTCCTGAAACAAATTCCCCTCAGTGTCACTTTCTCAGCTCATAAACCTGCACTGAGTTCTGTGAAGCACTTGAGTAGAAATAAATCGGTCAGATTCCTTCTGCCTTTCACAACGGATCATACTGTACGTCGCCTGTTTTAACAAAATAAACAAAAAAACCCTCCATCAGTGTGTTACCAAGTCTTAAACATGCAGCATCTTAAAAGTTTGTATGCAGAAGGAAATCTAAAAACCTGAATTACTCGCCAATATTCTACCACTTCAATTACTGTTACTTTATATTAATGCACCCTCAATACAATCTTAAAAATCATAGTTCAGGTTCTCGTGAGGGGTTTTGTGACTTAAAATCAAACTAAACGCAGTGAAATATAAAATAACCTTTGAATTCTTTGTATGGATTACTTAATTAACTGGACCCAAAAGTGTTTGAGTGCAAAATACAGTTTTGACGGTACAATTCAACATCCAAATGCTGTAATCTGTAAAGTGCAGGAAAGCTAAGTGCTTGAGTGCTTTTCTAGACACGGGTGGTAAGGCTGTTTTTATCTGGGTGAACTCGCCTCTGATCACCTTTAGTAGCAGTGAAGGATTTCACCTGTGAAAGAATCTTCCTGATTCATGCCACTGTGTCCTGCAGCTTTCAGAGGCAGTTTTCCAGCATTGTTACAGTTTTAAATCACAGAAAAAAAACATCTAAAGATCAATATCTATCTTTTGGCCATGTAAATACGAACTGGATGGTGTGGAGTGTTTGGTTATGATATGAGAATCACACAAATCCATACAGGCCAATGCAGCTAAAGTGGCTTGCCTAAATCCCCATGTCAGAATGGACCTGGCGGGGATCGAAGAACCAACATAATATGCCACTTGCCATCCCGACTACTTGTCTTTTCCATTAAGAAAACAAAATAAAACAACGAGAAACCAGATTAACTTAATCTTTAGAAAGGCCTGTTTATTAAACTTTAAATCAACTCATTCCTCTTTTATAGTCCCAAATTAAACCAAAAATTCTCTTTGCATTTTGTTTTCTTTGCTCCAATATTAAAAAAAAAATATATATATATATATTCCAAAAACGTGCTGTTAAATCTTAAAAGTTTGGTTCTGAAATGCTATTGATCCATAAATGTCAAATTGAGGAAAAATTCTTTAATACTTTACCCTCTATCTTTAAAAACGTCAAAACTGTTGTTCAATGGAAACATTTCATCTTTTCCCCTAAAATGCTATAAATCAATCACCAGTTTTCTTCAAAATAATATAATTCTTTCCAATAATCTAAAGTAATTTGGAAAAAAAACAATGAAACAACCTCAATTACAGCTGCATGCGCCAATCAAAGGGCTTGAGAAACGTTTTGCTCCATGCTTCAAGATCAGTCATTTTATGTGAAGTACTCAAGTGAGATATTTTCAACTTTCTGGAAAATGAAATACTAAAAAGAAAATAACACAAAACTAAGTGTTAATGTGAAACCAGGTGGTGCTATGAATGGCAATAAATATATTGTTAGTTATTTTATTGGACAATATTATCAAATGTCAAATGTACCTTTTCCATGTTGGATGCTGTATTTCCTGTGAACACCTGGTGGCACTATACTAATACTGTAGGTTGCTATATCGATGTATTCATGCATGGACTTTTAACATACGTGCCAAGTTTCATCCCAATCAAACATTCTATTGCTGAGTTATTAGCAACTTCCTGTTTATGGCTAAATGTATTTTTCGATATGCACATTCTTCACATTACTTTTCAATTAAACATCGCACATGACTTAAAATAAAACTGAGGGAGTATGGAGATGAACAGATACAATGCCTAGGAGAAGTTTGTTAACGTACAACTTGAGCAAAAGTTACCCTTTTTAGACTTTTTTTCTAAATATCCAATTTTTTTTTTCTATTTGGGAAACGCAATCCATGTTACTTATACTTATACCCCACGTGTGTGTCCCAAATTTCCTTCACCTATGACAAACTATCAGCCATTTTGTCACAGCCAACCTCAATCAGACATATATTCATCAATTCTGTGACTTTTGAGCACATTTAGACCCTCAAAAAAGGCACAAATCAATTACAGAGTGCATTTTAGGTGCTTTAGCCCAAAATAAATAACCAATAAAAAGTGATTTATACTTATATTAAGTCCCAAACTTGCACATTATCAACTCTCCTGGACCCAATCTTGTTTAAAAAAAGCATTATTTTTGCACTATTTTCAAAATTTCTTTCAACTCATTAATTGATAAACAAGATTTCTGCGCATTAATAAACCAAAGATGAACTCACCTAATGCTCCACAGGCATTTCGATTTTTTGATGACCTTTGCTTCCTCCCCACATACCGATGCCCAACAGATTTAATGTTAAAAGAGAGGAAAAAAAAACACTGAATATGAGTATACTGACAGGACGGCACCATGATACTCATGTGATTGAAAACTACACGAGATGAATATTAGATCATTTATTTATTTATTGGACTTTGCACAATATTAGAGCTGGCTTTTTTTGGAAGGCATGACATAGAGCTGGAGTATATGAATAGCTAAAAAGATAATCAATGATAAGATAAACAATGAAGAAGGGAGATATCATGACTTATATGGCGCGGATAATGAATTTAAACAGCTGAGCGACCAGATTGCTATCCTGCTTCCTCCCAAAACAAGTTTGATGAAACTTCATTTCGTCTAATACTCTAATTATATTATCTATTTCATCATTATACTTGATGCATTGTCCATTAAATCTAATTTAAAAAAAACACAGCAAAAAGAACTATTCAGAGCAAAGGCACTTGTTATGACAATCATCTGATATAACCAAATATTTATTATAAATTAAGCTCATTAAATAGCATTTCCTCCAAGTCATTCATTTTCTTTACTCTCGTCTCACTTTCCAAGGTCACAGGGTTCTACCTACCTACAACACATTTCACACTTCTATTGCAGGGCAACAGACTAGTATGGTGAGAAGAACATGCAAAGGTCACTGGCACCTGCAAGGCCTCCTTGAGTTAATTTAACACTATTTGGAGAAACACCAAATACAATCTGGGTTTGTGCCACTCTGAGGATGTTACTGTGTATTTCTTGCTTGACTGTTCACAGACTTGCTAGTATAATTTTCTTCCACTTTGCTTTTTTTGCATTGAAACCCCTGTTGATTTAGTTTTGTGAATGTTGTACTTGTAACTTACGTGTTGTACACGTAAAACTGTACTTTACACATTTTACGTCTTTTAAAATTGTTGCATGAACGTGCCAATTAGTAACCACAGTGAGTGAGCCGAGCATTCAAAAACTAAAAGTTTTGAAATATTTATTATAGTTTAAATTGTTTTGTATGCGGGGGAAAATATTATCTTTTGATGCTTTTATTAATATTAACAAAAAAATGTAACAAAAATATTGTAGCTCTGAAAAAGTAAAAACAAAATAAATTCAAAGTGTAAAAATACAAAACAAAAAGGATTATAAAAATGTTCACCCTGTAAGTTTGCAAGTTATTTTACTTCTTAAAATTCATCGAGAGGGCTACAATTTCCAGCATAGGTGCATTTCCACACAAGGGACAGAGTCTAAAAAGAAAAATCAAGATACCACACAGAATTTTTTTTACACACAGAACAATTTATTTGTACATTTTCTTAATCCTGTTATTCTGCTTTTGAATAATCTAGCTCATGATTCAAATTCAGTAGCACCTGTTTTAGGACGTTTAGCTGTTATAAAAAACACCTGTGCAGGCCACAATCAGTCATGGGCAAAACCAAAGAGCTGTCAAAGGACTCAAGAGACAACATTGTAGACCTTAACTAGGCTGGAAAGGGCTATAGGGCAATTTCCAAGCAGCTCAGTGAAAAACTGTCTAATGATGACTGCCAATGTTCCTCGAACTAGGGCTCCATGGAAGATCTCTCTTCCTGTGGAATCAATGATGCTGAGGATGGTAAACAATCAGCCTAGAACTGCATGGGAGAAGCTATGAAGTTGGAGGCATCATATCTAAGGCTACCATCAGTGATACAGTTCAATATGCATCGTACAGAACGTGCCCCTAAAGTAAAGGAATAAACTAAAGTAAGGAATGAACTAAAGTAAATAAACGAATAACATAAGACTTCACCAAAGGGGGAGGAATAAACTAAACTAAATGAATGAATGACCAGGCTTTGTTCACAAACTCACTGTCGTCACACGGCCCCGTACCAAGCTCACATAGGTCCCCTAATATATACACAGGGTAACAAAAATCACCTGGGGTGTAATGAATCTAAATCAGAAGCAAGACAGGAAGTGACAGATATGGGGAACACACAAGGAAGCGATCAGAGGAATTAAATACATGGAGAAAACAATTACAAATAAAGGCATGGATATAACATACCAAAAAAATCCCTTCATACATAATAACTATACAAAGGCATTTTTAATATTGATTTATTTTGAACTGTAAATATATCATAAAATGGTTCATTTACATCAACAGCAATAGACAGTAATTGTCTAACTGCTTTCTCCAAACGAAGTACCAAACAGCTTCTCACTAAACCTGCTATATTCATTTTAAGCCACAGTCAAGTGTCTGTAAACAAATCAGCTCACACCCCCAACTATGGAATTCTTGTGAAAAATGAAGATGCTGAACAAAGCCATTTGAAGCAGCATGCATTCAGCACACCACGCGGGTGTCTTGAGCACTTCCATAATTACACCTGTAATAATACACCAGTAATCACTTCTTTCTCTGTTTGCAAACAATGCTATAATCTGCATGCCAGACACAGAGAAACAAAAACCTCAATGAGGGATGGAGCCACATATGTGAAATGCACTGAAGTGAAAGAGGCTGCAGCTGGGGAGAACTGTACTGAATGCTGTGTTACCAGGAAGGTGAGATGATACCTTGTATGGTTCTTCATTTCTGCTTAATCAATTTGTGCGTGCTTCTTATGAAGTTTGGGTCATAAAAACTTGTAGCAGTCTATCAAACACATGAGCTACTTAATATTGAAAGAAAAAGGTATTCAACTCATAATAGAATAACGTTTATTTTATATTCTATGGCTGACTGGCTGGTGTGTGGATGCAGGAAATGAAACATGGCTTATTTATAAGTACAAACAAAAATCCGCACAAGGGAACACCAGCACAAAAGGATGTGACCTTGAGGAACAATGGAGCAATGGGGGCACTGAAGCCAGGTAATGGGAAGGTTAAAGACTTGGAAAAAAGGTCAGGTTCTGGAATTTAGGGGTAGTGAATGGTACATGGACATAGCTAGAATGGGGAAGAGAGGCTTACAGCTGAAGAAAAAAAAATATTAGCAGATTTATTCAGCCAAGTGGTTTTTTAAAACTCAGCCTTAGATTTTTTCTGTAGTTGTCAATAATTCTCTCAAGCTAATTCAGCCTGAGCAGATCTCTCAAGGTGCTCCAAACCACGTTTTCATTTGAATTCAAGTGTGGGCTTTGTATAGGGCAGTCAAGTTCACTAACGTTGCTCATACGGAGTTATTTAAAGTGAGGCATGCTTTAGGTCCTTCTCATGCTTAGAACATAAGCCAAGCCAAGTTTTCTTCCAGACTGTCTAAGTTTGTGTTTCATTATCTTCTTCCCTTTTCATGTTTTCTTCAACCCTGGTGAAATTACCAGTACCAAACGGATTGAAACTTCCTCTTAGCATTATACTCCCACCACCATGTTTCCCAGTGGTCACAGTTTTCCTGAGGTTGAATGCTTCTTCCTGGTATTTCCAAACATAGGCAACATCTCTATGGCCTCTAGTTTTGTCACATATGAACCCAAAGGGCATGTGTTTAGGTTGTATTAGGTTGCCCCTACCCATTATCAACCAAAAAAAAATATAAAACAACCCCAGAAAAAACTCTACCTCATAGGTCCTCCATCCAAAAATCCACAAGAAGCCCGAGTCCGGAACGCCCTCCTTTGCTGTCCTGCCTGGGAGACCCATTGTGTCAGATGTCAATAGTGAGTCCTATCACATTGCAGAATGCCTAGATCATTTGCTCAATCCACCCTCTCAACTCCACCCTAACTATTTAATACACTTATGATAGGTTTAATGATACTAATATGCTAAACCAGCTCATAGACACTTTATTTCCCCTGAAGAAATATGAATAATATATTTTAGAAGAAAAAAAATGCACAATTTAGTTTTTCAAGTTGTTTCAAATGTTTCCTTCATTTTAGGATCCTTTAACCAGACACGCTGCTGAGCTACCTGTGGTGTAGCTTTGACTCATCTATGTGCATTAAACCTTAAAACTAATGAATCACTCATAATGTGTTCCCATTCTGAGGAAAAGATCTTGCAACAACACCAAGATCTCTCCCAAGTGAGCGATGAATACAGAGAAAATAGCAGGAGTGATAGTGTTTCCAGCCATTGAGTTCAGGAGTACCGCTTCCTGATGCGCTTTATGACTGCATGCTCATGTTAATAACACACATTCATCTGCAGAAAGCCAGCACACCCAACATTCCCATTATCTTACCTCAACACTGCACTTTTTATTCATCTAATGTATTTTGGATCGTCAAAGGGACTCTACTGCTGATGATGCTATTCGCCAAAGGACCATTTCACCGGGTGATTGATCCAGGTATTATGATCAGTATGCATAAAGCGTTTTGGGTTGTCATGCAGCACTAATGCATACACCGTCATTACAGTTTAATGCTTCATAGGTCATTGGCTCGTCTCGGCTGACCTACTCACCAAGCACAAAAGGTCAGGTTATCACGAAGGCCAGCAATAAACAGTTGAAAACACACCAATCCATCTGTGAATCGATCAGCAAATCGTTTAACTCTGAAAGAGATGCTCAAATCAAATCTGTCTCACATATTTAAGTGTAAAAAGACAACTCCCTGCATTTCATTCTAGATTGTAATAGGAACTGATGAATAATGCACTTCACCGAATGACTGTTAGAGGCTGACTCCAGTAGTAAGCAGGTCTCCAATGACCGCCATATTGAAATGGCCAAACTTAAAGGGTGCCATCTGATTAAAGTCATAGACTGCCAGAATATGCAGAAGCAGCTTTTTAATTAAATACATGAGGAAAGAAAAAAAGTGTACCATTTATGTTTGCTACTTTCTGGTAGGAAGTTCTCATGTTGTCCCAAGCTCTTCGACAGTGAAATACAAAGTAAACAACAAAAAAGGCAAAATAAACTAAATTTGCAATGGAAAAGTACATCAACAAGCTGATCTTTAGTAAGGGTGATTTATTGAGTTTTCTCACTTCCTAGACTCTCAACTTCCCCAGGAACTCAATGTTGCAGGATCATCTCAAAGCTTTCGACCTGACTTCTATTGAGAAAAAAAAAAAAAAAAAAAACTTGCTGAAAAATTAACCAGACACGTTATAAAAATGTATTAAAAAAACAAAATACACTAATGTTAATTATTTTTATAAAACGAGTGAACTTGAGTTTTGTACCTTGATGACCCCTTTGTAACTTGATGACCCCTGTGACCCCAAAAAGGGAATAAGCGGGTTGGAAAATGAATGAATGAATAAAATGCAAACACCTTTTTGCATGATTGCTACTGTCTGCTCCACAAACCATAGTTGTGGCAGATAAGAGATTAATTGGTCATTGTAAATAAAGTCTCACAAAAGACACAGCTTTCTTTTTAAACACTTTAACCTGGAGGTGTCTTTAAACATATCTTCACACAAACAAGCATCCACACATCGTTGACTAGCTTGTATAGTTGAAACAATATATGCTTCAACCCATGAGTCCAGCGCCAATAAAATATTGAATATTTCATAAACATTGCCTTGAACATCTGGAGGGGAGAGTTTAATGAAGACCCTTGGAAAGGCATACATAGACAGTGTTCGTATTAAAGTCTACGTGGGTGTAGATTTTGTTTTGTGTCTACAGACCCAAATAAATAACTGCACCCAGCTTATGGGATATAGAGATGAATGGACGCTTCTTTTGTCTTCGAAGGCTTTTTTTATGTTGTGTCAGACTGTAATTATTTGTGGTTTGAAGGGAGATTAATTCGTGTTAGAAAGAGGGCAACAAAAACTTGGACAAAAAATGAACACTTGAAACACTTGGCAAAAAACATGATGCTGCATCTCTTCCAAGGACGCAGTGAATGTCACCGTCTGCAGTATTGGTGAGAAACGTGCAAATAAAGGCAGCAACATTCACACTAAACAAAGAACTAAGAGAACAAGCATCAAGAAACAAGAATAATTGTGCAACAAAACAGCTTTTGTCGTGGTTTTTGTCTGGCTTTCAAACTGTGATGAATAATAAGTTTAATTGGTGAATCATACACCTGACTATCATCCTAAAAAATCTAATTGTACCTGTAAGAATTAATGCTGGTGTCAAGGCAAAAAGTTGGAAACACCAAATATTGATTTAAGTTAGATTTGTCTTTTGTTCTCTCACTTTGCATTTTGAACATTAATAATAAGTCATTTAAGCTTCTTAAAGTATTCTTTATTTACAGGATTTTTTTCAAACGTGCATGACATGCAATGCATAAATGTAAATATACAACTTTTATTACAAATCCAGTACCATGACACTTTAACATTTGTAATCACATTATAAAGATGGTGGAATAAGTTTTGCCTGACAGTTCCTGAGGTCTTTGAATGTTCTTTTTGTATGTAAATGCATCGTGCTGTGAGTTAAACCATCCACATTGCCACAGTAATGCAAGTTTTTCTGAAGAAAGCAATGTCCCTCTACCAGCGAGAGAATCTGAGATAAAATATCACATTCTTTCTAGATTAAAAAACTGTACTTTTTACGTTTGGTCTAGACTCTATGATTGTACATGAACAGACTGTACTGGACGGTCGAACAGAAGCAGGAACGGGAAATGAGCCAAATTAGAGTCTAGTGGTGATGCATGTCTATTGTCACTGATAAAACTCATCCTGACTGCAATCTTGTGTACAAATCCACAGTTCATGAGATTATGAAACGCTCTGTATGACTTGTTAGCACTTGTCTTGTCAGATCACTACAAATACAACTGGATCAGCAACATGGACGAGAAGGTAGAAAGCTGATATGATAAGAGGTGGGTGTACAAATCATTCTGCAGAAGCCTTTAATGACCATGGAAGAGCATGCATCCTACACAGGCACTGGGAGAACAATGCAAAACTACCCATTGCACCACCTCTTGAGATTTATTTTATCATGTCGCTTTTAATGTTTTTACTAAGCAATGTATTAAGTATAGGGCAGGACGGTGGAACATTGTGCATTGTGGCTTTCCAGTTAGAAGGTTGTCGATTAGAGGTTCGCCGGTGACCTTCTTGGAAGGATCATGTTCTCTCTGTGCTTGCATGGGTTTCCTCTGGGTACTCCGGTTTTCCCCACAATCCAAAAAACATGCGGTGAGGTTAATTGAATAATCTAAATTCCCCTTTAGTGTGAATGTGTGAGTGAATGTCGCCCTGCGATAAACTGACAACCTGTCCAGGGTGTACCCTCGTCTCTCGCCCAATGTGCGCTGGAGATCGGCAGACCCCCGTGTTAGGGAATAAGTGGGTCGGAAAATGAATGAATGAACAATTGGATAAAATATAGAGTAAGTATATAATAAAATGTATGTGTAAATGGAGCCAACTCAAACACCCTTTGATAGGGAAAACCAAAACCTGAAAATAGTGTTGTAGTGCTCCAGACCGTTCTTGAGACCAATGTTCTATGGCCCGGTCTTGTCACAGAGCCACGGTGTCGGCTGTATAATCTTGGTCTTAGCGGCTCGATGTCTCAACTATGGGAGGAGCTGAAACTGTGAGAGGTGGAGCCGAGCTTTTAATGGGCAAATTGATTTATAAGAGCAGAGCGTAGCTCTACACTCATTCTGCTTTCTTCGAAAGAGCCGAACCCACTTACCTCTACGGACCTCAGATCAGTGACTTAAAGTACATGGCCAAGGGACATCTGCGTTCCCTCCTTCAGGGAACGCGGGTTACGAAAGTAACCTAAACGTTCCCTTTCAGTTGAGACGCAGATGGCGTCGATGTCTCAACTATGGAAACCCCTTTTAAAGCAGAAGGAGTGTGCCCCTGATGTGGAACAGGGGCACGCGGAGGCAGCTATCGAGACGTGAAGAGGGCTTACCGCAAGCGAAGAGCGTTCCGTCGGCTGTAAAAGGGGGTGGAATCGAAAAGCCATCGTTCCCCGCCCAGGTAGGGGACGGAACGGAAATGGGGTAATACAAACACACAGAGGGGCTTTGTATAGAAAACACGGATTGGGCCACCCAGATAGGGGGGGTCCGCAAGTCCGGCCCGTGTTCTGTAGGGATCAGGCCCAGCGGCAAAACCTTACTACAGAACCTAGCAGAGCAGACTGCTCCGCGTCAGTCAGATGCCGAGAAGGTGGGAGGAAAGGGTTCACCGATCCACCAATCGGGAGACGTGAAAAAAGGTTCCTTCCTGCAGGACTAGGAACCTGCAGGCGCAGCACACCCTTGATGCGGGGGTCCTAGTGGTGCTTAGGCCCTGGATCAGAGCCCTCAACGGTGTTGGAGTTGGTGATGAGCATCGCTCGATTCACCCGCAGATTAGACGGAACGCACGCCTGACGCGTGAGGATGATGCGAGGGATCGCCTGACATCACTAGCCCCGCGCCGTCAGCTAAGGCCTCGGAGGAACTATCTGGTTCGCAGGACCACCGGGAGCCGGAGCTCCGGTGTCCTTTCCCCGAAAGAACCTCCTGTATCCCAGTGTGCGGCAAGGAAAAGCGGTGCAGAGCAGCACTCATATTGTCGCTTCACGAGAGCAACACGGCGTGTTTGTTGCCAAACACTCCGTGCTTTACTTGTGACTGTCTTCCGACGAGACCCATCACAGCCAGGAGAAGTACAGATTTTGCCCATCATCACGAAAAATGGACGAAACAAGACAAAATCTGCGGATACTGACAGGCTCTAGCTGGGAATCAGAGGTGCCGTGATAAGATGGCGTAGCCATCTGGGCTAGCAGCAGCACATCAAGTGCAGAGGTAAGCAACCTTTGATATTTCAGTGTGTTATGAGCGTCGAAATACAGAACAACCACCATTCGCTCCTCGGAAGAAGGCAGGATGAGTGTAGAGCTACGCTCTGCTCTTATAGAGCTATTGATTGCTAATCAACGTGATTGCCATCAACTTCACTCGCAAATCAATTTGCCCATTAAAAGTTCGGCTCCACCCCTCTCAGGTTGGGTTCCTCCCATAGTCGAGACATCGACGCCGTCTGCGTCTCGACTGAGAGGATACTAGGAAAGTTTACCTTTTTCACAATACTCCTGAGAACTCTTTGAGATATTATCATGTACAATTTAGTCGCAACTATTTACTTCATGTTCAACTAGTGATGGGTCGTTCTTGAGGGTTTCATTCAGTGGCGTATGCGCAACATCTTAATGTTTTTTTTTGAGTGTAGATCTTGATCTTTTCGGTTTCCGGCTCCTACTGCTTTGGTTAACATTAGGGAACTGTCACATAACAAAAGAATGAAAACACTCAAGAAAATAACTAACATTAATCAACTTGATTAAATCAAATCTCAGATCAGAGGTGAGGTCAACCAGACCCAGATTGTACTTAAGTATTTTTCATCAAAGAAAGACATGTTTTTATTTTAAGATCTGCATCTGTAAAATATTCTCTATTCTCTACAATATATGTTTTTTTGAGAGACAAAGGCATGAAGTAGTATAAATAATCTGTCCTTACGAAAGAATGTACTTAGACACACATATGTTCACAGTTTAAATGTTTGTTGCACAGTAAAATGAGTCAAACATAATTTAAAATAATAACCTGCTACTAGAATTAACACCAGTTCAAAAACTATGAAACGTTTTTGATAGTTAGTCATAGTCATGTCTGTTGATACCTGACATGACTCGCAAATGTGCTTTTTGTAAATGCAGCAATATTCCCATGTGTGCAGCTGGGGGCACAGGCAGCACATCAATTAATGTCCGATAAATAGAAATAAAAAAAAAAGCCAAAAGACTTGATGTTGAACTTGAATTTGCATCTTATTTCGGCACCACATTATCTGTACCTTTTGGATTGTGCTCCCATTGTTAACAATGATGACCAGAGGAATTTCTGAGCAAACCTCCACTTCTATGGTGTACTTTAAACATTCTCAGTCAAATAATATGCATTCTTGACCCTGGTTAATGTTCATAAGTTGAAGGACATGAATAAACGATTACAGAAATTAATTCATTCATACAAAAGCAATATGAAAAAAAATAAGCCTGATTCTAGGTGGGGTTTATATAATTTTTTTTTTACATTTTATTTTAGTGAGCTCCAAATTTTTCTTTTTAGATGCTACCAACATGTTTATATATAAAATATACACATGTATATTGGTATGAAGTTCAAAATCCAACCTTGTTCCCCCAAAAAAGTAGGAATGCAAGAAAAGGAGATAGGGGAACCATGAAACCAGTCTGTGGCTTAATTTATTTTGGCAATAATGTCAGGCCTGAAGAAGTTAGGACAGAGCATCTAATTGCTAAACACAAATCTCTTGGAAGGACCTTGCAGCACTGCTTTACACAGTTTGAATAGAGAGTTCAAGCTTCAGTTTTTCAAAAGCACAACGTTCAAAGATGCAAGCTGTGCAGTTCTCCCATTGTATTTAATTCTCAGAATATATATATATATATATATATATATATATATATATATATATATATATATGCATAAAATAAAAATAAAAAATAGAAAGCTCAACTAAAATTGCTAAAAAATTTGCGATACATATGTGTGCTTGAAATTTTTCTTACTATAAAATGGAATATTTTAATTCCTTCTTGTTTCTGTAGTTTTACAATGTTACCACTTCATTTAACATTTACAAGTCTCTGCATGCACTGGAGCGTTTGCCAATCACAGCAGCTGTTTTGACCTAAATAGGAGTGATGTGATCCATGTCAAAATATGACCCATGTGGCAAAAGGTTTAGCAGAATTTTTTTAAGAGAATTTTCACATTCATTTAAATTTGTCTATGCTTTCTTGGGGAATTTCTTGGGGACTTTTTATTCTGTCTCAACACATTAGATTAATGTTATATATTCATAAATTAATTTTCGCATAAAAATATAACTCAGAATAAAAATGTTGCACGCTTTCAGATTAATTGTGGAATTCTTTTGTAGTTTAATGAAGAAAAAAATATTTCTAAAAAAAATTAATTGGGGAAGTAATACAAATATAGCAAGCATTGGCAAAAACTGTTTTAAAAGTAATTCATTAGAGCAAATTGTTAAGTGGTAAAAAACAAACACTCTAAAATGCCCCAGACTTCAAATAGTTTAGTAAATCACTTCAATTATATTATGAGACAATTATTACAAATCTTCTCATTTATGTATTTTTCAGATTATTTTATTCAATACAATAAAAGAAATTAACACATTTCATAGGTTTTTGTTTTCTCTTGGGGTTTGAACCCACAACCTTTACGTTGCTAGCACAATGCTCTACAAACAGGGTCACAAGAAAGCAAATTATATTATTATATAAGTTTACAAATATATATGTACTTATATTTTCTTGTCTCTTTTGTTGTGTTTTTCTCTCCTCTGTGAGTGCCTCCTCATATCAGATTCAGCTGCTGCTGTCTAATTAGAAAGCACCTGTCGCACAGTATGTTCTAATTTTACACTAAAACATCTATCGCTCTCTCTCCTTTGTCAGACTATTCTCATTAGTCAGAGTCTTGTCCTGTCTGATTCCGTGGCTCTGTGTGTTTTTTTCCCCCACTCTGAGTTATCTCTCTCTATTTCCACACTCTGGAGTCAGTGATTGTCAGGAACTGGGAGGCTCTCCACGGCCTGCTATTTCCCTGCTACGAGCAGCTCAGAGCATATGCTGGTATTCAAGACTCTTTGCTGTTATTCAAGACTATGACTGATCCCTTATTTGAGCTTATATTCAGGCGTATTGGCCAGTGGATGTCTCTGAGTATTAAATAAGCCCGAGTTTTTTGCATATGGGTTGTCTGTGCTTCTCCTGCACTTAACACCACTGCTGAACTCAAACAGTTTATTGCTGTTTAATTACATAAGAAAGTATTCGTGAAGTTCACGCCTTCGTTGGTTTTAGATCCTAAGCCCTTTATCACAAGCTTGACTTTCTTTTGTCTTTGCTTGACAGCTAATAAATAAATAAATAAAACAAGCAATCTGCAAATTAATGAATAATGCCACCATCTGCTGATGCCATTCTCAGATGCCATAAAGATGATTTCTCTTTCTGCCTATTCAGAGATTCTTAGAGAACAAGAGATTATAAAAACCCTTATGTCTATCCTAAACACATATTAGATTTCAGTAGAAGTGTTTCACTTACTTCCTTGTTTACTGAAACATATTTCTGTGAATCTATGAATCCAAACCAAATATAAGACTATTAACGTATGTCTGACTATTTGGAGTTTTGGAACCTTAAGCCATTAATCTGTAAATAAACTGTATATTTTTATCAGTGTTTTAACAATATTTTATTTCCATTTGAAGTAAAGGACTTTAATCAGAAATAAACAAATTAATAAACGGGGGAAAAATTGCCTCCAATCCCTGCAGCTTGAAGGTTTTGGGTGGCATTGAAGAAGTAGAGAGAAAAAGCTAGCTGGTGGTAGCCTACTGGTAAAATGTTTTTTTTTTTAACCTCTTAAGCCCGAAAGTCCCCGGTACCGGGGACTTGCCCCCTTGTGCGTTACATTTTCAATCATAGCTCACGAACCCTGAGAATAACCCACACATATTAAATACTGTTGTGTTCAGCGGAAACTCCTCTAAAAACGTATCTAATTCAATTTCATATCCGTTAACCACAGCTCGAACGCCATGCAAATAAACAACAACAACATGTCCGGAGTATAATTCATGACCACGTTTTTGTTTATGTGCGATATGTATCCACAATATAAACGGAAACACCCAAACCATGACATTAAATGAAAGCTAACAACCAGCTGAATCCAGTGATATGCAACTCATTTACATTGCATGAAGTATTTCAGAGCAGGGAGCGAAAGTTCCCCGAAAAAACGCCAGCGAAAACCAAGCAAGCATGTAAATCTTGTCTTACCTTTGCCGTTTTTTCAACAAAAAGTTATTTCCATAGCGATAAAAGCCCGTTTGTTGTTATGTCCGGTCGATAGCTTCGCGAAAAGTCTATTTTGTGTTTTTTCTGTTGCTCCAGTGCTCCTCTTACGTCACCAAATATGGAATGACTCCCCGTGCGTAAGAGCACGTCTCTCCACGCTGCGCATCGTGTGATTCGTCGGCGATCCAGTCAGTCTCAAAATGATTGAGCTGATTGGTTTCCTCAGAATCAGAGCTTTCGAGCGATGCATAGAGCTCCCGGATTGGACAGATGGTCGGGGGGTAGGGACACGCAGAAGCTCGACGTCGAAAGCGTTTGTGAATGAAATGTTCCCAAAAGCGCAGCAAGATGACGTAAATGAGCTTCTACCCCCCTTTTACAGTGTTTCTTTAGGAGGTTTTTTTGCTGAAATCATGTCCCATAAGCAAGAAAACAAGACTATGAAGCTTTGGACAAGATTTTTTCCATATTTCAATTATTGTGCCAAATTGTGCCAAACTGTGCCAACATGGATTACGCCTGAACTTTGTTCAATCAAAACCTTTACAGAATATTAGTTTCTTGTAGTATGAACACCAAACTTGCTACAGATGTCCTTGACATGTAGTTGTTACAATTGATTGTGTTTATTTGCTTCGTTATAAGTAAAATAAGGAGATATTGGAGGAAACGTGTTTTTTTTTAGGCGGAGTTCATTTTTTGGCCATTCCAACATCAATTACTCTTACCCAGTGTTCTTGACTGTCAAATTAACTCATCCACACCACTCCCCAAGAACCTATCTTCATTTTGATACCAAGATTTGCAGTTTAGACCTTGTAAAGCTGAGAAATGCCTTAAAAAGTAAAAGTATAGGATTTTCGGAAAATAGGCCTCAGGGCTTAAGAGGTTAAATGTGTGGGTCAGCCAGACCCCAAACAGGTAAAAGTTTTACGAAAGCACAGCTCTTACCAGTTACATAGTGAACAAGATATATGCTATTTTTGTTGTCAAAATATGCCTTCCTCTCAGAGAGGTTCTCCCTCTTTCATTGCTTCCCTTCCCCCACTTCTCTTTGTTTCGCTTTCCCTCTGCCTGTTTCGGACCATACCATGTCATATCTATTTGCTTACCTGTTCATCTGTCTGCATGCCTGTTTGCTTACCAGTACATCTGTCTACATGCCTGTTTGCTTACCAGTTCGTCTGTCTACATCACCGCTGGCCTACCTATTCATCTGCCTACATGCCCGTTGGCCTACCCATTCATCTGTCTACATGCCCGTTGGCCTACCCATTCATCTGTCTACATGCCCGTTAGCCTTTTCATTCAACTGTCTACATCCCCATAGGCCTACCCAATCATCTGGCTACATCCCCATTGGCCTACCCATTCATCTATCTACATGCCTTTTGGCCTACCCTTTGATCTGTCTACATGCCCACTGGCCTACCCATTCATCTGTCTACATGCCCGTTGGCCTAGCCACTCATCTGTCTACATGCCCGTTGGCCTACCCATTCATCTGGCTACACCCTCGTCGGCCTACTCATTCATCTGTCTACATGCCCGTTAGCCTACCCATTCAACTGTCTACATCCCCATAGGCCTACCCAGTCATCTGGCTACATCCCCATTGGCCTACCCATTCATCTATCTACATGCCCGTTGGCCTAGCCACTCATCTGTCTACATGCCCGTTAGCCTACCCATTCAACTGTCTACATCCCCATAGGCCTACCCAGTCATCTGGCTACATCCCCATTGGCCTACCCATTCATCTATCTACATGCCTGTTGGCCTACCCATTCATCTGTCTACATGCCCGTTGGCCTACCCATTCATCTGGCTACATCCTCGTTGGCCTACCCATTCATCTGTCTACATGCCTGTTAGCCTACCCATTCAACTGTCTATATCCCCATAGGCCTACCCAATCATCTGGCTACATCCCCATTGGCCTACCCATTCATCTGTCTACATGCCTGTTGGCCTACCCTTTGATCTGTCTACATGCCCGCTGGCCTACCCATTCATCTGTCTACATGCCCATTGGCCTAGCCACTCATCTGTCTACATGCCTATTGGCCTACCCATTCATCTGTCTACATGCCTGTTGGCTTACCCTTTGATCTGTCTACATGCCCGCTGGCCTACCCATTCATCTGTCTACATGTCTATTGGCCTACCCATTCATCTGTCTACATGCCCGTTTGCCTAGCCACTAATCTGTCTACATGCCCGTTGGCCTACCCATTTATCTGTCTACATGCCCGTTGGCCTACCCATTCATCTGGCTACATCCTCGTTGGCCTACCCATTCATCTGTCTACATGCCCGTTTGCCTAGCCACTAATCTGTCTACATGCCCGTTGGCCTACACTTTCATCTGGCTACATTCCCATAGGACTACCAATTCTTCTAGCTACATCCTTGTTGGCCTACCCATTCATCTGTCTACATGCCCGTTGGCCTACCCATTCATCTGTCTACATGCCTGTTGGCTTACCCTTTGATCTGTCTACATGCCCGTTGGCCTACCCATTCATCTGTCTACATCCCTGTTGGCCTACCCATTCATCTGTCTACATCCCCGTTGGCCTTCCCATTCATCTGTCTACATGCATGTTGGTCTACCCATTCATCTGTCTACATGCCTGTTTGCTCACCCGTTCATCTGTCTACATGCCTCTTTGCTTACCGGTTGGTGTGTCTACATGCCCGTCGGCCAACCCATTCTTCTGTCTACACACCTGTTGGCCCACTTGTTCCTCTTTCTACATGCCCACTGCAATTATGTCTGGTAAGTTGTTTACCTGCCACCTGCCGGCATGCTTATTAATTTTTCTATCATGCCGTTGACATGTTTGTTTATTTCTTTACCCACCCGTGTGCATGACTGTTATTCTGTCTGCATGCCTGTTACTAAAGATACCTCAGATAATTTGTATAGCTGCCTTTTGCCATGTCTTTCTTCTTGCTGAGGCCTGTAGCTAGTCCTTTTCATCCAGCTACCTGTCTGTCGTGATGTCTATTTTTCCATATACCTTGCTGTTGACATGTCTGCTGATCTGTCTACCTGCCTGTCATTGTGTCTTTTTTTCTGTCTACCATGCTGTTGACGTGTTTCTTCATCTTTCTACTGTACTGTCGACATGTCAGTCCATTCATCTATCTGACTTTGGCTGTCAGCAGGTCTGACCAGCTTTCAACATGTCTGCCCACCTGTCAGAACTTAGGCTTTTCTGTATGCCCACCTACTATCTATTAGTTTGTCTACTCACCTGACAACCTTTATCTGCCTTCCTTGTTTGTGTATATATTTATATCTGTCTGCCTGCCTTTCAGCATACTTTATGTTTACCTACCTTTGAACTTTTTTATTGTTCTCTTGTTCAGATACATTCTGGTCTGCCAGTCTGAACATCTGTATTTTTTCATTGTTTATTTTTCCCTAGTGTAATTATAAATATGTCTTTTAATAAATTGTATTCTCTCTCTCTCTCTCTCTCTCTCTCTCTCTCTCTCTCTCTCTCTCTCTCTCTCTCTCTCTCTCTCTGCGCATGTGCGTGGCGAGTTGAGCGTGGTGCGACTGAGCGCTGAGAGCGGTTGGCTTTTTTGCCTTAATTGGCTCTAAAGTTCAGCTTTTTTTGTTGTTTGATTGCTTTAAGTTGTGTTTATTGAGTTTGTGAGCGAGTGAGTGCAGTAAAACACCCCTGTGAGCGCAGGCGAGGGCGCAGGGGTTGTTTGTTTGTTTGTGTGTGTGTGTGGAGCGAGTGTGAGTGAGCATGGCGTGTGCGAGCCTGACCCGGAGACATGGAGTGAAGCTCCTGTCTAAAGAAAGTGTTGAAGAAGTTTGTCTGTCTGTCGGGAATGTTGTGGGTCACGAGAACATTGTGTCAGCGTCGAGAATGAACAGCGCGATTGTGATTTTTGTGAACAGTGTTGAGCGAGCGCAAACGGTGATCCAGACAGGTGTGGTGATAAATAATGCCCAGGTAGCGGTGTCCCCCCTCAGTTCTCCAGCGAAAAAGATTTTATTGTCAAATGTTCCTCCTTTTATCCCTGACGAAATAATCAGCCGAGAGCTCACGCGGTACGGCAGAATTGTGTCCCCGATAAAAAAGATCCCCCTGGGCTGTAAATCCCCCCTGATCAAGCACCTGGTGTCTTTTAGAAGGTTTGTTTTTATGGTTTTTAAGGAAGGAGTGGAGGAGGTCAACACTGTTTTTAAGTTTTATCATGAAGGTCACTCATACAATGTGTTCGTATCTTCAGATACAGAAATGAAGTGTTTTAAATGTAACTCTATCGGTCACCTGGCTAGAGCCTGTCCCGAGCAACGGGGCGGCTCTGGGGCCTCTGAGCAGCCGGAGCAGGAGGCGGCCAAGCCGGCCGCGGCTGTTCCCCCTGCGGCCGCAGATCGGCCGGTCGCCGAAGGCTCCGGTGCCGCTGGTGCGCCTGCCCTAGAAGAGAACCAGACCCCCGCGGAACCCGCTGCCCAGAGCCCTGCTGAAGCGGAGCCGAGCTCTGAGAAAGCGAAGCCGGAGCAAATGGGAAGCGTTCGCCGGCGGCTCTCGGTGCGTCGGGAGGATCACCTGAGCTGGCGGTGACAGGAACGGAGGCGCAGAGCGGCCGCTCGGAGACTCTGGAGAACGCTCCGGAGCCGGAGCAGAGAACTGACGTAGAGATGGCCGAAGAGTCTCTTTCAGAGAACAAAGGTAAACGTAAAAAATCAAGTAACCAGAAAGTAAAAAAACAGTTGAAAAAAGAAGAAAATGAAAACAATCAGGAAGAAAATGAAGAAGCAATGGAAGAGTCACCTTTCCTAGGTGACTCTCAAGAAACAAACGATAAAACAGAATATAGCGGTGAAATGATTAAACAATTTTTAGAGAAAACCAAAGGCCAGCGGGGTGTGGTGCTCACCGAACACTTCCCCAACACACTCCAGTTTATGAACGATGTAAATTTCTTCAGAAAAAAAGTTTTTTTTAATGATCAAGAAATCGCTCGCCTGAAGAAAATTTTAACAACGATCAGGAAAGAGCTGGTCTTTTTAGAGGTTTCTTAATGTGTGTTATCTTTTTAGTTTTGGAGTGGTTTTTAATCCTCTTCATCATTTTAATGGCCGGGATAAATATAGTGAGTTTTAATATTAACGGAGCAAGAGAGCAGAGCAAGAGACAGAAGCTGTTCACCATTTTAAAGCAGAAGCGCATCGACATAGCTCTGCTTCAAGAAACACACAGCGATGACAGCAATGCTTCTGCCTGGGTGAAGGAGTGGGAGGGGTTGGTGATTTTAAGCCACAGAACAATGATGAGCGGCGGTGTAGCCTTGCTTTTTACTCATTCTTTTATTCCCTGTTCCTATTCTGTTGAAGAGTTTTTAAATGGGAGGCTTTTAAAAGTGAAGACGTTTTATGAGAATGAGGTTTTAGTTTTTATCTGTGTGTACGCTCCCACCAGTGCTACAGAGAGAATGGGGTTTTTAGAGACGCTGAGCAATGTTCTCGCAGGATGTGACCCCGCAGAGCTTTTAATCTTAGGTGGTGATTTTAATTGTACAACAGATTTTATTGATCGGAACCATGCTGAACCTCACATGGCCTCCCGGAAGCGTCTGAAGGAGATGCTGGAGATGCATGAGCTTAATGATCTTTGGAGATCTTTTAATACAAACAAAAGACAATACACATGGCTTCATGCCAGAGACAACATGCTCTCCATGGCTAGATTAGACCGGTTTTATGGTTTTAATCATCAGCAGACGCTTTTTAAGAAATGTTTTATTGTTCCAGTAGGTATCTCAGATCATTGTATGGTTCAGTGTGTTTTAACTAAAGAGAAGATCAAGCCCTCGAGTGCCTACTGGATTTTAACACCACTCTTCTAGAAGATAACAATTTTAAAGAGTCTTTTACTTTTTTATGGAGTGTTTTTAAATCTGAGAAATCAGCTTTTAATTCACTTCAGTTATGGTGGGACGTGACCAAAGCACAAATAAAAGAGTTCTGTCAGCAGTACACTCTCAATATCACCAGAGACATTGTCAGATCCTTAAGAACCCTTGAAGATCAAATATTAGAACTCCAGCAACTAGAAACTCACGAGAATGGCAGGCACATTGAAGAAATCAAAATAAAAAAAGCTAGAATGAATGACCTATTAGACATCACAGCACAGGGGGCGCTGGTCCGCTCGCGCTTCAAGAGCGCAGCGGAGATGGATGCCCCATCCAAGTTCTTTTTTGGTCTGGAGCAGAAGAATGGACAGAAAAGATTGATCCATGCTGTGCAAACCGAAACAGGGGATCTCGTGTCCGAACCCTCTGAAATACGCCAGCAGACAGTGAGCTTCTACTCAAAGCTCTACAGCAGCGAGTGGTCTGGAACGCAGGCAGTGGAGGACTCCTTCCTCATAGACCTGCCTAAACTCCCAGTGGCGGAGGCCAAAGAGCTGGACGAGGAGATAACCCTCGAGGAGGTCTATGGGGCACTCCAGGGAATAGAGAACGGAAGGGCGCCAGGAATCGATGGTCTCCCTTGCGAATTTTACAAGGCATTCTGGGATGTGATGGGGCAGGATGTGCTGGACGTGCTACAAGACAGTTTGCGGAGAGGATCACTCCCGCTGAGCTGTCGAAGAGCCGTCCTCACCCTGCTGCCCAAGAAGGGAGACCTCACCCTGCTGAAAAACTGGCGCCCGGTCTCCCTGCTGTGCACCGACTACAAGCTGTTCTCCAAAACATTAGCCTCAAGACTGACTAAGGTAATTGGGGAGATCGTCCATCATAACCAGTCGTACTGTGTGCCTGATAGGTCAATATTTGATAACATCTATTTAATTCGGGACATCTTCAATGTTGCCAGCCTTCTAGGCTTAAGGACTGGCATGATCTCCCTAGACCAAGAAAAAGCATTCGACCGGGTTGAACACCAGTATTTGTGGAGAGTGATGAAAGCATTTGGGTTCAACCCGAAATTCACAAGTATGGTCAAGATTTTATACAGTGACATTGAGAGTGTGCTGAAGGTAAATGGTGGTTTATGTGCTCCTTTTAAAGTCAGCAGAGGGATCAGACAGGGCTGTTCCCTCTCAGGCATGCTCTACTCACTCGCAATTGAACCTCTTTTAAACAAGTTAAGATGTTTTATCTCTGGTTTTAAGATTCCACACTGTGAGACCCCGATGATTTTATCAGCCTATGCAGACGACCTGGTAGTGATGGTGAACACACAGAGCGATGTGGACCTTTTAACGAGCGTTTTAAAAGACTTTCAAGTGCTGTCTTCTGCCAAAGTGAACTGGGGTAAAAGTGAAGCTGTTTTAATCGGGGAGTGGGGAGGACAACAACCATCGCTACCAGAGGGGTTAGTGTGGAAGAGAGGTGGTTTTAAATACTTGGGTGTCTACCTCGGGGACAACACGTTTTTAAGCAAAAACTGGGAAGACTCTGTAGAGCACATGATAAGCAAACTGAACAGGTGGAAGAGAGTGCTTCCCAAGATGTCTTACAGGGGGAGGGTGCTGGTCATCAACAACCTCGCCGCATCCTCCCTCTGGCACAAGCTCGCCTGCGTGGACCCGCCAGCGGACCTGATGACCACCCTCCAAGCCCAGCTGCTGGACTTCTTCTGGGACGGTCTACACTGGATACCAAAGAGCATTTTACATCTGCCAAAAGACGAAGGGGGACAAGGACTGGTCCAGCTGTCCAGCAGAGCCGCAGCCTTCCGCCTCCAGTTCGTGCAGAGGCTCCTCACCGGACCGGAAGAACTCACGTGGAGAGCCGCAGCCAGTGGTATTTTAAGGACTGTTCAAAGACTGGGGTTGGACAAGTCACTGTTTTTAATGAACACTAATTTATTAGACATCTCGCTTTTACCTGTGTTTTATCGTGTGGTTTTTAAGATCTGGGATTGTTTTAAGAAAAAGCGAAAAGATGGAGGAACACTACACTGGCTGCTGGAGGAGCCTCTGGTGTATGGCGGCCGGCTGGACATCTCCTGTGTAGCCGTCCCTGGGCTGACCGGAGTCCTCATCGCCTCAGGGGTGGTGACCCTCCGTAATCTGGTGGAGGTGGCCGGAGGAGACCTGTCGCGAACGGAAAACCTGGCAGAAAGAATAGGAGTCCGGTCCAGGAGGGTGGTTGAACGACTGCTGCATCGCTGGAGGTCCATCCTAACATCAGACGAGCGAGCTCGGCTTGGGGGGTACAGCGCCCAGGCCAGTGACGAAGAGTCCCATCCCTTTCCCCAGCTGAGCCTCGCCCCGGACCTCGGCGACTGCACGGGACCCTTTCTGGAAGCCCAGGGGGAAGAGGAGATGAACCTGGCAACGGTGGCGGGGAAGGTGCTCTACAGAGCCTGCGTGAAGGTTTTAAACAAGAAACACCTGAATGGGAGGGTAGACACCCAGTGGAGGAGAGTGGATGGTTTTAATGATGGTTTTAAACCCGAGTGGAGAGCACTGTATAAACCACCGTTACCCAAGAGGACTGCTGACCTGCAGTGGAGGGTTTTACATTGTATTGTAGCTGTAAATTCTTTTATCTCTGTTTTAAACCCAGATGTGTCACATGACTGTCCCTTCTGTGGGCGAAGAGAAACAGCGTTCCATGCTTTTATCCACTGCAGTCGTCTACAGCCTTTGTTTGTGCTTTTAACTAGTATTTTAGAGGGTTTTAATGTGGATTTTACAGCTCAGTGTTTTATTTCTGGTTTTAAGTATGTTAAGAAACACAAGAACAAATGCCAACTCATTAATTTTATTTTTGGACAAGCAAAGATGGCCATATACTTATCCAGAAAAAACAAAATTGCTCAAAACACAGACTGTGATTCCATCCGCATCTTTAAAAGACTTGTGAAAGCCAGAATTTTAATTGATTTTAATTTTTATAAACAGATGAAAAATATGGAGTTTTTTAAATCTATGTGGTGCATTGAGAATGTATTATGCTATGTACAAGAAGACACGATCATGTTTATGCCAGAGCTAAATGAATAGCTCTAAAATTGTACAAAACTGATGCAACTGTTAAAATAAAAGAAGTGTTAAAGTAAACTCTCTCTCTCTCTCTCTCTCTCTCTCTCCTCTCTCTCTTTATCTCTCTCTCTCTCTCTCTCTCTCTCTCTCTCTCTCTCTCTTCTCTCTCTCTCTATCTCACTCTCTCTCCTCTCTCTCTCCTCTCTCTCTCTCTCTCTCTCTCTCTCTCTCTCTCTCTCTCTCTCTCTCTCTCTCTCTCTTTGAAATTTGCCTGTGTCTGTTTCTCATAACATCTGTCCTATCTTTTTTTTAAAGACATGTTTTCTGAGTGCCAGTACTGCAAGCATCTGTCAGAATTTAGGCTAACCAAATGTCTATCTGTCTATTTATCTGTTTTTTTTTGTCAGTTTAAATATATGCATGTTAGCTTTCAGTATCGGTTAACTAATGGTATATAATAATTCAGGTTTCTTTTAATAAAAATCTGTGACAAACAGACTACTTTTGAGGTTTTTTTTTGCATAGACCTATAGCACTTTAAGTTCATATTCAGTTCATAGAGCATGTAGTGTAGTAGAGTGTAAGTGGTTTTCAAGATTACATTTTATAACCATGCAGGACTACTGCCTTTTTTCTTCAATTTCATATGCTCCTTCCGAATTCCTTCTTCTAAGCCTGGGCAATCTTTGCTAATTCTTGAAATCGATTCAGGATGAAATAAATAATTCAGGAGACAGGCACACGCTGAGTGATCTCTGTGGGTTTGTTTGCATGAAAACGTGGATCTCAAATCTGTTTGTCAGACTCTGCAGGAGTCACACCTTGTGACACTGTCTGTATACAGAGGGAAAAAAAGACACTGTGAAGTTTGTTTTCAAGACTCCAGCAGGTCATATCAAAATCCCTGCTGTGTTGAAAACTAGTTTAAATCAAAGTCTATGTAAGCACGAAAAAAAAAAAACAATCCAGATCAGTCAGCACCAGTTGTAACCTAGATTTAAAGAGTACCTGTCCAAACAACAAAAAATTACCAAGATCTCAGCCAAAATAAATGAAAAGGCCTCCTCTCAAATCCTCAGCAGACATGCCACTTCATCCTAGTGCTAGTAGTATAGAGCTGCTCACCTTCGAGATTTAGTCTCCTTCACCCATTCCCTGATCTTAGGCCCAGGTTTCAAGGTTTTTTTCACAGATGATTAATGGGATCCAAAATCCAATCTGCAAAACACAAAATCAAAGGCTTCTCAACTGAAAACATACATTTAAAAATCTAAAATGTTGTTTTCTCTAAAGCGACTTAGAACAACAAGCCTTTTCTTACACAAAGCATTGGTTAAACAATGGAAGTGCTTTTAGAAGAAAAATGTTTTTGTGTATGTGTTTTTCATAGTTTCAGCTTCTCGCACTGTATTAAGATGATGATATATAAAATAATAGGAATTTAAAAAAATAAATTAAATAAAATAATTGATAATTTAACTCCATATTTACGTATTTTGGCTAAGGGGAAAGACTAATTACAAAGAAAAAAGAGCCTCTGACCAAATGCAATTAAGAGTTATGTGATAAGGTATCAAGCCACTTGACCAAAAGAAGCCAAGACAAAAGGCAAAGATGGTGTTTGCAGCACATCAGATGCACAAGGGGAAACAGGAAAGAAGAATAAGAAAACAATCCTGGATGTTGAGCGGCTTATTCTGTTGGTGGCTTATCACAGGGAGCTGTTTGGTAAAAATGTGGCGAAACGAGAGGATTAGTGGAGCACTATTTCTTAAATTTTTCCTGTCTGAAGTCGATATGAAAATGTGGGAGGAGCAGCTCTTTTGTGCCCTTCTAACCTTATCAAAAGAGCCAGATTTTTTTTTGCAAAGATCTTTTTCGTTGGCACCACTCGTTCGGTCAGATGTGTGATTTGGCGCCCATGTTGTTCAAAGTTTGTCGTTGTATGAACCTTTGCACTGAAAATGTGAGTCATCTGTATTTGCCTTAAGTCTGAACGAAATGATCTAATGGTCAAAATTGACCATGTAAAATACCATAGTAATTCATATTAAATAAAATACATTTGAACCATAAAAGAATATGTGAAATAATATTTGGTTGTAGCTAAGCATCTACGTCATATTTGATATAATTTGGGTACAATAGGATACAACGCCAGTTTGAAGTGTGTAGCTTTGCCTGTTTTGACACCTAACCACAAATTTAGTTTACAGTTTATTTTGCTGATTCCTTCAAGAAAATTCAAAGGTCCCTGCAGTATTTGTGAACTTTTAATATGTAAAATGAAAACTAAAAGAGTGAAGTTAATCTTCTGAAGCACATTCTTAGACATGCATTTAGCACATTATAAGCTCACTGAACACCATGGAGAGCAAAGGTTTTATTTATTTTTTTTTTTTAATTCATTAATTTTATTATAAAATTTTTGTAAAAATTTGGATGACAGGACAGTGAAGAATGACTGACTTGAACTTGAACCCACGTCACACCGTGCAGCTGTGCGTCCAGCAGCTCTAGATGTGAAGCGCACATAAAGTAAGGGTGTGGCATCACATGGTTGGCTAAGCATCAGTCAACCACTGTTAATGCCTGATCCAACCTGTAATGTTTTTTTTTTTTTTTATTAGAAACCTTTACATTTTAATATGCATTGAAAAAATGTTCTTGGTAATAATTGGGAAGGTGAGGGACTTAGGACAGTGGGTGAGATAGGATGAGTGGTAGAGGAGTTGTTCACGGTTTTCATTACATGCTGCTTGTTGTTGTTGCACGTTTAATAAGTGTTTCGTTTTGGTTCTGACTGTTAAACAATAAAAAGGCTACGACACTTTGGGTTCAAGTATTTAGTCATTTTAGGTGCAATCACTTTTTGACTTTTTTTTTCAAGCGTCACTGTTAAATAACCATTCTTAAGTCAAATGCACTGTAAACATCACTTTCTGCACCAACACAGTAGAATGGGTGACTTTGGGTATTTTCCATTATTTAATGTTCATCTGTAGAGGGCTTATTTTGGGGGTGCTGGAGTTGTAGTCTGGTAAAGGATCTGCCGATTCTGGACATTAGTCAATGGTGACAGACAGGAAACCTGTGATTTATGTCCACCAGTGGGAGAAGGCAGGCGCTCGGCACCAATATGACTGAAATTTCAAAGAGCGGGCATTAATCTGCTTCCTGCTGCCGAGCGTGTGGGCCATGGAACGGGTTCAAGGTGGAGGGAGAAAAAAGAAGGTAGCAGGGAGTTGCAGAATGACAGGCGAGATGAGGAGAAAAGAAGGATGGATATAGACCCTTGCAGACGAGACCCAGTTGAGCTCATGTTTCACAATTATCAACTCTATAAAGGAGTAGCTCACTCAAAATAACTTCAAAACAACAAGGTTTTAAACTTTAGAAGATGAAAGAATAGTTCAGTAAAATAAAGCTCCATTGGATAGATTTGAGAAAAAATATGTAAACAGGATCAATGTATATCGTAACAAAATATACATATTTTGAATTTGACACATTGTGCACTTTCATTAATTATCAGTGGCACATCCAACATTAAAACTATTACAAACTTATATTATTTCATTTTATACATGCATATATCTAGGTTTGTGGGTTTTAAAGGAGCTTGTATCAATCATCATTCGATCCTCCGATTGACCAAAATACAAGAAATGGCTTTGGCCTTTTGTAGACGGTCACATACGCATTAAAATCTTCAAAATGCATTTACCACAAGCAACAATTAGCGTTTTGATATTGAAATTCGGGAGGTGCTGGAAGGTTAACCCTCCTTCTGCCAATCCTTTATCCTCTGGGCTCAATCTGATGTAATTTTTTTATTAGTTTCAGGTAATTTATGTTTTTGTTGACTACTATATATATATATATTTTTTTTAATTCTCTCAATTGGACAACTTCATGGAGTCGAACTCTTTGTATGGAAAGTTTCCATCAGTTTTCTGCCCTCTTTACAGTGTTGAAACTGTTCTAGCGAAGATCTGTCTTCTCTCTCTCTCTTAGTGCTTTTAGATTTAACAGCTGCTTTTGATACTGGAAATCATCAGATTTTATTTACACCATCTGGAATCAATAGGACTAGCAGGTGTTGTGCTTACCTGGTTCAAATCATATATATGTCAGATTGCTCGCAATTCATTGAAATAAAAAAAAAGCCCCCAATGCTTACCTCTGGAGTCACACTCCTCTTAATTAATTACCTTTTTCCCATCCGCGCAATTTTCCAAAAAAGTGTGGTATCT
>SRMA01026057.1:0-27093 GCA_007224835.1 Danionella cerebrum
AAAAAAAAAAAAACCTGCATCGCCCAGCATGTGTGTCAGGTCCACTATATCAGACATTGCCTGTAGTTCATAACCAGGTTTGCACGCTACAGCGGGGATTTTGGCTAAATATGGCAACCAACTTGTGGTATTCCCAGTGCTCCCATCCTTTTTTGATTACTCCTGTTGTCTCTGATTTTCTTGAAGTTCTAAAATGTTTAGGTTTTTTGTGAAAAGTTAATTTGCAAAGTATAATCATTAAAAAATATATGCGTACAAATATTATTTGCTCCAACATTAATGGATAACGATTCATTCATCTGCGTATACACACAAACATGCCTTCTCTGGCCCTCCTTTATTTTACAACCTCTGCCAAGCTCTTCTACGAAGGCCAATCAGAGCAGTCTCATTCAGGTGAAGTGGCCCTCAGACACCCCCACATTACTGTCCCTGATGCCAAACACTCGCTGTCCTCGCTAACATCCCCACATTAATGTAATTCATGCTGAGAGCCGCTACTTAACAATGGCCTTCCTTCAAAGTAGAGAGGTGGACAGCAACATCTGCTCTTCAGAACACCTCTGCATCAGTATGTGATCTGCATCATGTGTCAAAATCAGCAACATCCCAAAGGTGTGAGAGGTTTTGCTGGAAACTATAATTGGGTGAATCACGAAACTGTCAAGAATAAGTTTTTGTTTTATTCCTGGATACAGTTCGAAGGTGTGCTTTGCTAGAAGACAGAAAAGCCATCTTTGGAAAATATTATTTGGTTGACTTAAAATACATTTAGCTAAATATCCAATTAGTAGTGGACTGTAAAGAAGGATATAGGATGTATATTTGGCCTGACTATATATATATATACCTCAATTTAATCATAAAGATGTTGGCCTTTCAAAGCTGTTCACCATAGCAACCATATCTCTATCTCAGCTACGGAAACTTATAAAGGCATGGAGTTGTTGTTTTTTTTTCACTCTTTTTGACCTGGGGGACATTATATTATGACTGACTCTTCCACAGCAACCAGACTGTTTACCATAGCAACCAATTAGTCTGTTTCCCCTCAGGAAAGTCATAGAAACATGAGGGTTGGTTTATTTAATTCTTATTATTGCAGGGAAATTATCCCAGGGAAAGAAATATGTTCATTCAAATGTAAGTCGCTTTGGATAAAAGCGTCTGCCAAATGCATAAATGTAAATGTAAATGATAGACCTTCTATTGTCACCGAATTCTTCATAGCAGCCAGACTGTTTACCATAGCAACCGATTTGGCATCTCTCTATCTCAGCTTAGGAAAATGTTCGAGACATTGGGGTTGGTTTATTTCACTTGCGGTGAAATGGGAAACATTATTTACTGTCACTGACTCCTACATAGCAACCAATTTGGTAAATATTTATCTGAGCTTAGGATAATCATGGAGACATGGAGGTTGGTTTAGGCTAATCCTTGTGACATTGGCAAAATAAATTGTTTTAAACGGCACTAGTACAACCCAATATCAAAGTTTGCAAAGTTTGAACAAATCTAGTTGGGGTATAAGCTTTTTCCTAATGTTATGTCCTGAAAAATATAACATTGCTGAGATTAGGCTTCATTAAATATTGAATTTTTTTTCTCACACGCACACACACACATATATATATATATGTGCGCGACTAAAGTGCCAAAATAACGAAGATTTTATTTACTGAAGGGGCTCTCCTGAAGGGCAGTGGCACCTCATACTTAATACATTTGGTCTAAACTGATAAAATAAGTATTTTAGGAAAAAATAAGCCAGAAAACGCTTCTCTTAAATTCTCATTATCAACGGAATCATTCATTGTAGAAAGGTCAAATCCAAAAATTTACGTGCAAAATAATGCAGATTCAATATTTGTACTACAATTACATGTGAATCAAACCTTATCTGACGAAAGAGTAGATACAGTTTATTTTAATAGATTCTGCAGAGTGCAAAAATACTGCCATTTACCAACTTCATATTTCTATGGATTCTTTACAAATCTCTATCTAGCAATGTATTTTTCCCGAGGCTAATTTTGAAAAATGGTGCCTCGCTAACAATATAGAACCTCTGCAGAGCACACTTCTGTAGGTGTTTTGTGAAAAGATGTTTACTAATGCTCTCTCAATTGTTAAAGAGTATTTAAGAAATACATTATGGAAGACATTTTTAAACCACACCACTTGCTATTTCATCATCGTGGAAGGTTATTTGAAAATATTTCCACGTGCATCAGTTCTGAATGGGGTTGGTGGATCTTCGAATTGGCTAAACATTTAGCCAATCAGAGCAGGGCACAAGTGCTTCCAAACATCAATGTTTATATGCCTACTACTCTGAGGATGGCTCCAAAGTACCAAGATAAACTGCAATGTACATGTAATTGACTGTCCATAGGCAGCACAAAGTGGAATGCAGCTCGCTTTGCTTTAAACAATGTTTTTTCTCAGGAAAAATATTACAACAATTTTATTACTGTGACGTAAATCAACTTAAAAAGAGTGTGACCTGAAAGCCTGGGGCCTCTAATTATGCAGGAGATAATCAGTCAAACTAATTAGAAGTGTATTTCTGTTCAGCTATAGCTTTCATTAATAAATGATGTCTGGCGCTCTCATTGATCAAATGACTGAATGGTTTTCACTTTAATCCTATGTAGACTGTGTTCAAATTAATGACAATTCTTTTAGAGAACGTAAGTAATATATCCACTAGAGGCCCCCATTAAACTGTCCCAACGTTCACATTAATTCTTTCGCAGAAACAAGATATTTTCAGCATGAAAAGCAACCCAACCTATTCTTGTCTATAGAACATATTTACATAAAGAAAAATAAAAAAAAAACATATTTTGTTTAAAATGCAGCTATCTATTTCACAAGACAATCTGATGACATTTCACCCCATATTCCTGAAGCATCTCCCTCTTTTGATGAGAATCCATTGCATAACATCAACAATGCTTTTTGGTGCATCAAATAAACCAGAAAAATAGAAACATGCAGCTGTTCTTAGGATGAAGCTGCCTCACATCCTTCTGTCTCTTCATGTAATCCCAGTCGCACCTGATGATCTGAGCCTATGCCATCCAGTACTTCCTGCTCTATTTTACACTGAAGGCAGTTCTTAATGATGCTGGCTGTTTGTTTTGGGTCCTTCTGCGGAATAATATCATATGCTTCCCGGATTGTGTTACACAATGGTTCAGAATTGAGAATCGTAGTTATCCTGTCCAAATCTCCAACTCCATTTGCAGAAACGCAGCCCTAAACATTCAAGGAACATCCACCCTGTGTCACTGTTTCCTGCAGAACTGCATTATTTCCTGCAGAACCGCTATTGAACTGCCTTCTGCTGCACCCAGTTCCCAAGTCTTCATGCAAGCTCGAGTCGCTTGCCTCCATTTTTGGCTGCGACTCTTCCCTGAAGACCACTTCTGGCCAGATGTCTCCAGGAAGTAGAGATGGGTGTATGTGGGTTGATGTGTTTTGCATCTGCTGCACAAGTGTCATTGGTTCACTACTGCATCTACGATAATCATCGTTGTCCCTTTCTTTGTGCTTTTTCAAAGAAACAGCACATCTTGAAACCCCAGTCTGCTTTGAAATCCAAGACTGGGAAAGACCTTGTTGATGCAGTATAACTACCTTGTGTCTCAAACTTACCATGAAATGAACCTCTTCCTCAACCTCACCTCGGTTGCAGAGCTTGGCTGTTCCTGAACCAGTTTAATGCCTCCTTCTTAGATGTGTCTACCTAGATCAATGATCATTAGCAAATCTTTGGTCCAATCATTCAATCATACTTTGACTTTATTCCTACAAAGATGTATTTTGCATTTATATATATATATTTTTTGGTCTTTGATATTGCACACTGTACTTTGTCTTTATTTACAGCTTTTTTCCACAAATGCCTGAAATCAAATAACAATACAATTGTAAATAAATTAAAATGTTTTTTTTATCACGTCCTATTCGAAAACAGAATTTTAAGTTTAGTTTTGTTATTATATTACTTCACATATAATTTTTTATCCATCTGCAACCAGTTGTCAATTCACTGCTTGTCTATATTTTAAATCTGGGTTCTCGTATGATTAGAAAATGTGGCACACAATACTTTCTAGATATTTCAGCAATGTGTTGTGTGGGCTTCCTGTCAACAGGCTGCTGTCTCAAGCCTAGTACCTCCTCTCCATGTCTCCTGGCAACCGAGTGTGTTTTATAGTCTCTGGATCTGTATTTCATTCCATACTGCCCAGAAATTGGCAAATCCTCACAAGCATCGACACCCTGCAAGCAAACGTCCTCTCATTGAATTTCTTGAGCTTGTTTAAGAGCTAGTGCTTTTTTTTCTACTGTTGTTTTGGAGTTATGTGTGTGAGAGAGAGGCGACAGAGAGAGAGAGAGGTGACTGTGCACATGCCAAAACTGCGTCTGTTTCTGCTTCGTGTCAGAAATAAGTCACACACACTCTTGTATGTGCTGAGATTGAATTCTAGAGTTTATTTTATCCACTTCCTTTGTATGTCTATGATTTACTTGAAAGACGCTAGCTTTTGTTCCTTCTATATTTGCTTAAGCCGACGGAATCTGTGTTTGGCTTCTATTTAAAAGGATCCTTGGAGGTTCTCCTGCCTTTTCCTCAGCCCTTTGTCCTTACAATTTCATTAATTGTGTTGTTGTGCAAAAAAGCATATTGTTATTCGTCTTTGGAACTACAGCTTCCAAACTTTGTAAAAACATCCAAACTTGGATTTATGGGAAATTGACTTGGTCAAACTTTGTAAAATTGAAACTCAAACTAAGATCCCATAAATCTTTCAAACAGACCACACTTGTGAAGGTTCTGAGCAAGAACATTCCAACCAATGTGCTCCCTAGCAACCAATCTTTACCTTAGCAACCTAATTTTCTTAACTCTATCTCAGCTTTGGTAAATGATAAAGACATTGGGGACTTATAGAGACAAAAACGGAAAATTATTTAATACCACTGACCCCTCCATAGCAACCAGGCTGTTTACCTTAGCAACCAACTCAGTATGTCGCTCTCTCAGCTAAGGAAAGTTTTAGAGAAATGTGGGTCTGTTTAAACCACTCATATTGGCATGGGAAACTTTGTATGTAGTCACTGAGTTCTCCATAGCAACCAAAAAAATTACCTTGGCAACCAGTCCATTTTGCTCATCAAAATCTTTTAAACAACACATTTACAGCCAACATTAAAGTTTGTGTTCAAACTTTAGCCATCTAGTTTTTATAAATATGAAAGACTTTCTGACTTCCTGGTTCAGAATAGGAACTGATTCAAGTTGCAATTCATAAACTGGATTCTCAGTATAAAATGAAACTGCAAGACGATCCCGCATTTTATCACATTTTCACTTTAATTAACTTAAAAATTTGAGTCATAACTCTTGTAATTTTTGTTTAAAACACACAATATCAAAACTAATAAACTCTAAAAAATAAGCACTGTTCGTACACGTTTATACGTTTTTCTGCCTCAAGAAAACACGTTCCATGTCAGAATATTTCAAATTAAATTGTTTGCGATGGGATAAATCCCAAGATTTCCTAGCTGCAGTACCTTTGCATGCACTTCATAAAGCTTCAGGACTAAAATGGCTGTCAGTCTGAGCAGGGCTTCAGCTGGCCTGTACGTAATTTGTGTAGTGAACTGGAATACCAGAGCTGGCACCATATGTTCACCACAACAATAAGCCCGTGTGCCCTTATTTAGAAGCCGTCCAGTGATCTGAGCAATTTCCTGAGAGCAGTTTAGACCATAATTTGCCCTCGCTTGTTAAATCTATTTCTCTTCCCTCTGTCTTATTCTTCTTTGACTCTGTGTTTGATGTCCACCTGATGTTGACTGTCTCAAAAAAGGCGGGCTGACTTTGACTTGATCAGATCCTGGACTGAGCAAAGAATCTCTCCTTAATGAACAATCTTCTTGAAAGTCTGAAAGTGTTGGAATTCAATTACAATTTTCTTATCTATTGGCTCCTTACTACTTCTAAAGCAATTTTGCAGCCATTGCAGAAGATTATGGAAAAGTATGTATAATATCAATACAAACAAAAAGTGAAAATGGCCTGTTCCCTTTTTGTTGAAAACGGCCTGTTTTTCTCTACTGCCTTGCAATTATTTCATAATTCACTTTCATTGTTAAGCTACAAAGCACAAAATGCTGTCTGTATGTGACAAAAGAATGAAGTGAACAACAAAAAAAGCAAACCATGAAATATATCCCTGGTAAAAGCTAGTCTCACACTGCATGGTTGCTACAGCAACATGCATCACATTATGATGCTTTTAAATTAAAGTAGGATTGTTTTATATGTTCTAAATCAAGAACAAAATGTTTTAACACTATCATTAATATCATACATGATGCGAGTGCTAAATTAACCCATAGTGTAGCTCTGGGCCAGTAGAAGAGATCGGCCAATCACATTTGAGTATTTGATGCTTAAACGGCCTTGAAAAAAATGCAAATGAAATGGGCGTGTCCTGTTGTGCAGAGTAGGGAGGCATGGGTGTGTCTAAGTAGAAAGAGACAACCCCCAATAAAGAGAACATATAAGAGAGAGTTGTAGCAAAAGCAATTCGTAGGGTTCCACTGAGGACATCTCTTCTCCCGATTCGCCTGGTCTAAACGGAGTCATGCTTAGCGATGCAGGTCCTCCAACTTAGCTTTATGAACCATTAACACCTACCCGGTCAATATCAGCAAATTTTAACTTTATTTACCAATAAAATGCACACATTCCTTCACTAGAGTTCGATAGACCTTCTCCAGAATAAGAACTGCATCGCTATCCTCTTTGATTAGCAATCCCGAACTTCACCAGTATCCAGTTCTTGTAGCTCGCACTTTTGAGAGATGTTTGATACAAATCGACATTTTCGACATATTAGTTGTTGATGGCCAACCAACTGTTCTGACTTCATCACGAGGAAAGCCATGCATCACCCCAAAACTTTCGCAACAAACGCCCAACTATTGCACAGCATTGGACGTGTCAAGAGTCATTAGTAATTTATACATCTTTCCATTGGATAACTGAGCTCAGACTCATGAATAATTATGAGGTACCAACAAGTCATGAAATGTAACAAAGATGCATAACAGCCGGAGAAATGTATTTTCAAAACAGGACATTAGAAATACTGAAAAAAAAACTGAAATTACCCCAACATTTAAATAGAACAGACAATACAATTGGTCTTTTAATATTTAGACTTATAACAGATGGAATTCTGAGTTCTTTGCGGCTTTAAAAAAAAAAAAAATCACAGTATTTACTCCTACTTGATCACTGACTGGTCAGTTGTTGGGCTTACCGATTGGCCAGAAATACCATGTTACAACCACATAGATTTATAATACAAAACACATTTGATTATATATATACACACACATTTTTATTGTTATTGCTGTTTTTTGTTTTATTATTTATTGGACAAAGTTCTAAGAGGAGGCTAGGTCAAGACAAGGCGATACTTTTCTTTCCTGTTGATTGCTGACTGGTCAGTTGTTAAGTGCACTGATTGGCCAGAAATAACTTATACTGCTTTAACAAAAAAAAGACTGTCTTGAATGGAAGATATATTTTTTTTATCTGATCACAGAAGGCCGTGTCCAGTGAGAGCTTTTACTAACAATATCAGTTGCACCAAAAGGTAACAATGTTTATGTAAAACTGAGACATGTATCACACAAATGAAAGGGGGTTTCAGATGCTGCAATTTTAACATGTAAAACACCCAATTGTATTTGTAAAAGATTCTTGACCACTTGCATTTTCATTTAACATCATCTTTGAAGTATTTTTCTCTGCTAGCAACATCCTCTTTAGCCTCATAATGGCATAAAGGAGGTAAAAGAGGCCTGAAAGATGTTTTCCTTTGTCCTCCCGCAGGGAATGACTCATACTTCCCTAGGGCATTCAGTCTTGACAGAATGCTGTACAGACAAGTTAATTATCGCCATATTAGCTTGTGTGCTAATTAATCCCACTTCTTTCTGTCTCAAACTTACATCCTTGTGTTCCACTGCCCCACTAGAACAGTTCTGCCGTTTATTTTCCCCAGCGCAATGCTGTTTCTACTTAGATTCTTGTCTGAAATCCAACAGATGTTTCTGGAGAGTGAAGAAAAGCCTTTGAGATTTGTTTGAAATGACTGACGTTTCATACCTAAATCTTTCAGGTTTGAGCCGTTCTGTGTGCACGGGGAAATGGAGTCACACTTCAGCAGTTTTGTGTGGGAGTTGCCAAGCCTCTGTGATTATGACACATTTAAAGTCGTGCCGAGAGAAATCACTTCACCACCTTAATTTATTTCTCCTCGACAGCATGGCGATCAAATGGAGCAGATTTTTCTCCACGGTTAAAGCCATTAGCAACTGCACTCAGGAGACTTTTGAATGCATTTTGGGGTCATATCGGGTTGCAAAATAAAATTGCAAAAACGAACAAAAGTTCAAAGAAGACAAAACATGCACATTTTTTTTTTTTAATAAATCAATAATACACTAGAAAGGTAATTTTTGTACACAAATTTTGCAAATGGCTTGTAAATGCGCAGTTCAAAAGTATTTTAATAAACAAAATTGATTGGTTGCCAGGGTAGAATGTTTGTTGCTATGGACGAGCCAGTGACATCTTACAAAGTTATCCATGCTAATATGAGTGATATAAACCAAGCTCAATGTCTCTATGATTTTGCTTAGCTCAGATTTATGTGCCAAAATGGTTGCTATGGTAAACAACCTGGTTGTTATAGAGGGATTGTGATGTAATATAGGGTTCTACATGTCAATATGAGTGAAATAAACCAACCCTGTGTCTTTATTGATTTGCAAAGCTGGGATGGACTTCAGAAAATCTGGTTGCTAGGGATCGGTCAGTGACGTCAACATTTTTTCACTTTGTTATCGTTAACAACCTCCTATTTCTTGTTTCATTTACAAGATATTTTGATTGTTTCCCATTTAATTTCAGTGGCCTCTATATCTACTAGAGCCTGGGGTTTAAACACTCCAAAGACTGTATCGCTGCTATTTATTTCTTATATTTAATAATACAAAAAAAAACAAAAAAAAAACGATTGAATTAAAACATAGAAAAGTACATAACTATGCCAATTTTAGCTTCTATCCTCTCTCTAATTTGCACATTATAATCACTGCAGCATTTTGGTCTGGTTATTGGCTAGGATGCTTGACTTTGGTCAACCAAAGTTTCAAATAAAATAAAGGGACAAAAATTGTACATTTGTCTATTGTTGAGTAGCAATGTGAGTATTTTAAATGTTATGATGAGCTTTTTAAATGAGCTGCAAATGTGTACTTTTAGGCTACTGCAGTTAGGACAACTTGTTCTCCACTAAAGGTATTTTCTCCATATTTGCGTGCAATGAATGAATGTCAGAGAATAAAAAAAACTAGCAACTAAAGTGAGAGCCTGTCTTTGTGAAAGTGAGATAAAGGACACCTGTTCAAGCTCTTTAAAATGCTGAAGTGTCACATTTTTTTGGTATTGTGGAACAAATGTTTCTAATCAAATGATGATGGAGACATTTCAGGACAGGAATGAGCAGAAACATTAGCGTTTGTTGCCATGGAGACCAGGAAATGTGCATTTGTTCAGTTTTCTACCTGTAGTTAATTTAGATGCAGAAGATTGAACAGAAGCTGTTTGAAGATTTAAATGCTTGCTTTGTTGACTCTACAGTACATTGTAGACGTTTTCTCTAAACATTAAATATTAAAACAGAAGCTGTTTTCTGCCCCAAATCGGCACACGCTTAAGTCTCTGTTGCAGTAAAGTACAGAACCGCGTAAGAAGAGTCAGTTTACAGAGCTGGGCTTTCACTCAAATGAGTCGAGCTACTCATTACAAGTCCACAACGATGAGGATTTCTTTTGAAATGAGAATAGTATCAAGCCTATAAAACACACACTCTCTCTAAGTTTCTGGTATTATTTTATCAGATATAATCGTATGTAAAACAATTAAGTAAAACACAACGTTTTTTTGGTCGATTATAGCTATAATTCTCTTATTGTGAATCTCTCCCACGTTTTTGAATGGGTTTTGTTTCACAATCCTCCTCACCACATCTTTACCTCATCTATAAATGTGCTCTGTGAAAAGCCAGCCTCTTTTGTGTTTTGCCCTTCTTGTGGAAGGTGTCATTGGTGTTCTAGTCTTCCCCAAGGTTATTTAGCAAACAAAACACAATGGAGAGACAATTTAAATGCCTTGGAAGGTCTTTTGAGCTCATTAGCTTGTTAGAATGTGGTACTAAATGTCTTCAAATTTTACAATTAAAAGAAATAAACACTTGAAATATATCTCTCTGTTTGGAATCAATGTAGACAAGTTTCACCTTTTTAATTTTAATTACTGAAACAAATCACCTTTTCCATGATATTCTACGCACCACATTGGTCCTCCATCAGTTTTCCCTCGCATGGAACATTTACGTTTGAATTATTATCCCAACAAATTGGGATTTCTGCACTTACAGTGTCTTGTGCTTTGCCATTCAATCATAATCAACACATCTTTTTGACCATTTGTGAGTTTAACTAAAAAAAAATAGAAAGACTTGTTCGATTATATTGTTCTCATCAATTTGTCTTGGATCCTGGGTTGTGAGATCTGTTGCTATAGATACTGCTCCTGGAGGGTTCCCTTGTTGGGAATCCTTATTCTCCATCTTTGATCTTTTCATTGGCTACTTCCTTCTGTATCACACCAAATGGATATGTTCAGTCATGCCTCTTTGAGATTTCATGTTGAGACGGTCTTCTTTTTACAGTGGGTTGATCCATATTCAGGTGTGGTAGAACTTTTTCTACCACTACTGCACACATTTTTGGCTTTATAGTGTATTCTGAACAACTGAAAAAAAAATTGACGTGTAAAAGAAATGCTTTTTTTTTTGGAAGATTTGAAAGCATATTATGGATTTTTGAAAATTACCTTTCATGAGGTTTTCCAGACTTTTTGGTTAAGGATGAAGCTAAACTGTGTAGGGACTTGAGTTTGATTACTCTTCTGTCGTGAATCCATCTGTGGGAACTATTTAAACTGCGCAAGGTTTTTAAAAACAGTTTGTCTTTTGACCCTACTATTTTCTGTTTTTGTGTTGGTTTTCCCCTTGGCACATCATGTCCAGTTCTCATGTGTTTAGCTTCACACCGACACTGCCGATTTTTAGCAGTGTGCCTAATGTTTGATTTTTTTTTATTTTCGTGATTGCTTTTCCTGTCTGCAATGACCTCACTTGTTCTCAAGTGGCTCCCAGAGCTGTGCTTACGTCAGTCTTTCCACAGGGACGTTGTACATTGGGACCACCCTTATGTCCAAATAGCAAACAGACTCCTTCATCCAAACTTTGTTTTAGCTTTTAGAGATTCAGGAATGAATATTTTGGTTGGAACATTACTCCTGGCCGTTGAAACGAAACAAATCCAACCAAAATCAGGAATCCCTTCGCCTGAGACGTGAAAACTGAATTCTTATGCTGCTTTCTCATACTACCTTCCCAGTTATGATCTCATGGTTATGAACTTGTCACATTCATCTGATGAGGGAAAGAGCAGGAATCAGGGAGATCTATGTGCAAATCAGGGAAAGGTTTGTGCAAATGATTCAATTTAAGTCCATTTGTAAATAAATTGGTTTAATTACACTGTTAAATTAATCTGAATAAATACAGATCCAGACTTATGATAATAATAAATTACTATTGAAATTGTCACATCATCTACACTCTGATTATTAATCTATTGTAGAATCTCTAGATCAATAATGAAGGTTTTTACATAACTGGCATAAAATATTGTTTTATTCATCTAAAATTGAACAGATTTGCCAACTATTAAAGGACCGTTTTGTAGTGTCAAAGCAATATACATCAGGTCAGTTATCGCTTTTAAGAGTAGAGTTCTGTGTAACGATACACTCTGATCATGATCCGATACATACCTTGATATTATGTCTATGAAACAATGTTTTAAAACACTGTTTTTAACCAACCATTGAAACAAACAATCAAAAAATGCAATTTAAAGCGTTTTGAAATCTCAAAGTAAAGAAGGCTAGAGGCTAGTTTGACTGTATGACAGCATTTGACGGCATCAATTCACTAGGGGGCAGTGTAAATGTTTGCCTTAAGTCATCTTTTTTACAGTAATTGATGGAGAGCTAATTTTATAATCTTTGTTGTGAAAAATGTGAGTAAAGGATGATTGTCTTCTAGTAAATATTGCATAAAATGCTAAAAAAGTTTCAGAAGTGACTAGAATCACAATCTCTCCCAGAAGCAAATACTCTTCAGCTCCTAGACGGTATCTCCCATTAGTTCCATGATACGTATTGTGACAATTTTGTATTGTGATATGTTGTGCCACGATGTATTGTTACATCCATAGTGAGCACTGAACTAAATCAGAGACTCTTATGGATTTGTTTGCATTGTTTTGCTTTTTTAAACAAGTCAAAATGAGTATTTTTGTGTTTCTAATGCTGCAATGGACTTGTTCGGGGTAAACCACCCTTTTGAACAAACATTTTTTTGACGCTTACCGTCTAGTTAACTTTTTAAACTAAATTTTTTTTTTTGCCAAAAATGGCTTCAAAGTAAAGATTTAAGATTTAAGAAACTTTTCCCTACCCCTTGTGTCTTCAGGTCTGATCCATAAGCGGAAATTCTTTCTTTTAAGGAACTTTGTTGTTCTTTCCATGTGCTCATGCTCTCACAGGAAGTAGATAGGCTTTGTAGCTCTACCTTTTAGGCACGTATTGTCTGCCCCCTGCTGAATTGGAAGAAACACTTATGGATGAAGTGGGTAAAGAATGAATGGATTAATACATTAAAAAGAGAATAAATTAAATAAAAGTGGTTATTTGACTTGTTTCAGAAATTAGAAATTTCAGCCATAACACTCCCTTATTATGTGCAATAGCCACCGTTTCCAGTATAAAGCCCAATTGGCTCCTTTAGCTTCTCTTTGGACTCAGACTTCTCCCAAAAATGCAAACTTTGTGCAGACTTTAAGGTTGGTTTCAAAGGGATGTCATACATATCCGAGCGTCTTCACCGTAAACACTACTAACACTGAAACAGACACAATCAGTGCAGAAATATAACCAGCTGTACAACTGTTCTGCAGCAAAGAAAAAGATTTACATGACATCAACATAACAAAATTCTACACAAGAAAACACTACAAAGTAGTGTTTATGAAGTGATTTCAAAGGCAGGCTACCCATCGGCTGGACGCAGAAGTATATATTGGGCTCAACATACAGGAACCAATGTCACATATCTTAATTTATGTCCAATTAATGAATTGTAGTAAACCTACACCGAAGGGGTTAAAATTGTTTAAGAAAGAAGACAGCGGATCAGAAATATATATTGTGTAAAAATAACGTTCATGACTTTGATTGGATTCCAATGTCCTTATTTTAAAACACTTTAAGTTTTTTAATTATTATTTTTGTGGGGAGGTGATGTAAAGACCATATACAAAGCTAAACAAAGAAATGTACACTGCTTGGAAATGTACACTTTGTTTTTAAAAATAACATGATTGCTAGAGACCTTGTAACCCTGTTTCTGAGTTCTCCATTTGCCTGTGTTAATCTGAGACTGGCTTTCTTTCTTGTGAAGATATTATTAATATTTTGAACTGTTTCTGAGTCGTCTATGAAAGCTTCTCCGCCCCCCTTTAGACAACGATCCTATCTTTGTTTTTGATTCAAATTGGAGAGACTCCCCTGAAGAGGTCATTTCTTTCTTCCCTTCTTATCAGTTTATTCTCCCAGGGTGTGCTCTCATAACGTCGGTAAACCTTCGGCTGTTACAATAAGGGTCAGAATTTAGTTCCATGCAATGTTCTACTATAAAAAATAATAATAAAAAAAAACTCTGAAGCACTGAAATTATTTTTTGTTTTAGCTGAAACGTCTTCTGTGTGTATGTCTTATGATTTATCCGACCTTGTAAGAAATTGCTTATATTTACTCCCGAACTGTATGTCACTTTGGATAAAAACGTCTGCTAAATGCATAAATGTAAATGTATTGAATCAAGCCTGTTGTTTCTGTACAGAAAGTCAGCATTGTTGAGGAGTACAAGAGTGTGTTTTAAGCTGCAAAGTGAGTCATAGATTGCTCTGAATTTGAATTTACTGCAGTGTAATTGTACCCTGATGAAACCCTGCTTTTAAAAAGGTATACATCTATAAATGTTTGGTTTGTTTAGCTGTGATAAAATGCAACGTTCACTAAATTCAGAAATCTGCCACTTGAGGTCATGACATTTTTCCTGCAATAACTTAAACATTTCAGTTGAGTTTTCCGCTGTTTTTATGTATGAATTAAGTTTTCTTGAGAACCAATTTGACCACTGTGACTGTGATACGACCAAACAAAGCCATTGTAGATGGACTTTTGAGTTCTGTCTTTGAATGCCTGTGGCTGGAGTGGGGCTTTTAAAGCCATATGTCTGTTCTTATACGTCAGTTGTCAATCTGTAAAGCTTTGTTGTTCTTTCTCTATAAACAAAAAGATAAGTTAGGAAATGCAGTCCACTGATCACAAGGAGAAGAAGGCAATCCTCTCTGTCTCAGTGTTTTAGCTCAAAGGCCTTCCAAATGCAAAGAAAAAGGACTTGGACAAACGAGGTTTTGACCATCTGATTGTAGAAGACTATGCAGTAAGAACTGACACAAAAATCATAATGTTTTCCAAACATTGCACATTTCTTTTGGATTCGCTTTGCTGACTCCACCTGGAATAGAGAATAATGTAGTGGAGTGACTCGTCTTGAGTCTAAAAAAAGCAGACTCAGATTCGGAAATCGGTGGAAACTCAAAGGCGAACCGTGGCGAGTAGAGCTAAACCAGGCTGCTACTGATCCAGTGGAAACTTTGTGTGAGGAAGATGTTTTTTTAGTTCAGTTTTTATAGTTTTTTCTTCATACATTGGTACACTTTACATATTCGGTTTTTCCTTTTAGCAAAATACAAGAATGAGCTTGTGGATATACATTCATAGAGTTTGTTTACATAAATCATCGCCCATTTATACACTGTAATTGAGTAAAATCAAAAGGTATATTTATAAGAATCCTTACCTAAATATTAACATTATAAAGAACATGAATAAAGTATAACATGAATTTGTAGGGAGTAATCATTTCGATTAGAGAACATTCAAATAGATGAGATCAATTCAGTATTTAATCCATTTTTTCCAGTATGATTCAAACTGTTCATTTTTTTTTGGTTTATAAAGGCTGTTATTTGTTCCATTTTGTAGACTTTTATTATTTTTTCTATCCAAGAATTTAGGTTTGGACTCTCCTGTGTGATGCTCTTTCTGACTCCTATAAGCAGTATATTTGTCTGTTTTCGACCATTCCAATGGTAAGGTCCCAAAAAGTATGATTTTAGGAACATTAATATGAACTTTTTTTTTCCAATATTCTATGATAACAGAGCAATTCCGGATTTGCATTTATGTTTCCACATTGTCTCCAACACATAGAGGGATTATGGTGTGATTCCTGGGCCGGTGTGATAAAATATCTTATTAAGCATTTCCAGCCAAACTCCTTCCAGTTCTGTGACTTTTCCAACATTTCCACTGGTATCTCCACATCAATGTTCATTCCTCTTCTGTAATTGAAGGTTTACATCCTTTTCCCCATTTGGACTTATTAGGAAGATGTTTTAATGTCGTTAAACTTGTGACTTTGAGGGAACCATAGATTACATTCATTAATGTAAGTTTCCTCTTGACCTTTAAAACCGACCTGAAGTGAATTATTTGTGTTAAACATCAGAGAAGCTCACACTGCGCATCTGGGAAAGTTGTTTTTAGACTAAAAACATGTTTTCAAAGCATACCGTTTTAAACGCATGGCTCCACAGCATACGTTTATACTCTGCATTGCATAACTTTGTCCACACATCAGAGTAAACGCAAGCCAGACTCTGATATAATTACTGTTTCCTGACATGAGTCCAGCCCCCTTTTTTGACCAGACCCTGTCCGCCAGCATTAATTTACATGCTTGACAGCTTTTCTCCAAGGCAGAGCGCCTGTACGGGACATGACTGGGAGAGGAGGCACTCATTTCAGAGGAATCTCCTTTTCACTTGGGGCTTAGTGATAAGAGTCACCGTGAAGAGTTCTGTCCAAGTTTAGCGTCTGGTGTTTTCTGTGATGTGGCCTCCTTGGCCTTTTGCACTGGGCTGTCAGTGAAAAAGAAAGAAGAGTGAGAAGTTGGATTGGGACAGAGAGCTCAGCGATGTGAGGAACAGTTTGACCCAAGCCTCTGCCCGAAAACTATCAGGACTCGGGCTCTTAAATGGATGAGTATGTGGCTATCAAAAGAAAGCTTCTCCATAGACCAATCTGCAGGTAAGAGAATCTACTACGGGAGGTCTGTTTCCAAGTTGAAAAGTTTGTCGTGGATCGCTGTCGCTAGAGATGAAGTTGCTTTACTTGGTTGTTTAGAATCAGCAGCTGCTTCGAGATCCGTCGGAGAAACCTTCTATATAAAGATTCATAAACACTCTTGAGCACCTTGTGAACTCAGATGCTAGTAAGCAATTGTGATGTCTTAGTGTAATAAACGAAGATATTTTCACTGGCAATGGAAACAAAAGAATACTGCCAACTATTTCACCGATGCTCATTAGTTTCGGAATTTTTAACATTTGCAACTACTGTACATTCAGTGTTTGGTCTCTTAAAGGGATATTTCATTCAAAACTCTGATTACATCTTTCTGCTGAGTGTCGTCAACTTTGGAACTGAGAAGACCTATCAGGAATTATTTAAAATAATTGTGAAGTGTAAATACGGTGGTAGGATTATTACGTGTATGTATACATACGTGTGAGCTCTTAAATGTAATTATTTAAAGATACATTCTATTGAATTGTGGAATAGAATTGACCAGTTCGGGGAAAATTTGAGTAATTTTTAAGAAAATTAATTAAAAATTATGGTAATTTTGGGTCAATTAATGTGTATTGCTTGTAAAAAAAAAGTATTTAAAGCACCTATTTAAACTAAAGTATTTAAACTTTTAAAATTGAGAAAAACAGCTAATTTTGAGCTCTTCTTAGGTGTAAATACATTTATAACTAATTATTTTATTATGTCGAGTATTTGCATGGGGATATATATTCCACGGTGAATGTATGGACATGCAGAAATGTATGTTTATTTAATAATTTATAGATACATTCAATTTTGTTAATAGATTTTTACGTCTAGAATAAATTCATTAAATTTTGACCAATTTGTGGAAAATTACGGTAATTTTCAGGCAATTATATACAAATTACGTTAAATTGGGGTCAATTAACATATATTGCTGGAAAAAAGTATTTAAAACAACTATGTGAGTTCCTTATTTTGATTACCTCCATTTACGCAAGTTGTGGCATTATGAAAATTGAGAAAAAAAAAATGCTCCTTTTGATGCTATGAGGTTGCATTCTCTTTTAAAGTGTGTCAACATTTTACTTCTCTGTATATAACATTATTCATCCATCTATTTCCCTTTAGAAATACTAATACAAAGGATCCTAAGGGCAGCCTACTATGCAAAGGGTGTCTAAGTATTCAATTCAATGAAAAATGTAAAAAGGAAAACAGAGCAAAATGTGGAAAGTTTGTTTGTGCTCCTTTATCTCCCATGTATCGATTCCATGTGGGATTGTTTATATTGAATTCGTGAATGAAAGTTTGTATCACTTTGGAAACTTGAAATGTTGAATCTTGGTAACTTAAAAGAATCATATCCATGAGATAAATCCAATGAGTTTGAATCGGAAAGGGAGTTTAATCGTTGAAGCATTGATGCAGGGCAGAAAACATAGAAACAGCATAAAAAGCTGATGACCGGTCAGAGTAGTGCATGTGTAAATGAACGATTCACTTCTTAGAATGAATCATTGTTAAATAGCCATGGTATATGCTGCATTCGTGTTGTATATTACATGAGTTTTCTGCAATGCAAATCTAGGAGGCTTAGTTTGCAAGAAAATTTGCAGAGCACAGTATGCGTCAGAAGGCAAGCTGTCCAAAAGGACCCCAAGGTACAAAGCTCCCCCCTAATACTGGCAAAAGAGGGTCAGGTTTGTAAATTTGCATCAATGGAGCATGCAGATAATGATCATGATTAAGCCCAGCTGGGTAATTAGATTATTAGATATTGATCTTGCTGCTCCCGAAACTTGTTTAGTGAAACTTCACTTTGATCATCCCATCATTTAGAAGTGATTGGATGTACTATTTTGAAGTGTCTAGAGTAACAAGTCCATTTGCTGCAGTATATTGCATTACCAGATGCAACAACGTGTCTAGCTAACGTAAAAGTTCACTTGTTAATCTCAAATTTCAACAGAATGTCTTGACAAGATCCAAGATCCTAAAATAAGTTTAGCCTTAAATATTCCCTGGAGTAAATGATGCATCTTAACCATGACTTTCAATCCCAGTGGTGCTTTCAACCTTATCTGTTTTTGCTCTGTTATCAGCAACAGTGCATTTCAAAGGAATGGGAGGAAAAAGCCCTTCACTAAATGCCTCTGTTTAATGTAGTTACACAGTCATTAGAGGCAGAACATTAGGCTGTGCTTCACTGCATTGCTCTGTTATTTCAAGCAGGTTGTTTATTACTTTTTTGGGTACAAAACGGAATCAGATGTGTAGCAGGTTCATGTCAGGCACGTCAACTCAAGTTTTGCATTTTTGAGGATTAGTTGGTACTGGCTCTGGGATCCCTCCCTAGCGAGCTTGCCGGATATACATGTGCTAGAGTGATTTCTCATAATTGTACATAAAAACATTTACACGATAAGCTACATTGATGCCCATGTGTTGCTAAAGAGATGTAACTATTCTGCGTGGAAAAAGGTGGATTGGACCAAAACCTCCAAACAATGAAACAGTTGAAGGTTTGTTTCGATTCCATATGGGATTGTTTATAATACAGCTTTAGTGAATAAGCTGAAACAGCTGAATGTGTCAATGAAAGATTCACTTCTTAGAAACCATGAGCGCCAATGGGAGCTCAGACACCTGACTACCTGTTTTTAGTAATTTGAAAGAAAAACAAGGAAGTGTTAAAATATTTTGAAAGTAAGTGGGTGGCACAACAGGCCCCATTATTTGGTGTATCTATGTTCATTTTGGAATTGCAGTGCGCTTTCTCAATTTGATGGTTTCTCTTCAGCAGTCAACATTTCAGACACAATAGGTTATGTTTCCTTTTATAATGGATACAGTGATTAGTGAGGTAAATGTTTATGAGATTGAGTGATACGAGTACAGTTGAGGAAGAAAGAGAGAGAGAGATGTGTTGTCTTTGTTTGCATATGGAAAAAAAGACCATTCAATAACAAACTGAGCTCAGATAACTGAACAAAAACACGTGCACTATTCCTGTGTAAAAATTGCATTAATTTAATAAATAATGTAAAAACATTTTATGGATAGAGCTCTACTTTGCACCAAATTGTGAGTAAAACCAGTGTCTAGTCACCGTTTTAAAGCAAATTCTTCTAAACACTGGCTAGCTCCTTGTTAACCAGTTTTCCAGAACTCTGATTGTATGTAGAACTGCTGTTTTGTAGCTGTAGACCTGGAACGTCTTTGCTGTATTTTTAAATATCAAGCTATTTTCATTTGTGACCAGTTTAGTATGTTTTTGAGCAAGTGCTTAGTTTGTTTTGGGATTTTTTTGGCTCTTGTGCTGTCCTGGGATGTATTTCCGTGTAATTCTTGACTGTCTCGGGGATTTCTTGGCATGTTTTATCCTCCTGATATATGAGGCTACACTCTTTGTTGACTGTATCAGCCTGCTGAGAGGCTTGCATGGGAGATTTCTGAAACTTGCAGGCATGGTTTTTAAAAACAAGGCTTTTGTTTTCATTGAGTGGCATCCCAGGATGCATGGGACTTCCCATTGGGTGGCTGTTGAATCTACAGCTCATTACAAAGACATCTGTGATGCACCGTTGTTTACATTGACAAGCAAAACCATAAATTGAATTGGCCGCTAAAACTGTTACAGCAGTTCATTACAGAGTGGGTCTGTGTGGCAAATCGTGTGGGGTGTTCTGGTTTACATTGACATCTTCCTGTATGTCAGCTCTTGACTGCAAAATGATCTGCCCCGTGGAAGGAAATAAAGGTTTTGAAATGCAATGAACGTAACTAATCAATGGATCGTCAAAGTAAACTACATTAACAAAGAGTGCTTTCTGAAAAAACGGATTCCCAGGCTCTATTATCATTAGAGAGTTATAATGGCCTTTGAAAAAAATGAGAAAAGGCAACGAAAATATCATCAAGATGAAACATCAAAGAGAAATGATTGATCATACTCCCTAGCAACCAATCTGTTTACCTTAGCAATTAAAATTTCTGAACTCTATCTCAGCTTTGGTAAATGATGGAGATATGGGGGTTAGTTTAAATAAAGTATAGTGACAGTGAAAACATTACGTTATGTCGCTGACCCTTCCATAGCAACCTGGCTGTTTACCATAGCAACCAATGTGGGCTATCTCTATCTCAGCTTTGGAAAATCATAGAGACATGGATGTTTATTTTACTTATTGTAACATTGGCCTTAAAGAGTTTCTGTGCAATCTAGTTATTATTGTAAACGTATCTATTTTAGAGTAATTTGTAATTTTAAATTACTTTAACAGACCTAAATGTGGACATGGAAACCTCTCCTTGGAAAAGAAGACCATACAGACCTTCGACTTCGAATTTAAAAGGAATTGGGACACCCCTTCACTTCACCTGAACGAGTAAAATCGCGTCAAACTGATGTAAAAAATATACACTGGTCCAATTGTTTTTGTTTTGGACTGATGAACAGTAGTGCTAAAAACAGCTAAGGGAACGTTTTTTTTGTGCAAAAAAGAACAAAAGGTCAGTGTGCAAAGATCCTTCTTTAAAGAGAACACTTGTTAACATGCACCATGCTTCGTTACTAAATGAGCAGCTGAAAGGCTGAAGTTGCGCAATCCTTGTCCTTCTACTCTCAAGTGCAGCATGATTCAGAGATTTTTCCTTTTCTTTTACACTTGAGCTTGAACGCAGTATAGACTTGTCCTTCAGTGTCTATGATACACATCACTTCTTTGTCTGAGGTTCAACGGCTGGCTGAAAGAATAAAAGTGCTTTCAGAGGGAGCTCTTGAAAAGCGAAATACTATGTGATTGGTTGTCTCTTAAGCTCACTTGCATTTGTTCTGGATCATTTGACATGATGTTATTGGGCCTCTGGTGGCAGATGCAATGAAAGCTTGTTTACACGGAGAAAATGAAACAAGATGGCTGAATTTCCTTTCTCTCCAGCATTTATCTTGTTGTTTATGTGCTGTTATTGCAGAACGCAACGCTTGAGTGCCAACCTCGATAACCCCAAACTGATTTCTAAGATGAATAGGCAGGTGGTAAAGGGATGAACATGAAAATTCGATCATCATCTGCTCACCCGCAGGTCATTCCAATCCCATTTTCCTTGTATTCTTCTGCAGAGAATAGCAGATGCTACAAGCACAATAGGAATTAACCAATAGTAGTGAGACCAATTTTTTTAAGCTTCAAACTCCGAAACTTTTTCTAGAGAACTTTATTTAAGATCTGTGCACGAACCCATCCCATCTATTAGTTTCGATTTCGTGCTATGGACATGAATTCCTTTGCTTAGCGTGAGCTCACAGTTGAAATTATGAGAGCATGATATCAGTCAGGATATCAAATACTTCCAAAATCGTTTGAGACCTACATAGTTATACGAATTTTGGAAATAAAAAGAAAGTACAGTTCCGTTTTTGAATATCAGGCAAAGAGTTCCAGATCCTCAGATTTACATACACAAGCCAAGGGAGATGTTTAAAGTTAATGGAGTCTCACACAGTAAATCAGTGCCCTCTCCACTGCCAAAACACAACTCCGCTGATATTTCTTTACTTTACAGCTCCAGCTTAACTACTCTGAATGGCAACCCAAGAGCTTTGTTTACAACCCAGAGTAAACCAAGCTGTCCAGAGAGCATTAAGTCCTGAAGGCCTGGAGAAACTGAAACACTTTGTTTAATCCAAGCTTCGTCTGCCTCAAAGAATGGGTCTCCACAGATCACTGAAGTTTGCTCAGTGATCAGCACAGGGCTATGCGTTCAGCATCCATTGTACATTTCTTGAGAAAAGTGTCATTTTTGGTTGTTTAAATGTGTGGTTGGTTTCTTTTCGAAATGACCTAAAAGAGGAAGTCACTAAAACTGGAACTCACTTCCAGTTACCTGGCATCTGGTCGTGTGTTCCATCTAGAAGGATTCAAAATGTATCTTAACCTACTTGCCTCTAAGTTTACATGGAGAGATCTGGACATTTCTTTAACTTGATCACTCTATTTATTAACCCAGTCCGCCTGGCCTCAATGGTGGACAATTTGTGACAGTATTTTCCCTTTCTGGAAGGAAAAAGTTAGCTGTGGGATATCTGTGACATCACCAAAAGCCCAGTTACTTGTCTAAAGTAATAAGGCACTAAATTGCTCACATGGACCTTGTCATTTTCCTAATTAAAAATAGCTAGATTGTGTTGGACTGATCGCTCAATCGTCCTCCATCTCTCTAATGATTCTCATTCTGTGATGGGTCCGCTGGGTGCCATCTTTGAGGCGTGAGGAATGTACCGCTGTCTGAAGGGTTGGCAGGGCATGGTTTTTGTCTTTGCTTCCATCTCTGAGTCCCTTGAGGGCTCCCCAGTGACGGCACTGGCTCTGAGTTCAGGACATTTACGTGTAGAGTGATGCAGCAAGCTCATGGGAAAATGTTTGAGGTTGACCTCCGTCTGTGTGTGATGAGGGCATGCTGGTCTGCCGGCTGCCTGTGCCAGCTGTGGGACTTTAGTGACCACAGCGGCTCTTTTTCTCATGGATCCTTATTTAAAAAAAAAAAATAAAAAAATCTCTGAGCAAACTTCCCGTGTTTGTTTAGTTTTGAAGGCTCTAATCTGACATGGGTGGTTCACTGCGAGCTATGAAAAGCTTCAGTGGTTGTAGGTTTGGAAAGAGGGTTTCAAAAAGGGGTGGAGATGGAGACAGACGCTCCCCGGTGGAACTTTCGGGCTGGGTCAGCACACAGCAAAATGTGGTGCTGGGGTGATGTAATATTTTACGTCATAGCAGTATTTTATACCTTAAAATTAAATAAAAAATTCGTAGTAACAACTTTTAGTAACATTTTTATAACTGACGGTTTCCTAGCAACCATTCTGTTTACCCTAGCAACCCAATTTTTTTACTCTATCTCAGTTGTATTACATGGCGGATGGTTTATATAACTTATAGTGACAAAGGAAACATTGTATTAATGCGCTGACCTTTCCATAGCAACCAGAATGTTTACCATAGCAACCAGTTTGGGATAGCTCTATCTCAGCTTTGAAAAAACATTGAGACATGGGGTTTGGTTTGTGTTACTCACAGTGACGTTGGGAACTTATATCACCAACTCCTCATAGCAACCACATTGTTTAGCATAGCAACCAATTTGGGTTATCTCTATCTCAGCTGTAAAAAATCATAAAGACATGAGGTTTGGTTTGCATTTCTCAAAGTGATGTTGGAAACATTAAGATATGTCACTGACACCCCCATAGCAATTAGACTTCCAACCCCTCCCTAACAACATTAGAACGCTTATTCTGGCTCAGTGGTTTACAAAACAGGTTTTTAAAAGGTTTGTAACTTATAACCAAATGTAAATAATAATCATTTTTCTAAATTATGACCAAAATGATGTGTTTACTGTACCCAAACATCTCGAAATATGAAAAAAAAACCTCTGTGTGCTTTATGAATTTTTAACCAAAAAAACTGAAAAGGAGCAAACGCTAATTTAACAAAAATGTAATCTTCACACATAATTTACCAGCAACTTTTCAACATTTTTACTGTAGCTTTCTTTTCATAAACAAAATCAGTGCACAAAATACAATTTAAAATGGTGTTATTTTATTAGTATAGTGCTTTTAGCTAAAAACAATCACATATAATCATAAATATATAACAATTAGGTTAAGTCTTTACAAAAATATTAAGTTTTGAGATTTCCAAGCAAAAATGACAAAGAACAAAATACAATGAAGCACCAACTATGTACCATTTTTCTTGGTTCTCCAGTAATTAAAATATGCAAATTAATGCATATTATACCTTTGAACAGTTTCTTCAACTTAAGTTGAAAAAAAAATTCTTGTAAAATCATGTATGTTAAGATGGACACAAGACCTCCTCTGCTTTGTGTCCTGATCACCCTGTCAGTGATTTTTTTATCTGATAATGAGCAGATGACAGAAAGTTATAGTGTGTTTATTATGGTCAAGGGATTTTACTGCCCTCTCTAGACCAGTGTCCTCCATTAGAACCACTGCAGTACTATTTATCACATAGTGCACCTTGTAAACTCTCCAGAACATGCTAAAGAGAGACTTGAACATCCTGCAGAAAAAAAAACATTTCCTAACATGCGCAATGATAAACAAAGCTTAGCTGTTCAATATGATCATGCACTGCGCTTGATTTGAAATGAGCAGTGACTCATTCTCTGCTCGCTGCCAATGACTCACTTTCACTTTTTGACTCCCCACAATTTCACAGAAATTCCTTCGCTTAAAAATCTGCCAATCAAAAGTCACATGTTGTCATTAAACTGGTTTATATTTGTTTTTTTTTTTACCTGCTGATTCCACACTGTTTTCAAAAACCCTTATCAATCCCTTGCCCTTTTCCTCTGCCACCTCTAACAAGTCAGATGTACTCCATCCCACTCTCGCACTTTCACACACTCCAAGTAAAAATAGGCTCTGATAGGTGGCTATGTCACCATAATGCTGGCCGTCCTCAGATACTTTACCAGACCCAGATTTTATCTTCACTGGACACTCCATAAATCCACAGGTTCTTGTAGGGGGGACTGAAAATATTTCGCTTTTTTAAGATTGAGTGCAACAGTAAATTAACTAATGGTCTCTAAACAACATATTTTATTTTATAATGCACATAAGTTTACATACCCTGCCATATTTACTGTAAAAAAAAAGGGGTTGTAAAGTTTTGAACTGTAACAAGCATTCAGTAAAATATTTATTGTTCATAATTAATATTTATAAGCAGACAAAACCACCCCTCTCTTCAAAATCAGTCGAAATCCCATTTTATAGACTGATGGGTTCATTTCAGCTTCACGCTGTTTTCTCTTAACCAGAGGTTTCATCTGTCGTTTCTCTATGCATTCCTGCTGTTGTTTGTCTGCCGTCCTGTCATGGTGTTTTTGTGGCAGAGAGCCTGTGGCAGTTTGAGTTTGGGCGGATGTGTTATCTGTCAATAACACACTGATGAAGAGGTGTATGCTCAAGTTGCTATGGTACAAACCACTCTTATAAACATCTAAAGCCTCTGGGTGATTGAAAGCAGACAATCCTTGACCATTTTGAGATTAGCAGCCACCGTAGACTGGTGTACCCCAAATAGTTTTAGAATCATTAATTCATTTGAATTTACAGCATAAGACTATTGTCTTTATGTGAATTAGATGCACACTTATGCAAATTTTTAAGCTGCAACCCCCAACCACATGAGGGTGCTGCATTTCACGACAGCCTCACTTAGAGAAATAGCATTTCAATGAAATGGATGCATGAATCGATGGATGGATGGGCGGATGGATAGATGAATAGATAGATGGATGGATAGATAGATGGATGGTTAAATGCATGAATGAATGTATTGGATGAATGTGTGTTTGTGTTGATGGATGTATGAATAGATGGATGGATGGATGAATTGATAGATGGATGGATGGATGGATTTATGAATGGATGGATGGATGGTTGAATGCATGGATGATTGTATGGATGTATTGGATGAATGTGTGTTTGTGTTGATGGATTCATGAATAGATGGATGGATGGATGGATGGGTGTATTTATGTATGGATGAATGAATGTATGGATGGATGCATGGATAGCTGAATAGATGGATGGATGGATGTGTGGATGGATGGATGTGTGTATGGATGGATGGATTGAATATATGGATGCATGGATGAATGAAGGGATGGATGGATGGATGGAGAGATAGATGGATGGATGGATCACTTATAACTGAATAGAGTGTGGATCAAGAGCATGTTAGTGTCGGATTACGGAGCAACTTTTCTTTGTTTTAACCATTAGAGCTTAGTGCTTTCAGAATTAAAGGTCAATAGACTCAATTCCAAGAGAAAACTAAGAAGTATTCACTGCTCCGAGATGAGCTGGTGACCTTATCTTTTACATAATGCAAGATGAAACAACCCATCAGCTCCAAACCACAATACCAGCAAGCCACCATTTTGACAGATTGTATCAGTGAGATCTTTGAATATGATCTTCAGATCAAAGACATACAACTCCAGTAAAGGTGCAGCTCAAACCTGATTCTGACTGAAATCAGGCCTTTTTCTGACAGCTCCAACTCCAGACCAGATCTGAGCGTTGACATATGATGAACAAAAACACAACCTGATCCCTCAAAACGTTTGTCATAATCCTGGTTGGTTCTTATAGAAATCAAGAAATACAAAAACAATGTTAGTTTTCTTTTTTGATGTCTATTATTGTTCAAAAATCACTGTTTGTTACGTTTTTATCAGCAAAAAAACATGAAAGTTTCCCTGATTTTCTTTTATACAAACCTAACAACTAAAAAGGATGGTCTTTGTCTTTTCCTTTTTCATTGAACAATGATGGAGGTATATCTTCAGAGGTTACTACTTCAAGCAAAATAAACAAAACTTCCGTAAAACCAAAACAGCCCTTGTTTTTTTTTTATAAAAAAAAGTGTATTTTTTTTTTATCTAACTTGGTACTTTTTACTCAATTTCAGCTTTTAGCACCAGAATAGTGACAATATTACCCAATGGAATTCTATGAGTATCATCATCACTTTAGGAGGAAAACATAATCTGCT
>SRMA01026057.1:28009-219415 GCA_007224835.1 Danionella cerebrum
ATTATTATAATGTGTTGGCAAAACACCATTTTCTGCACCACTACAACCTCAAATGGAACATGTTTTTTATGATTATATTTATTTCATCTTGGAATCACCTGCTTGCTGCACAGACATAAAAAAAATCAACAAATGAATAAAAAAAACTGTAAAATATATGTAAGAAAACCCTTCATTTTCATAGATCTTACTGCTGCCCTCTAGTGGTTACCAAACCCTGTTTCAAACAATCCCTGATGAACTACAAAATGTGCTGCATGTCTGAAACAGAGATGGTCCTCACCTCTCCTCCGGACTGAGATGTTGGAACACCATAGACTGCTGTCTCATGAGAGCAAGCTCAAGATCCATCATCTGTGTGCGGAAGACGTTCAGACTCCGGCGGCGCATTTGAAGCTCCTGGAACCAGAGATGAAAAAAATGTATTGAAAGGGCTACGAGTAGTATGTGGTTGAACTTGGTTGGTTGCACTCCATTAATGCAAAACAATCACAACACACTGTCTAACTGCCAATTTCTGACAGCTTAAACACATTATTTGACAGTCTTTATGAAAATTATATATAACAAATCTATTTAAAGCAATGACCCTGCTTTTAACCATTCTACAGACTCCCGAATCCATGGAAAGGAGAACCAAACGGACTGCTGCAATTGGAAGAAATAACTGGAACCCAAGACCTGAAACCAGGATTTTTCTGTATCTGGCAAGCCTGAATTTTGATTAACTCAGCATATTTGCTAATCACAATTTAATAATATAAAATCTTTATGCGATTGGCAGTTTACTTAAAAATAACGTGTGATCCTGAATGATTGGCAGCATTAACCCTTGGATGCCCGAGGCCTTTTTAAGCATTTACTTTATCTTTAAACCAGTTTTTGTACAACCCCATATTCTTCTAACAAAAAATTTGTAAACTAAATTAAACAGTGATACCACAACAACCCTGAAATTGTACAATTGAGAGAAGTAAAAGGTCACTTTTTTACTGGAAAAATCTAAAAAGATTTACTACAGATGTTACATTTTAAAACAAACAAACAAACAAAAAAATTGTTGGGGAAATAAAAATTCATAAATCCCAAAAACAAAAAACAAGGTCAAAACAATGTGAAAATTTAAAAAATAAACAGGCAAGCCTCTTATAAATATTAGACTATTTTCAACTACTTTTTGTTCTATTGTGCTTTGTTTCGTGCCAGAACTTTGAAAAACACAAGCCATGTCACAGGTTTTATATTTCCAAAAGTTATACCTTATTTTCACCACTAGATGGCACTGAATTTGGAGTCCATAAAACAAAACTGAAAGGCAATCGTGCATTTTCTCACATTTTAATTTGAATATCCTTGAAAAATTTAGTGTCAAAACTCTAAATCAAACTTAAACAAAAGCCGAGTTGCGTCATTCCTACTTAAAGCAAAACAGACGCTGTGATTGGCACACACACCCAGTCTGGCATATCAAAAGCACCATGTTATATATCTAATCAACCCACAAACGTCCACAAGGACCACAGACCAAGCATCAAGGCTTTCATAGAGCTTTAAACATTAGTCTGTGTATGCTGTTAAAATCTGGAACATAAAGGTTACGAAATCCAATTTTTGGCCAAATCTCTATGTTCACAGAAAGCTGGACAGCTCGTTTGTATTTGAGACAGACTGTTTTGAACTTAAGCATGTACTCATTAGAATAACTGGTGGTTCTGCAAAATTAAACAAGTCAGTTTGCTGCTTAAAGAGCGGTGGCCCAGGAGCAACCATGATTAGGGAAGTTCTATGGAAACGTGAAATTGAAATTTCCTTCCAATCATCCGATCACTGAATAAAATTCAAAATAATGAACTAAATTTAAAATCTATGAAATGCTGCACCTCATAAATCACGTGGACGGAATGTGGGGAGTGAATCCTGTCCACGGGTGTCTCTCCTCCTTGCCCTGATGAGCTCTGCCAACGAAACCAAAGATTGAGTCACGGCATAAGCAAGTCTGAACTGAACAGAGGAAAACACAGCACTCAACTCATTATTTGCACTTAGGGTGGAATTTATCAGACCGAAACGAACGAGTATTTGTTCTGCTCTAGGGTCACAAAACAATTAAAACAGAAATCCACGACATCCACGAAGAAAGCACACAGAGATCCGCAAATAATCATCTTCACAACAACTTCTGATGGTCGATAGATACCTCAAAAATAAGTCCACACAAACTAAAAGCTGTAAAATTAAAATCGGTTAAATATATTCAAAGACCATAAATGCAAAGAAAGAAAAGGGACTTAAAAACTAAAAAGCAAGAGGAATTCTGAGAATTTTATTGAGGATACACACGTTTTATCACAATAAAATATGCAGAATGAAGGCAAGAGGCAATGTCTTTACGAAAAAACTATTAAAATTTTCAAAGACTTGAAAGAACGCTAAACTTTTTACACGGCCTCCATCTCCCCATGTTTTAAAAACATATCGAAATCTGTCCACAAAAAAACTTTCAGTATCATTTAATTAAAAAAAATAAATAAATAGCAAGCCACAAACAAGTTAAAATAATCTTTGCATGATTGTTTAAAACCGAGAAATAGGTTTGCAGAGGCAACAACAAAAGCAGGAGGAGAATCGAGCTGAAGAATTGAGAAAATCTCAGCAGGTGTGAAAAGCACTCTTTGTTAAAATGCCTCTCACTGTTGAAATTAATCTAGAATTACATTTTTGGAATCATCGTTTCTTTGATGTAGACAAATATTAAATATCAAGGAGTCAAAAGCTTCTTTTTCTCATTGAGGTCACAATATTAACAGTTTTTTTTGAACTACATTATATTAAATGATAGAGTCCAGGCCACAAAACCTAACTAAAGAGTTAAAAACCAGAGTGAGAGAGGTTATATTTGTTTGTTAAACGTAATGGCAAGCCGATCTGCCAAACATGTCACACAGCATTAGCAAATTTCAAAGCTTCAAATCACTTCAGCTCACTCCACCCTAACATCGAACAGGAATTTCCTAAAGGGACTGAACTCCGCAAGAACAAGTTGGTCGCTTTGAAATAGCCAGGCAGAAAAGCAGGTGCAGTTTTTCCAAAAATTTACGAAAGACTCGTAGACCGTAATGCTTGCATCATATCAGCTGGCTTGGAACATAGCACGGGCTAAAAAGCCATACAACAAAGGGGACTTCATTAAAAAAATGCCTCATTGACAAAATGCCATTAGATCTGGCTGAGCAGAGGTCTGTGTATGCGTGCATTCATGATTAAAAGATGATGTTCATGTGTACCCATGTGTGTGATGTGGCTCTTTGCAGTCGCTGACTAGTTGGCCACCGCTGTCCTAATGCATCAACCTCCATTTACTTTTGATATTTGGCCCCAGTTTATCGGGAAGTGACGTTTTGTACCCTTGGACTCGTTGGATGGAAACGCTGCTTTATGAGATATTCCAGTTTTGCGAGACATATTTGGTATAACTGACCAATCATAGACTTGACTACAAAGCTAAAACTTTGTGCAAGAGTACCTTCAAGAATTGCTACTGGTATGAAAAGGGCTTTTTTTGCTTAAAACTTGTGCAAAGTACTGCAGCTAAAATGATCCTGGAGCCATTATAAGACTTCGTTTGGATGCAAAAGTCATCTGAACAGTAATAAAAATAACCAAATAATTTCTCACCTGACCAAGGTTCTGCACGGTTCCTCGAATGTCATGCAGGACTCTCCTGAGCTGCATCTCTGTGCTGCCCATAGCAGGAGCAGGGGGTAACCCAAAAGAGTAAGGATAGTGTGAAGATGGGAAATATGGACCACTGTGCTGATGAGAAGAACCGTTGTACCCCATACTGTAGGGGGTGCTATGGGACTGCCCCATAGAGTTATGAGCTGGATACGGGTTGCTCTGAGGAACACTGTAAGGGTGATGATATGAGTTGTATGGATGGGCATAATGACCACTGTTCTGAGGTCCAAACCCAGCGCCCTGCGGAGAAGGGAAGGTGTTGCTTGGATGTGCTTGAGGGTGTGGGACGCCGCTATTGTGGGGAAGCCGGGATGGGAAGGACGTATTGTAGGGTGCATTATATTGTGGTAAGTAGATGGACCCTTGAGAAGGAGGAACATGGGAGAACTGAGAAAGATTTGGGACGCTACATGTGCTCCAGTTTGGACCATCAATAAAGGGCCTATGGGGCCAGTCGGCAGGGACGCTATAAAGAGAGCTGGAGGATCGAGTAAGATGTTGAGGAATGTTCAGAGGGTGTGGTTCTGAAGGTAACGTTCCCACTTTTGAGTGTGAATCTTTTAAGAGCGTCGTATCAACTTCGTCTTCTTCCAAAATAGACTCTACCTCTTCTCGGTCAGGCAGATTCTCCTCCTCGTAGTGATAGGTGTATGAGAGGGGAGTGCAGTGCTTGACTGAACCTCGACCCAACTGGACGCGCATGGAGGTGACCACCCGTGTCGGGCTTTGGGAAGATGTTGGGAGGGAGCTGGATCTTCTCAAGGGATTTCTCTCTAAGCTTTCTCTAAGGTCACTATGCTTCACCCAAACCCTTCCGGGACGTACCTCGTCCATTGAGGATGACCTTTGATTGGCCAAGTGAAAGGACATTGGTCTTCTTTGAATCACAGTGGGGAATTGCTGAGGATTCGAAGGCTCTGGAAGCACTGATGACACTTGTTGCGAAGTCTTAGAAAAGTCTTGCTCTGTTCTTGAACTAGGTTGCAATACGTTCCCGTCGTTAAGTTCTACCATTGTGTTTGAGGTCAATCCTATAGAGTCTGTGTTAGAACCGCATTCCATGGAGGAAGCTCTATCTGAGGCAGGACAAACTGGTCCTCCTGGGGAGCTTGTTTTGCCAAGGTTTGGATAAGGATTCAGGAAGCCGTTGATCTCTTCTTGGCTATTTTCTCTCTGCGTGGATGAACCTCTCCTGGGTTGAGACTCCTCACTCTGAAATCTCTCAAAGCTGGGATATTCCAAAGCTATGGGTGTGCTGACTTCTCCTGCATGGGACGTTACTGTAGTTTCACTGTCACAGCTGTCTGAACTTTCTTGAATCTGGCAACAGTTCAGAAAAGAGGTTTCACATAGTTGTTCACAAACATGTTTACCTTCTATAGATCACCACAACATTTGAATTGTTTATTTGGTGGATATTCTGACGCAGAACAAGTGATTAGGTGTTGAACACAGTGTTGTTATAAAGTCACCCTTTCAGTATAATCTCCAAGCTGGGTGCCCACTCGACTTGCCGTACTTGGGCTTCTCCACTGCATTCTGAACCTTTTAACTATATTCATTTGGATGAAGACCATAAAGCAGGTTAAGTCGGGTCACGGTGATTCTTCTATGATTGGAAAGAAATATTCTCTTTCTTTGTTCAGTGACAAACTCCAGTTGATTGGAAGGCTTTTGAGCTCACTGATTGGCCAGTGCCTTTCATTTTAGCCAGTAGCATAAAATAATAAATTACAAACACTCGAATCGCTATAATAGAGTAGTTTTTCTCAGAAATCATAATTCAGGGAGTACATTTTACTTCAAGCTGCTTGATTCAATATTGATATTATTTGTGCTTGTATTTTGAACGGTTTAATTTAAAAAGAAATTGATTATATGGATTCATATAGATGCAACTTTACATCTTTATATTTATAACCAGGGGGGGGGGGGAGGACGAACATATTGTTTGTATGACTTTGAGAAGCTTTATGAAAAATTTCCCTTTAAACGTTAAAAACAAGTTAAATTAAGCTCTTCATTTTATTATCGATCAACTAGAGGAAGCTTAAATGACCTTTAAATGATATCTAATCTGTTCGGTTGAGGTTAAAAAAGATCTACTAATAGGAATTTAACGTAAAATGATTTTTATGTTAGTTCCTTTTAGGGGTGACTGTTAAAAGGTTATACGAAACAGCAAAAAATTTAAAAAAATTAAAAAGTTCAGATTTTGTTCGAGGAGGATTCCACTACGGTTATTAAGATAATATAGATAGTGAGGAACTCCTGTACCTTCAGGTGATTCCCTGAGGAATCTGTGGAGGGATCTTCAGCGAAGCCACTGCTGTCAGACTGCTGGCTAGTGGTCCTCAATAACCTCTCTGCACAAATAGAGACAAACAGTTCCGGACGCTAGTAATCACACATTTACATCAATTGATCGCATGATTGAACTTTCTTCAATGGAACACAAAATAATAACATGCCAAAGAAACAACAATTTAAAAATGAAACCTAATGTAAGTCTTTAACATGATACAACACATTATTTTTTTTTTGCTTTTTAAACAAATATTGTATTGTGCAAATCAACGAATTAGATTTCAAAGAGACATAGCGTCTTGGACTAGATGATTATTTATTAGCTATTATGCAAATTAAACAATTTAATAACACATCTGCTTGCTAAAAATAAATAGTGTATTGTTGGGAGGATTAGACTTTGTTTGGGTTTAGTGTCAGATAGTATCTTCTAAAGTCAACCACACGAGGGCAGACTTGATCCATTTGGTGAGTAAAATCCACCCCAGTTTTGCAGATCAGTCATGAGATAGTTAAACAAAACATATCATTGCAATGTTAAATATTTGTCACTTTCTTCTGTGTAAAAAAGCAGCTCCCCCAGCAGTAAAAATGTCAGAGCATTTTTAGCTCATTTCAAATCAATAGCTTTGCAACTTTACAATGTCTCACAATGAACTCCTGGACCTCCCCATCAAAGTGTTTCATGTTAAACTCTTTGAAACTGATTTAAGAATAAAACAAGGCAATGCATCGACTCACCGCTGCCAGCTCGAAACATATAGCCAGGACCAGGAAGAGTTTCATCCTCATTACTCTGCAGCTGCAAAGAGACAAAAACTATTTTCTTAATTTTTAAAACAGCAGCAAGAACAAAGACCATTCCACCAACGACCAGCTGGAAGCTCTGGTCCACAAACACCACAAACCCAGACTATTGGGCGAGGCAAATTTACAATTGCATGCCATGTTGGGATGCTCAAACAGAATGATTTTGGGCTTTTGGAATATCAAGGAAGTCCTTGTGTGCATGCTAATGTTTCAGTCAAAGATGATATTTACAGAATGTAAAGACTCCTTTTGTTTCTTGAAGGCATTTAAGTCGTTTAAGGAAACCTTGGAAAGATTAATATTCTATATAAAATGAGTTTAAGAATGATTTTAGAGGCCCGGTGAGCATGAATGTTTCCTGTAGAATTTAAAGTGTTCACCTGGCAGCTCTCAATCACTGATCACCAGACGCAACTCACATGTGAAAGTGATCAGCTTCCCATTAAAACATTTCCCAAATTAAAAAGCCAATTAACAAAAATAATGTAATTGATTTGCAAATTTAGTGAAACTAAATTCCTGAGTGAAATCCTTAAAACACATTAAAAATAAGTTCTTAAACTCAAGTTTGGTATTTTAATTAAAAAAGAATAAAAAAAAACAGTTTAATTTAAAAAATGGTAAAAATTTCATCATATAGAAGTTTCTGCAAAACTTGCTTGAGTTTTTAACATTAGAGAATAGGCGGCTGACCTCATTCTGTGAGCACTTCTGTTGCTGAACCTAGACCTGACCAACTACAGTACCCCCAGATCAAAGAACTGGTCCCACAGGTTTGCACAGATGGGTGCACCACGTAATCACTATAGAACAGGGTCAATCTGGACTCAGACCACAAGACCTTCTTCAATTGCTCCAGAGTCCTATCTTTATGATCGCTAGCATTTTTTTTTCAGATTAGCCTGACTGATGAGCGGTATTCTTAAAGCTATACAGAAATTCAGTCCCGAACCCTTGATTTCCCTTGGCATTCTGCAGGTGGAAATGCTTTTGATGTCATCATTAAACATAGCCCTTTCTTCGATAGTTGTTTTTCTTCGATGTGATTTTACTAATTTCTGCATGGTTTCTGGAATTTGATGGTTAAGACCTTTACACAACTATCCGAAAAGAGATCTACACGAATCCCAAACTCTTCTTTTTCATTGGTTCTCTGTGTGATGTCCCGTTGGCGCCCATGGTTTTCGATCGAGGCGTGTAGTTACATGAAACTTTGGATCTGTGTGTGGAGGCCTTAAAGCACGCTAAGAATTGGACGCTTCTCAAACAGACAGCATCTTTTCATTGTCGACAGGATTTGTCTTTCGACATAGTTGTTTAAGAAATGAGAAGCAACTCATTGCACCAGTAGGGGGCAAACAACTTGATGTCAGCTGAAAGATAATCAGTAATTATCCAATAGGAGGCTTGTATCTATTTGCCTCGTTAAATCCAGGTGGCTGCTTTTATTGGCCAGGCAGTACATGTTCTTCCAATTAAATCAGATTTGATGGAAGGAAAGTCAATTGTTTAGCAATTATATGCTTTTGAATTTCACTAGAATCACCAGACAACCAATGAACAATCGAGAGCACTCACTCACTCAGATGGAGCTCATTTAAATAAACATAGGAGACACAATGACGCTTATAGTTTGATAAAGATGCATCCAGAAGAAGGTCAGAGACTGAGCAATGATCTCCCACGGCAGTGGTAAAAACATGTTGAAGGGAATGAATGGGAAATGGTTCAAAATAGTCCTTTTTCTTTTAGCATATACAATTATTTTGGTATTGACTTCTACCCTACATAGATAAAATCAGACATTTTGTCTGGACCTCATCTGCTTTCACAATTCTACCAAAATCAAAGCTAAAATATAATCCCAGACACTCCTCCAGGCACTCCGTGTTCTGCTCCTATTTTTAGTTTCACATATGACAAAATACACGCAGTAAGATCTTCGAGATAATTAGCATGAGAACCGGATGCAAAAGCAGGGTGAAAGAATCATTTAGGAACATACCTCTTCCATCTCAAAGGAGTCTCTGGGCTGGCAGAGCAGGTGGGCTATGTGTGGGTTGGGCAGCAAGCTTGGGGCTTCTTTATCTGGAGTGGATGTGATGGTCTCATGGTGTCCATCTTCTTTCATTTCTGAAACTATGTTGAGTTTGCCATCTTCAGATGCTTCGCTGATGCTCACTACGACTGGAGAAAGCGGCAGTCTCGTATCTATGCATTCACTTGAGTGGTCCCCATTCATTACTGTGAAGTCTCCATTGAGCGAAGCATCTGAAATGCTCGGCTGAGCCTCCTCGGTGACCGTGGCTAGAGATGAATCTTTCTTTCTGGAGATTTTCGAGAGTGATCCGTCTCGTAATTCAGAGTTCTCATTTTCAGGTGATAAAGAAAGCTTGGTGTCTTCTTCAGGAGCTGACGCCAATAGGTTCTGTTTTGTGATGTTACGCTTGAGAATTTTGGCCACGTTCAAAGCAGAGTTGCTCTTTTTCAGCGGAGCTGGTAGTTTAGGCTCTGCTTCGCCATTGCCGAATTTCTCTGTTGGTCGTCCAGAGACCTGGGAGTAGATCTCAGAGAAGACGTTCGCCACAGTGGCCAGAACTTCAGTTTGACGGAAACGACCTGCAGATTCAAGGTAGAATTTAAGGTGAACTATGTCACTTTACACTTTTCAGAGTATTGAGAAAAAAATATTTAAGGAGGGCATCGACTGACTCTTTAAGGAATTCATGAAAGGCCTGTTGCAGTGTAAATTTAACGTGCCAATTGTAAATTTACACCACTTTTACCAAACATTTTAGAGTCAGGGACTTGAAATTACCGATGCCATCATGAAGTAAAATTACATTACATTTACGCATTCAGCAGATGATTTTATCCAAAGATTTCTATGAACAAACCCATTTGGTCAGTTCTTGATTTCCCTAGGGTTTGAACCCACAACCATTGGGTTCTACAGCCGCATGGAAAAGGTATGAGATTTGAACTCTAAAAATAGGAAAAAGTGTGAGTATTAAAATACAGTTATGACATCTTTAATGCGTCATTTGGCTTGTCATTTAATTTCTTTCTTCCCTTCCCTATCTCTCTTGCCTTGGCTTTCCCTCGTCTCTTCAAGGCCGTTGTTAGACAAAACAACTCTCCAGTGAGAACAAGATAATGAGACACTCCTCATCATACTTTTACCTTCCAGTGTAAGCAGTTTTTCAGCCTCCGGCCTCCTGCGTAAGATTTTCAGCTGGAAAGATGCTGCTGTTTACATGCCAAAATATTCACATGCCTACACCCCACCCCCTCATGCAATGTTTTGTCTTGATATGCGTGTGTTTCCTAAGGCTTTTTTTAACTCATTTCCATTTCCATCAACAATGACCTGTCTCCCACTTGTCTCTGGAGGAAGGGTCCAATTTCACTGCATGTAACAAAGTATGCAACAAAAAAAGGATTGATTGAATATCTGCAGTGAAGTGACTCCACCCGACCTTCGGTTTATAAATTATTTGTTCAAATTCTGCAATAAATTATTGATTTCAATGGAAAATTTTACAGAATAGCACAGTATTCCTAATAAACTGTGTTGTTTTATACATATTTGACACTTACAGAACAAAGCATTACTGAGTTGCAACACATTTTCTTTTTAAATCCCAGGGAAAGCAAGAACTGACAGAAAAAATATGTTCATTCAAATGTAAGTCGCTTTGGATAAAAGCGTCTGCCAAATGCATACATTTAAATGTAAATGTTAACTGGTGCAAATGACCCCATATAATAACTTTATTTACTCCCAATTACACAAACCCAAAACAAACTAATTTTTAGATCCTTGAAAGCTAAAACATTATGTATTAAACACTACTTGTCAAACACAAGCATGAGTACTTGGCTTTAATCAGCAACAAGCTTTTCAGTTTCAATGGCAGACATAAAGGAGAAGGATTTGACAATGCTGCAGGCATGTTGAGGGTAACAAGTGATAACAAGCAGTGAACGAGTATGTGTCAGAAATCAATAGCTTTCTTTTATCTAGTGCGACAGAGCCAGGCCGTCTGAGTCAGCAATCAGGAATGAAGAAAAGAAGACAAGAAAAGAGGAAGAGAGAAAAAAGTTTTTGGAGGAAGAAGGCAAAGTTATGCAAGAAAAGTCAACACATGGGAGGAGGACTATAGAACAGCTCACAGTAACATGACCGCATGAATAAACACACATAAAGTGAACACGCACGTACGCAGGCGTCTCTGTTAGAATGCCAGCACAGTGCAAAATGAGAAAAAAAGTTGTATAGTAAGTGTAAACAGAGTGCTAAAAACGGTGTCAATATAGCTGAGCTCAGGAAAGCAAACCAACCGGTTTGTGACAGTTATATTACTCCTTCTGTCTACTGTATATTGTTATTTTAAATGATACTATTTTGTAACATTCTTACCAAAAAACAATTAGGAAGAATATGGAATTCTAACTAAAGGAGCAATGTTTATTACATCTGTTTCCCAATGCATGCATCTGCAGTGCATCTGAAACCCCAATTTGCTACAATCCGAATGCCGAACTGGTTCAATGTTTATTAAAACACACTGAAATGAATGCAAATAACGTATTGAACCAAGACCAAACAAGGTGTATATTACTTGACGATTATTTTCAAAAGGCAAATAGAGCAGAGAAGACACACAGGTGACCATGTACTCTTCCTCCCATCTGGCTTGAAACCTGGCTTGACCTTCTGTTTAGCCATTTTTAGGGGATGAGCAGCTGACCCTGATTCACAGGTCAATGTATAACGAATTCGAACCCGACTCATGTCTTCAACTAATCTGACTTGTCCCAAATATCATTAAAATATTTTTGGATTACTCATAACTTGCTCATTATGGATCAACCCACATATCGCTGGTGTCTGAAAGTTGACTGCTGCTGAATAATGAAGCCGAGGCCAGATGGAATAAATATGTGGAACAAAGCTTTCGTCCAGAGTGTGTGCGCAACATTTCAGATGCACACCTCAATGTTTTCAATCTGCCTCTATTTTTTTTTATGTGCTGCATGGCGGACCATATAAAAAGCACATAAATTGGCCCAAAATGTGTTTTTTTTTTTAACATCATAACAAGAAACACTATTTTAAATGGGCAAACTTGATTGTAAGCAAATTCTAATTTTAAAGCACTTACAAAAATTGTAATTATAAACATTTGGATGTTATCTAGTGATAAAGAAGTGAAATGCGTATTACGTTGGTATAGGAAGAGATGTAAAGAAGATGAACAACACTTGCGTATTAGTGTAAACAGGCGTCATAGTGTAAACAGTGTACTTCCAGATTATCTTTTATTTACCTATAATCTATTCCTTCATCTGTGTTCTAAACAACTCGCCTGAGGACTGCTAGCTTAGAGTGTGCAGTGGCCAATAGCTCTAATGCCTTGGACGCTCAGAAGACCACACACAGTTGATCTAACTTCAGACAAGTTTCTAAACTCTGAAGAGAAGCCATTGAGAGAAAACGAATTCAAAAAAGGCTCCAAGTTTGGACCCAAACCTGGAATTTAGTTTATTGAGAAGCAGCAAAGACCATTGTAAGTTACACTCAAATTTACGCATGGCTTGTCATTTAGATGCCAAACTAGAGGAAACAAACATAAAACCAGATGCAGAAGAACAAGGAAACGGGGCATTAATCTAAACTGTATTGTCACCAAAGTCCTGCCGCTGCTTTGTTCTGACTGAGCGAGAATGTATGCAAATGTAGGCCAATCCGCAAGCTGGCTCAGAGCTGGCAAAGAGCTGGCAAAGAGCTGGCAAACATAGACATAAACGCGCTCTCTCTCTCTCTCTCTCTCTCTGCCACCGTCTGTCTCTGCCCCTTATTCAGGACAATGGCTTCCTTGTACACTGCTTCTATTGAGCGGAGTCTGAACAGTGCTGGTTGATCACAGTGTTGTACGTTCAGCAGCTCAGTGGTTGATTGAAGATGCACAAAGATTAAGAACATTTCTCAACAGGCCTCTATGCTTCAGGAATGAACCTCCTTTGACCTCAGGAAATATGACATTTTTAATGTCTTCTGACGCAACCAGTTGCCTCACCTCAACAAATTCAACGTTAATCTTAAGCACTACTTGAATTCATAGAATGTTTACTTATATTGGTGAAAAGACATTTAAAAAACAAGAACTTTTTTTGACAAAAACAGTTTTTTTGAGAAGCCGCTGACCGCTATTCCAATAATAGTTTAACCTTAAGTGATTCCGGTCATTAATTCTCCCAAATTTAAGCGGCTTTGTGTAAAAGCTTCTGCCCAATGCCTATACCACTAATCAGAAACAATTTTCTTTTATAAAGAAAGTACTACTGCACGCGATGGATATACGAAAGTCTTTGACTTTGAAGACCAGAGCACCTGCAAAACAGCAGTGAATTCACAGATGAAAACACCCCTGTGAATATTATGCTCCATTTAATTTAAAACTTTGATAATTGCTTGTAAAAGTGTCGTTTAACCCCCATTTCTCAATGATTTTCTTTAAGCTGAGATTGGTTGCTATGGTAAACAGTCTGGTTGCTATGAAGGAGTCAGTGACATTACATAATATTGCTTTGTCACTATACGTTATTTAAACCAACCCCTATGTCTCTATCATATACCAAAGCTGAGCTCAGAAAATTTGGTTGCTAGGGTAAACAGTTTCGTTTCTATGGAGCTGACGGTGATGTCATGAAAATCTAAGTTCATACTACGATTAACAATCAAATGCACGTTATTCTGACCATTATAAGTCAATGCAAACTTTTAACCCCTTCTAGAGCCTGGGGTTCTTCTTTTGCACCATGGTTGGTATGTTCTTTGACATACTGCTTTTCTTCACAAGTGAAGAGAATTTGAAGCTTCTGTGAGATTCTCAGTTTAAGTTATAGTTTTACTAAATTTTACCCCGTGTTAAGTCAATGGAAAATTTCCCAGGATTCTCAGCACTTTCCCAGAATACCTTTAGCGGTACCAGTTTGGAAATACCTAGCAACCCAAATCAGACCAGTTTGGATGCCTTGGCTGTATCTCGAACAGTTTTCAAGCAAATATTTCTTTACATTTACAAAGAGGGTGTATGTAGTCACATACTTGTTAATGCGAAGTTAGGGTTTTCCAGCTCCATGCGCTGAATCTGTGCTTCCAGGTAAACCTTGATATCGATGCCCTGCGCACCAGAAGATGACTTGAAGAAACGAGAAGGTATTTTTGAGGCAATGTCAGGCTCTTCCTGTCCAAAGCCCAAGTTGTACAAAATCTCCTCGGGGTCCTCCTCATACAGGTCCAGCAACTCAGAAACACTGAAGTAAACAGTAAGATTTTCATCTGGTTAAAAACAATAGCATTTCCATCACTTTATCGTTGACGTTTTTGAGTACCTGGACACTGTGGTGCTGCTCTTCCCAGACCCCGTAGAGTTCATACTTCTGCCCTTCTGCTTGAACTGGCTCCGTTTGGCCTTGGCATGCATTTCAAAGCTAAGGAAAAAAATACAAAAACAAAATCACTGTGAGCAACCTATGACCAGACCTAAAAGGGGAAGGTTTCGGAAGTTCCACTTACTTATTGGCCTCTGCTTTTGTGTTGCTTCTCTGGAGATGATTGGCTGAAGAAACATGAAATAAATGTAGACTTTAGTGAAGTTCTATCCAGGCAGCTTTGGAAAATAAACCCAAATGTATTTGAGCATTTGTTAACCTCATGTTCTTCATATAAAAACATGCACGATATGCACAATTAGTCTTATTGTCCAGTGGTTTAATAGCAACTAATAACAAAGGCATCTTGATCATGAACACACATCGTAGTAAATTAAACTGACAAAGAACTGGTTCAGGATTTTCTCCGTCAAAACCTTAAAAATGCCTTCCATGGGTGTGAAAACTACATTTTGTGATGGAGAAACATGTCTAAACATGATTTACTCAAAGTGAAGGCACGTATCTTTTTCTTTCAAGTTTTTAGACAACACTGTTCGGTAAACTCTGGGTATTTGTAATCTGAAATGTTTCTATTTAATTGTCAAAGTCCAACTTTACAACCGCAAACAAACAAATAAAACAAAATCACAATGAAAAGGACCCAAAACTCCACCATTATATGAAGTGGAGAAGAAACCTCAGGAGAAGGCCAGATGTTTAAGAGTGCTGGAATCCCCACTTGCATGAAATTAAATACCCATTAAACCAGTGGTCCCAAATCTTTTGTGCACCACGGACCGGTTGATTCGATTGTCTGACCATATATTTTCACGACCCAATCTAAAGGTGTGTGGCAGATAAAAACAAAATAAAATGATAAGATCGACATTAAAAACTGTGGTATTTTCTATATTATAATAATAATAATAATAATAATGAACGTAAATCCACCGTGTAATCATGTTCAACTTTAATTTAGCGGGATGTATCACGTGACTTATGGTGTTGAGCACTTGACATGCGTCTAGTGAGACGGATGTATCCGAGAGAATCCACTTTTCAAAATAAAACATCATTAAGACTCAGATAATAAATCAAACGGAAATAATGGAAATGATTTTTTTCTTTGTGTGCGGCCCGATACCAAATGACCCACGGCCCGGGGGTTGGGGATCACTGCATTAAACCACATGTTACATTTGAAACATGAAAAAAAAAACATGTCAAATTCTTAACTAAAGATGATAAGTGATGAAAAAATGTTTTATAAACTTAAATACAATACACAAATAAAATAAATAGATTTTATTAGATGATCCTAGCCAGAAGAAAACTTTAAAATATATATATTTTTAAATACATCATAAAAAAATAATAAGGAAGCCTACCTGGAATTTAGAGAAAATGTTAAAGAGAAACCAGTCACTGCTCAAAACATGGTCAATCTGAAAAGTCAATCATGCATGAACTCAGCCAGGATTGAATTGATTCACATCCTTGAAGAAAACCAGTTCCACAACCCAAATATCATGAAAACATTTTGGGAGGACCGTGGGCACATGCTCATTTTGGATCAATCCTCTCATAATTCAGGCAAAGAATAAAATTTTAACAATGAGCCTAAACATACAGTCTATAAAACAGAGGAGTGGTCCTGATTTTAATCCTATTTAATACATTTGGAGAATATAAACATAATGAATATAAACGTAAAGCTACAGAGTGTCACAGCCAAAAGTCTTCTAGTTAAGCATCAGCAGAAAGGGCTGTTTGCTCTTTTGAGTGCAAACACATATGATGAACAGTTAAAAGGTCAGCGAAGGCATAGTGCTTAGTTTAGTACGTCTCAGAAAAAGTGTGTCTATGCCTTGTAACGCCTTGTAGGTCAGCATTAAATAATGAATAGACAAGACCGTAAAAAAACAAAAAAAACAAACAAAAAAAAAAAACAAGAGCAAGGTCAGGACTCTAAAACTGGAGAAAATGATTAGAATTTAAAGTGAAAAATTTGAAACACATTGCATTATACAATGTGTTTCCAGACAGCTAAAAAAACAAAGGTTCTCAATTTTTTATTTTTTTAATGAAACTTTCTATTCAGCTCTCCGGATGTCACCGAATACTAGCCTCTTCCCACTCAGACCTGTCAAACAATCCACATTTCTACCTACGGAATGATTCCAGCTACAAATTACACAAGACACAAACACGAGGACACGGAAGACTTAGCTTTTCTGACCTTCAGTTTTTCAACAATCTGCCTAAAGTAGAAAATTCCACCGCGTGATTCCATAGAACCTCCCTCGACTAGCTGCGCTTTTGTCAATACGAGTGAATTCAGCAGAACTCGCCTGAACTTGTTTCTTCACAAACACACACATGGGGAAATTTGGCTTCAGTTTGGAAAGTTTTCCTTCACGAGCCTAATTTACCTAGAGGTCTAAAGATGAGCAAACATATAAATCAAAAGTTCAATCGATTAGAAAAGAGATACAATCGTTTATTGAGGATCACGGACATTTACATTAGCTTGACACCTTGACTCTACTCAGTCCACTTTCAATTCTTCAAGTCCAAAGAGCATCCAAAGCGTTTCCATCCTTAAAATAATATTTAAAAAGATTCAATTTGACAACAGTAAAACTAGGGGTGCAACGATAACATTTTTTCTTGGCTCCCTTCAAAATAAAAAAAAAATTAAAAAAATCATACAATACTGTGTGCATTTACTGTTGAAGCGCATGACAGAGATTAACTCAATTATTGTTTGTCACAATTTCTCCTTATTGACAAATAGTCACGAGGGTCTAAAAGAAATCGCCTGCAAAGATATCAAGGTTTCTCCTCCTTGAACTCCAAATCTTCATTTCAAGCAGTGTTTTTCCTCCAAGAGCCTACACTCTTAACCATAAACCAAAAAGAAAGATGGACACTGTCTCAAAAGATTACTAACTGCATTATATAAGTGTGAGACGTGTGAAAAATGGAGCCAACAATCCTTAGTAAGCAGTGTTTCTGTCCCGATTTCAGTTCCATTAGTAAGCCCCACTAAAATTTATTTGATCAAAGCTATGGCGTCTAGAATATTAAGTCTGGAATTTTAATGCATATCAATTAAATATCTGAAGAACATCTTGTACATCTGGCGACTGGTGTTTGGTCAACCCCAGATCTGGCTCTCCCTTAACATTCTGCTGAGCTCATTGCAGTCCCATCAAAACAGATAAAATCATAAAAACTGCCGCTTGAACAATTATTATTAGCAAAAAAAAAACAATATTTACAAGTTCCACAAAACATTGTAACTGGAAAATGTCACAAGTGCCACATACTGACGTGTACACCATGAAACCAGAGATACGTTATCTAATGTTGCCAGATCCATCTTTTACCCTGATCACATTCCCAGCAGATAATCCACCGAATTAAAAAGGCACAACATGAAGCAGCCAGCAACCGTTCTTGCTCGTCAGCCACTTCATTAACCTCCATGCATCTAGGTGGACTTCTTTTAATATTTTGACACATTCCTCACAAAAGCAGCGCACTCTACAGTCATTATACCCGGCGGAGGGTGAAAGTGTAGAGTACTTACCCTCAGCTCCCAGAGACAGGTCATCTTCAAAGCTACAGCCATTCTTTAAAGGCCCTGAGGAGCAAAGAGAAGAGCTTTCAGAGAACAAACACTCTCCAATGACCCCGAGCAGCGAACAAGGGATCATTTCCTCTACTACGACAACACTCAGATGCATCCAAATAGCACTAAATGTGTCCCTGGCTTTCCCACCGCGTGAAGATTAAAGGTAAATATTGATTCTTTTGAACAATCAGCTTACCCAGTAAGATATCTGATGCGATTTTGGATGACCGGATCCGCAACACATTATCCGTCTCTTGGCGCGAGTTCTGTTTGGTATTAAACTCTGAGGAAGCATTCATCTAATCAGGCTCTTAGCCTGGACTGTGTAGGGGGCTGCTATTGGCCCACAAGCAGCACGCTCGTGTGCATGTGTGTGTGCTCCAATAAATGAGCATGCGCTGTAGCACTTGTGTGAATTGTCTTGCTCCAAAGTTCAAAAGGAGTGGAGAGTTATTTAAGAGCTGGTTGGCTTTAAACAGTAGAATCTATTTAAGACTTAAAGTTGAAGACAAAAAAATTGTGAAATTGCACTTTTTTTTGTAACTTTTACCAAGTGGTGCTTGTAATAAAAAAATGTATTGGAGATTCAGAAGCCCTGTGGTATTAATGGTCAATAGCTAATCCCTTTTGCTCGATAACAGCCTTTGAGGTCAATACACACCGATCCAAATTTTCCGTTCAAAGTCGGAATACAACTAAAAAAAGCTCCCTGTGATCAGCCACCAACAATTTTTTCCTATGTGTGATTTCTTTCATCTGTGGTGTGCAGTGCATCACAACAAACGCCATCTTCAGGCAGGGAGCGTAATTGCAACAATATTCCCCCGACACAGATGAAAAGCACCCTGCTGAGAAGCAATCCGAAGATTCGTGCAAATCTACCTTTGCTGTAGTCTAACGAAAAATAACACAATTTTTCCTGAGCAGATTTCTCAAGAAGAAACCTTCACTCCAGTGAGGACTGCAGGACCCAACACTTTTTTAGTTTTTAGTTTGTATTTGTTTTAATTAACCCTAAGAAGTCCCTAAAAATGAAACAACCCATCTATTGTTTAACGTGTGAATTAAAAAAAAAAATATTAGTTTTGATATTTTGGAATTTAAACGAACATTACAAGAGCATAATTTGGACATTCATATTCAAAGGAAAAACTGCACAATCGTCTTTGAGTTTCGTTTTAAAGACCCCACATCTGTGCCATCAGTGCCATCTAGTGGTGAAAAGAAGGGATAACCCTTAGAAGTACTATAACTGTGATATGGCTTGAGTTTTTCAAAATTCAGGCGAAAAGTCACAAAAAGTGCTTGGAACAGTGTATACAGTTTAGAAAGTTTTTTTTTTTTTTTTTTTGTAAAATTTTCTGAAAATTACAATGTTCTGATCTTGTCTTTGCTTTTTGCTGGATTTAAGATTTTTTATATTGTTCTATTATATTTTTAAAGTGTTTTATGCCTCAACAGTTCATTGTCAATTTTTGGAGTTAAAAAAAAAAAAAAAGACAACTCGGAATTGTACTTTTTGTATAATTAAAGGTTTGTCGTGGAATTATTGCGTAATGTAAAGAGAAAAACATTTGTTTAAAAAAAAAAAAGGAAAAAAATGCTCAAAAAGGTCCCAGACTTCTACGGGTTAATTTCAAAGCGAAGGATTGAACCAAAAATAGTTACAAAGTGAACCAAACATTTGAAACAAATATTCAATTACGTTTTACAGCGTGAAGTCTCATTTCAGTTTATGCAAATGAAGGATTATATGTGGCATCATTAGATGAACTCACCTCTAGACGGACTGGCACTCTGCTCATCCAGAGAAGCCCCGAGAGGAGTCCTGCAGAAAGATCAACACCACGTGACATCCTCGTTCAACTCAAAATCTCCCTCTCATAATGTCACTGGAGCAGAAACGCACGGCGTCACACATCCCTTCCCTCACTTCACACACAACTGCAAAGCGCTGACACAGATTCCCCTGCCATGAACTTGTACTCCTGACACTTACAAAACACAGCCTTCAAAACCCCCGGTCCCTTTCATCCAGACACCTAGACACACTCCGAGTGTGAGAAAACACACAGCCGACGTGAAACAAGGGCTAAAAATATCCTGCCATGTTTCACAACAGCAGTGACTGCACTCAAGTCTTTCTTGCTGCGGATATCCAGCAAACTCTGTGCTACATTTCCTGCCAGCCTGTAGGAGGATGTGTGCGTGCGTGCGTGCGTTTAATGATAATGAGGAATTGGGAAGGAGACGAGCGCGAGGTCTTTTTATTGACCTAGTGTGTGGCGCTGATGCTCAAACATGCAGTATTTGTGTCAAAAGGGTTCACTGGGGGAATTTAAACTGGTTTTGAGTATTTGCTTGAGTAAATGGTGAGAGAACAGAGGATAAGTTCAACAATTATCCGGAATTATTCACTGACATCATGTCAAACCTGTTATTTTTATCATCAGAAAATATTTATGCTATAGTATATCAGATAATATGGTGATCCAAAATGAGATATTTGAATGTAAAAAGTAAAGTAATGCTAGAAAAACAAATACTGCAAACATACAATGTTTATTTTAAAATTGCAGCTAAAAAAACTTGTTTAACCTTTCAAACACCTTTAAAAAGCTATGATAGTTTAAATAGACATTGCAAAGGTTTTTATCTTTTTTATTATCCAATTATTTATACATCACAGTTAAAAAAAAAAACAGCTTGTTCTAGGGGTGTAACGGTTCGCTGGGATGTATTGAACCGTTTCGGTGCGGCCTGTTCGGTTCGGTACACTTGCGTACCGTTTCTGTATTATTTTTTAAAATTAAATAATATTAATTTATTATTAGCGCGATATTAAGCGCAGCGGAACATTATTCCTACGCGAGTTTCCGCATGGACGCTATTGAGTGACGCACAGTAGCACTGCACGAGTAGCTATGAGAAATGGACACAGCGAAAGAGAAGCCAGAGCTTGAAGACCCTCCCACCTCACTACGGTCTCCTGTTTGGGAACACTTTGGCTTCTCTGTTAAAATACATAACGGGGATAGACGAGTGGATAAATTTAAAGTTGTATGGCGACATTGTTCCACGGAGATCGGGCAGGCAACACATCTAACATTTTCTACTGCTGGAGATATTGTTACTGCAACCAGATCTGTGACCAATCTGTCAGAAAATGTGGATAGGTTAATCTTTTTAGCCAAAAACTTGAATAGTTAGTTTTGTTGATATATAAGCTGAAGCTGTTGCTAGAGTTAAAGGTTTTCAGGTCCTAACTAGTTGCAGTATTTAATTTTTTATTTTAAAAATGTGTATTTCTTTATAGAGTGCAATTTATTTAAAATATCACCCAAATGTGTCACTTTTATTTATTTTATGTCAAGAATTCTATTGTGTATTGGCAGCTTTTCAAAATAAAGATTTTGTAAGCTCTTATTGTTTTGTACCGAAAATTAACCGAATCGAGCTCTCCAAGACACTGTACCGAACCGGATTTAGCGTACCGTTACACCCCTAGCTTGTTCTGATCAATTTAAAAGAAAAAAGTAAGAGCAAAAGAACTTTTACAGTTCAGTGTGAAACTCACTTATGGTAAAGTGCAAATGGTAAACATGCGGCTAAATAATAAAAAAAAATAATAATACTGCTTTTAAAAGAAAAATGTACACCTTAATTTGAAAAAAAAAAAAAAAAACTTCAATTTGACAGAATTTATGTACATGTAAATTATATAGCCATTGACAAATAAATATAGTTCCCAATGAAGAGGAAATAGCTATGTACTTCACCTTGTTGTCTTCATACCTTTAATAATCAAACAATAATATAATAACAAGTGTATAAGTTTACTATTTTTGTATTTATTTATCATGTTTATCTTGTATATATGTAAGCATTGTCTGTTAATGTATGTTATATGTATACAGCACCGTGGTTCTGGAGGAACACTGTTTCATTTCACTGTTTACTTGACTGTATATGGTAGAAATGACAATAAAAGCCTACTACTACTACTACTACTACTATATACTGGTCTCTATCTGACAAGGGCAAGTTTGAATAATCTTGTTGATTTTTCTAGGGAAACCAATAAGGGTAGCACAATATATCGTTCAAAATGGTCACAAATTTGTATCGTGGAGCTACTGGGAGATATCGTTAAGGAGCTGAAGTGTATTTGCTTCTTAGAGGTACGATTCTAGTCACTTCTGAAACTTCTTGTCCTTGTCTTTTTGTTTTATATAAAATTTACAATGAGACAATACTCCTTTACTCACGTTTTAAACTACAAAATTAGCTCTCTCCATTCCTTAAGAGTAAAAAAGATGACATAACGCAAACATTAACACTGCCCCCTAGTGGTTGGATGGTATCAAATGCTCTCATACAAATAAAAAAAAGACTCTAGCTTTATTAACGTTGCTGTATCAAAACTTTTTTTTATCCAATTTTTTTTCCAATGATGTTTTGTTGGTTTAGAATAGTGTTGTGTATGAATCGTGACACAAATAATCATTAGCCCTTTTGTAAACAACCCACAAATATTTTGTACCAACACAAACTAAATAAACATTACTCGCATCCATTGACCTAAAACACTGTAGAACAACAGATTTGATTCTCACAAGCCTTTTCAGAATCTGAGAACCACTGTGTGAACCAATCAAACCATTCTCACAATTCGCTCAAATTTACAGCTCGCCAAAGCTGCCAAAGCTAAACAGCAGAAGAGTTTTCCCTCCCAGAACGCATTTGTTTGCTCAACAACTCACGTCACAGTGCAGCCACTACATACAGATCTTTCTCACACACTTGCATTTGTTTACAATCAAGCGTTTTCAGAAGACTTACCTGCAGGTCTTGAGCCAGTTCTCCACTTGACTTGGATTCTGACCTGAGGAGAAATATAAAAGGAACAGTAAATGTAGCTATAGTTGAGAACACCGAGCAAACCAGTGGAATCCAACACAATGGAAAGCTTTTGCTGTTCTTAATTAGTTTATCATGACTCGCATGGAGAATCAAATGCCAAGTCGAGCAGCTAAAAGACTGCAATAATCACATTACATCTTCAACTTTCTAAAGAACTTTCCAAAACCAGGCCAAGGGGAAAACCCCAATTCTTTACATCTTACAATACGGCCCAGTGTTGTCCAGTTTGGCTACACAATAGCCCATTAAATGAAGTCATAAGAGGATTGTTTTATCACGATCAGGACTTAATTATCTCATTACAATGACATAACAGTTGTTTTGTTATGATCACGACTTCCATTTATTATAACTTTATTATTTGCCTAAGAAATGCAGATGAAGCTGCAATGATTTAAAATATAAGAGTCCTTCTTGATATTTTTAAAATGGAGATGCTCTCAAAGCTGGATGAAGTCGATTCAAGACATGATACGTGCTTATGTTTAGCTGGAAGGGAGTGAAATGTTAGTTTTCTTCTTTATTTACTTAGTCCTTGCAGGGTTTATATTATTTTATGTTTTAGTTTGCATACATTTATTAACTTAGATTTAAAAAAAAAAGGCACACAAAACAAGACTCATAACTTCTAAAAAATATTTGATCCAAGATGAGTTAACCTCATAAGCCCTGAGACAATTTGGCACAATAATTAAAATATGGAATAAATCTTGTCCAAAGCTTCCGCTACGTTCATGGTCTTCTTTTCTTGCTTACGGGACATGATTTCAGCAAAAAACTGCTAAAGAAACGCTGTAAAAGGGGGGTGGAAGCCCATTTACGCCATCTACGCGCGCTTTGCGTAACCTCTCATTCACAGGCGCTTTCGACGTCGAGCTTCTGCGTGTCCCTACCCCCCGACCATCTGTCCAATCCGGGAGCTCTATATATCGCTGGAAAGCTCTGATTCTGAGGAAGCCAATGATCTCAACCATTTTGAGACGAACAGCATCGCCGACGAATCACACGATGCGCAGCTTGGAGAGACCACCTCTTACGCACGACGAGTGTTTCCATATTTGGTGATGCTATGAGAGCACAAAGCTACCGAAAAGAGCCAAAATGGAGTTTCCGCGAAGCTATCGACCGGACATAACAACAAACAGACTTTTATCGCTATGGAAATAACTTTTTGTTGAAAAAACGGCAAAGGTAAGACAAGATTTACATGCTTGCTTGGTTTTCGCTGGCGTTTTTTCGGGGAACTTTCGCTCCCTGCTCTAAAAGACTTCATGCAATGTAAATGAGTTGTATATCGCTGGATTCAGCTGGTTGTTAGCTTTCATTTGATGCCATGGTTTTGGTGTTTCCGTTTATATTGTGGATACATATCGCACATAAACAAAAACGTGGTCATGAATTATACTCCGGACATGTTGTTGTTTATTTGCATGGCGTTCGAGCTGTGGTTCACGGATATGAAATTGAATTAGATACGTTTTTAGAGGAGTTTCCGCTGAACACAACAGTATTTAATATGTGTGGGTTATTCTCAGGGTTAGTGAGCTATGAGCGAAAATGTAACGCACAAGGGGGCAAGTCCCCGGTACCGGGGACTCTCGGGCTTAAGAGGTTATACATTCTCATATTAAACATTTAATACTTATTTAGCAATATATATTAGTCGTTTTGCCTTTGTGGGAAGGTTCCAAATCCCGCTGAAAAATACATAATACGTAATCTTCATAAAGCTTCCCTGCAAAAGGAAGAATGAAGTGCTCTAAAATGTGGACTTCATAAAATACAATGGACCGACACCAGCAGATGACACCATGCAGATTATAGTATTCCTACCACATCATCTCGGAATGTTTGACCCTTGAACATGAGATAGAAACATTGATCACAAAACCTGTTTGGGGGCTTGTGGCAGTCTGGTCATCAACCACCTCTTTTGCATCCTGGTCATGGCACCCCGATGCCTGCCAGGAGTCTCGGCTCTGAGCCCAAGCCTTCCTCTTGAATCTGGCTGGGGGTGACTCGCACTTTTCCATGACCTCAGCTACAGGACGCTACAAAGGGTAAGCGGCCACCTTTAGAGAAAAAGAGGCGCAGGCTCAGACCTCAAAACAAGATGGGATTTAATTAAAAATACATGCATGCAACCTCAAATTACATGTGAATTTGAGGTTAATTTCAGAATCTCAATATCTGCAGCTGTTTGATTGTGCCCCCACTGTTAACAATGATCACCAGAAACTGTTATTTGAAAAGTTGAATCCACCTGTGTTCACTACCAATCCATGCAACTTAACAAAATGAAATTACCCTCGGTTTAGAAAGACGGAAAAATAACTTTGTCTTCAACTGTTAAAAATAACATGTTTTCTTTATTAATAGAAAGATAATGGGTTCTGAAAATGAAGATGACAGAAAAAGTGGTCAGATTTTATCATGGAATTCCAAAAATACACTAGTCATGTACTATTTGACAAATAAAAGTTGCATATCCTGATTTAGAACAGTACCAGAAAACTTCACTGCCTATAGAAGTTTCCAAAAGACACTCAGAGATGAGGATACGCCAGATGTGATGCTTGCATCAAGAAATGTCCTTTTCCCCGTCTACTTCACTATGAGTAAATCAAAACAGGCAACAATGGTGTTAAACAGACTAAAATTACATGTGAATTTTGGTCTTATATTGGCATCACAATATATGCCGCTGTTTGATTATGCTCCCACTGTTAACAATTATTACCACAGAACATAATTACCAAAGTTAAATGCTCATTTGAGCAATAGACTGACACTTTAAAAGCGATAGACTGTTTATTCACACCATGAGAAACAGAAAAACTATATAGGAAACAGAGAATGTAGAGCGTTTTTTGTTTGTAAGCAGTGTTTTTATATGAGTGTAGCCAATCAGCAACCCACCCCTTCTTTATCAGACATCAATTGAGATTCCACCCACTGTAATCAGCCCACTCTCCACAGGATTTTTGTTTTGTTTGCATAAACTCATCATTTCTTTGTCTGTAGGCACATATTGAGAATCTGCAGGGGATCAACGGTCTTCCCCTTATCAGTGTAATAGCTGAAAAACAGTGTTACCAACAAATAATGATGAGTCTGAGTCGATAGAAGCATTAACTAAAGTTCATGTTCCACTGAAAAACATTTGCAAGAATACAAGAATAAAGGCAATACTGCTTCCAGATAATAATGGAAAATTAAATAAGAGACGAAGGCCTTGAGAGGCAGGGACAACAAATAACTAGCATGAGACACTAATCATGTCTTCAGGTCTTCCAAGAGAGAGTGAGAGAGAGAGAGAGATGTGGGGGCGGTTTGGCTTGAATGTGATTGGAGGGTCTTGAGTTGATAGAAAGAAAAAGTCAAAAAACAAGTTGAACAGGAAATGTGTGTTTAGCAGAAAGATTACGAGCTGGTGCAGAGTCATTTCCTGTATGGGATCTGGTACTAGACGAATGGGCCTGAGTGAAAGGGATGAATTAAAAACTTGTGAGATCTGATCTCACACATTTCACCCAAAAATAGCTGTATTTTCAGAGAAATCGCAAGCAGCTTAAACAAAAATGCTAATCGGTGCTACCACCTACTTTTAAATATTTTGAAACCTGCGTTTCCTGCAGGGATATGCAAGGCACCCTCAAAGTATTTACAAATTTAAAACACAATAACCGTTGTTTTTTTTTTTTTTTATAAAAATATATAAATAAAAAATTTTATCAAAAAAATAAAAAATCAACCTCCTTTAGAGTTGAATACATTTACATTTACGTATTTAGCAGACACTTTTATCCAAAGCGACTTACATTGGGAGTAAACATCAAGCAGTTTGGTACAAAGTGGATTGATCAGAAGACATACACATAGAACACTTTCAAGCTAGTACAGAAAGTGAATTCAGATCAGTGCTTCAGAGTTTTTTTTTTTTGTTAAGTTAAGTTAGTAAGTAAGTGCTTATGTTAAGTTAGTAAGTAAGTAGGTTAGGTTAGTAAGTGCTCTCGAAAGAGTAGAGTTTTAAGCTGCTTTTTGAAGGTGTAAAGAGATTCAGCTTTCCGTGAATACGACGCCGTTACTGGAAATAAAAACTAGCTATAACGACTCAACTACTTTGTTTTTGTTTACCTGCATCAGAAATTATGGTGTTACTGTCTAAGTTACCTTTTTAGCATCTCAAGAAATGACTATAGAACAAATGATGTAAGAGGGATACACTTTTTATTTTGTTCTAGTTCAAGTTCGTTTAATTTATATAGAGCTTTTCACAACAGACATTGTTTCAAAGCAGCTTTACAGTAAAACTAATGAACTAATGAAACTAATGAAATTTTCCTTGTCAAAATTGTTCACATAATAAAAATAAAGTAATGCAGTTAAAACTATTGGTAAAAATTCAAATTCATATAAATACATATTCAAAAGACACTCAAACCCAATTTTATCTGTCAAAAAAAAGCATAATATTACAATTGTGCATAGGATTGAAGTCTACCTGTACTTAAAGTATCGGGCGGTGACTATTTTCCTGCTGTATATTCGGTTGCTCCGAGGAATAACTTGCAAATGTGCTTTTCATGTGAAAGTAATGTTTTCATTCCGACTCAAACCACACACAACTGTTTATTATTACATGTGAATTTGGGGCTTATATCGGTACCACAATATCTGCAGCTGTTTGATTATTCTCCCGCTGTTAACAATGATCACCACAGAACATAATTAACAAAGTTGAGAATAATCTGAACAATGTGTGATACTTTAAATGTATAGAAATGTCTTTCACACTGTGAGAAAACAGAGTTCTGAAAACATACACTTGCTAGTTTTGAAGCAGTAGCAACTAGCTACAGTAACTCAATACATCTTTGGTTTACTTTACACCACAAAGTTACCTTAAAGCATCTTTTTTTAAAGTGTTCTGAAAGCCTTACAGGTCGTTCTCCGTGCGACAAACAGATCCAATATGGCAGTGCAAAACTATTTTTTGTTGACACCACTCGTCTGATGTGTGATGTTCCGTTGGCACCCATGGTTTTCGATAGAGGGACCGAAAGGCCTCTAGGATTACTATACTAATAAATCGCTAATGGTAGTTACTTACGACTGAATTCAATAGTTGTTGGTTGTTACTTTACCTAGTAGGTAATCATAGTCGCAGCAAAGTTAATAGCTACTTAATCCTGGATTAACTACCTCTGTATGTTAACTAAACAACAGTATTCCTGAGAGCAACCCATTCTTTTAATAAAAATGCAGGTTGCATGCATGATTTTAAGCAATTGTTGCCATGAATCTGCTTTCTTGATTGGTCGGCTAATGAAAATAGTTTATTTAGAAGCACATTGAATGACAAAACAAACAAATTCCATAAAATCTTAATGTTACATTCATGATTCAATTTACTTCTCAAGAGCAAACATATTAGACAGAAAACTATTAATATTTTTTGCTACATGCTCCACTAGCAAGGATTCGTATCTGGATTTGACCTCTCTGTTGAACTGAGGACGTCCTAGTTCCCACATCTCATTCCAGATTGAACCGGTTCCCCGTTGTTTGTGCCCGCGTCCCAAAGGCCCAAAAACAAAAACAGGCTCCAAGACAAACACCAGACCAAACCACCATCAATGCATCATATTAACCCAAACAGAGACCCTCAAGTCTAATAATAAACCATGAGAAGGACATTTTTAAATGGGTAGAATAATTAGCTTTGAGATCCAATGAAAAAATAAATAAATAAATCAATCAAAAGCAGCTTAACCTTTAACACTGACTCCAGCAGGAAAATGCAGATTATTTAAAGAAACCTCAAAACTATTGTTATCTTTCAGCCAGGCAGTGATGTCAAGAGCTTCAAAGCAGAACAAGATAAGCTCTGCCCCACAAACAGCTCTTTCTGAATCACACCTGCTATGTTTGCATCCCAAGTTAGAAACACAATCTCCAGGCTGCACCAGGCGGTGTACTGCCACCCTCGCTGACCTTTGCAAATGCTTCTAAAAACAAGCCATAGGCCTATCCTGTGAAATAACATGGCAAGTCTTCCATTGTGATATTGTTTTAGAGGCTGGGGCATGTGTAAATGAAAAGGTTACTCTGTAACCCTCCCATAACTCCCACAGGGCTCAAATGTGCTGATTGCAAAGAAAAAAGGTGGTCCTCCTACAAAGCCCTGAAGTTTATCTACAATCAAAACAACCTTTTATTGCTAGTTTATTAATAATTCTCTTCTTCTATGACAAATGCGGACATGCAGCAAACCATCAGATTTCTCTTGAATGAATGAAAACACACCACAACTCGTCTATGGGTTATTTTGTTCTCTTTTATGTTTAAAAGCAAATATGTAGACCCTCACAGTTGCTACAACATAGGGCTGGGCGATATGGACCAAAAGTCATATCCCGATATATTTAGGCTGAATATCGATATACGATATATATCCCGATATTTTTATCAAAAAGTGAGAGCAATTGTTTAGTCACAGTCAAACCCAAATATGACATTTCACAAGTAGTTTTATTTAAACTGGCCGGATGAAACAATACTCAGCTGTTCCCTTGTTTTTGGGAATAAAATATAAATATATTTGAATACGCAAATAAAATATAAAAATCTAAAGTTTGTATAATGCTGTACATTCATAAATTATTAAAATATTCAATGCTGTAAGCAACTTAGGCGATTGCATTCTTTTAAACTTTTTAAACAATATTTATAGTTGAACAATGTGTTACAAGTAAATTTGACATCTACGCGGCATATAAGCAAAATAAAAATTAAAACTTTTTCACGAGTAAACATTTTATGTGAACTCTCATTGGCTTAGTCTGTGTAATCACGTGATTGAATGCGCGTTCACGCAAGAGGGGAGTCGGAATCTGCCGGGGAGTCGAAATATGGCACAACAACGGTACACCGCGGGAAAATGAAGCTTGAAGGGAGCTTTGTGTCGGGGCTGGAGCTTTTGCGGGTTGCGGTTGGCTTGCAGCTGGGGCCTCGGCAGCGCGCAGTTTCACACACTCTTCATACTGCAGTTTGTGCCACTGTTTTAGATGGTGAAAAAGATTTGTAGTGCTTCCACCCCTGGCTGTAACTTCTTTATGGCACTCCCTACATATGACATGGTTTTGTTTCTCATCAGAAACTTTGAATCCGAACCATCTCCATATTACTGAGCCGCTACTTTTTTGTTTACCAACTAATTTCTCCGCATGCTCAGCAGATGTTGTTGCTTCCTCCATGTTTGTTGAAGAGTGCCGGCGGATTGTCTGCTCCAGAGTCCAGCCCCTCCCCTCTCTGTGCCTGAAAGAGGAGGGGCGTGGCCAGGGGCGCGCGAAGTAGTGCTGAGAGCTCCGGGTTAAAGCAGTTTGCTCACAGCGCAGTTTGAACTACGCAGCCTATATCGATATATGCGATGTGGTCAAATTTCATATCTCGTTTAAAAATATATCGATATATTTTTTAATATCGATATATCGCCCAGCCCTACTACAACATGAAAAAAAACATGATGTAGTGCTATAAAACATATATGTAACCAGTAAAGGATGAAATCCTGGTATTCTATAGAATGCCTAGGCAATGTATGGAATGCCTAAAACGTCTTTTAAAAAATAAATGGTATACAGCCGGATATTATACAGAGGAGAAGAATTCATGCGATTACTGTGGAAGGGTAACAACGTATGGTTGTTATATAAGCCGAAACCCCTGTGATCGCCCCCTCATGGCTAGCTGCAGACTGATTTCCGGCCAATACAAGTCTACGGGACAAAACCCAACTTTAAACTAATTTCCTCAGAAATTAGTTATTTTCACAGTTATAATAATTCTCCAAAGTTATCTTTACATTGAACAGATTTGTTTTAGGTTTATTTTCAGGTGCCTGAGAAATCAAATGTGACCATCACCATTTTAAAATGGCCATGAAAACAAATGTTACATGTCTGCCACAGACAGGAAGTGGCATTTTACAGCTATCCTGCTGTTTTTAGCTGGACAAAATGAGGGAAAGCTTCCAGGAAGTGTCTTTCTTATACAACAGGACAAACGTTTACCAGACCGCTACTACTTCTGATGTGATGGGACTTTGTTTTCATCTTTTGATATTGAACTTATAGTAGGAGCACTTTGGGAAATTCTCTGTTTTCAAAGAGCAGTAAAATTAGGAACAAACTTTTATGTTTCCTCAAGAAACCAAGCAGCTGGTTTTATGGCTGCCAAAATAAACAGATAAAATGCAAAAAAGTTCAAATGAAAAATATTAGGTGCATTTCTTAAGTCAAATAAGAAAATAAAACATACAGAGGACTAAAAGTTAACTCCTACCATCTCTTTTAAGGTATAATGGAAAATTCTGCCAAATGTAAATAAATCTGCTCAGAGTGATGTCTGGTAGCATCCAAGTGGTCTGCCATCTGACAGCCAGCTTCCACTGCGTGCTCATTTGCATTTAAAGAGAGACGCGTAGTATAAATATTGCATTTAGAAAAAGAAATAATGGGTCGGGGCTAGAAAAGCAAAAGTTGTGAACATGTGTACATTTTTTCTTTTCGAGCATTTCGTCGAGACCAAGTTTGCCAGATAGAGTCTGCTAAAAATAAAATTCAGATCGCCCCCTAGAGCATGGATGCAGAATAGAAACACACCATGCATTTCCCATTGAAGTAAATGACACTTTTTTTTAACAGTGGAAATAGTCTTTTAAACCACATTTTTTTTTTTACTTGTGAATCATTGAAAAAAAAAGTTAATGCATCCCTCCTGACTTATCATTTTAAGGCTTCATTGTAATAAAATGAAACTAAAGCCTTTTTTAGAATCCCCAGACACTCAAACACTAACACACAAGCAAGGTGTATTTTTACCAGATTTTACGACTCACAAATTAATTGTCTTGCCAAAACCTTTCCATAAATCTGCAGTGATTGGCATTTAGAACATCACACGTATATTTTTTTCAGACTCCTCTCTGAAAGCTGCAAATTTCTCACAAAAGAAAGTTTCTCATCATGATCTAACCGTTTGGAGTGTTTTGAGGAGTTCTGTTTCACATTCTGTACGTCACAACATACTAGTTGAATTTTTTTATTTGGAGATGATTTGCTTCATTTTAAAGAAAACCAACCATTTTTATACAAGTTGAATGTTCTTTAAATTTAGAGTCATTATCGGAGCTTTTTAAATGTGATTTACAATTGACTAATAAAAATAATTAAATAAATGCAAAAAAAGTTCTCATAAATCCCAAATCCCCAGTTTCCTGCTAAATAGACTCCCTCTGGCATGAGGCAGGTAGACACAGTGTGTTCCACTGCCTTTCTGATTAATGGCATCTTTGTTCCAATTTTCTGCTTTGTGGCACACTTTGTATTCCAGACATCGTGTTTCCTGGAGCTTGGAAGAGAGTGAGGGTACAACGAGAGCGATGCCAGGGTAATGTGCAAGGTCAAACAAACCATTTGACAGATCTTAATCCTTTCCAACAGCCATGAGAACATTTTGTCACAGTAACTCTACCTCCCAAGATGTGAGATTTGAGGGACACGGTTTGCATTTTGATGACATTACCTAGAATACGAAGCTGGTTTTGATTACGTGAGACAAAGCTGTGTGAAAATTGAAGCACATGAAAAGAATGAAGCATGGCAACATTGTTTCTGAAGAGTTCTTGAGTTGATCTTAACCTTTGATTGGTTCTGATGACAACATGAAGTACTTCGAGTCCGTAAGGTTTTTGTCCCTACAAGTGCTACATCTTTTGATCACATTTTGAAAAGATAACAAACACTTGGAGCAATACAGATTTGGAAATTGCCATCTCAGTCTCTTGACTTCAACATCACTGAACCACTCTGGGAAGAACGCAAAAGTGCAGTTCATGCAAGACAAAGCAAGAATTCACAAGGCTTTTTCCCAAGACGAATGGGCTGCTTTACCAACAGAACCTCATCGACAACTACCTCAATGAGGTCAGGCTGTCAACGATGTTAAAAGGAGGGAATACACGCTTTTCTATTGTCCTTATGATCTAATTTCTGAAAAATGGTGTTATAGTTGTTCCTTTTTAAGAACAGAATTCACTGACGGCTTTTTAAATGTGAACATTTTCACCAATCCACAGTTTGTTGCACCACTTCATCCAGGTTTCCAGTTCATACTGAGCATTCAGCACAACACTAAACCCAAAGTGCATTATTATGAGCACCAAATCCATGCTAAAAGTGACTAACAAAACAATGACGCATAGAGGAGGTGGCTAAAAGTGGAGAATATTCAAATATTCTCTTCACTGGAATAATGCTCTGTGTGTTATAATTATTATTATCAGATTGAGCAGTCGACTTCATGGCAATATGATTAATGTACGTAATTCTGATAACAAATCTTTCAAAATCATTCTCTATATGACTTTATACGTAGTTAAGAGATGCAAATCTGGTGGATTATACACTTAGTGAAAATGTTAGTAACTTGAAAGTCTGTGTGGCAGCCACTTTGTGATAATGACACATGGACAGCTTAAATTACTGGAAGATATATATTATGGAAAATGTATTGTTTCTGAACTACATTTGACAAAATGGTGATCAAACCTACCTGGTAACCGCTAGTCTTGTAGCCAGGTATGGCAAATATGGTCCATGAAGTTTTTATTTAGTCATAACAGTACTATTTTTGGCCGCAAAATGGTGCAATAATAACTGACACTTTTAAAGTAAAATTGAGTACATAATAAACATTAAATGTTTGGCTGTGGAATAAATTACGCTTTAGACAAAATCAGTTCTTTTAAAACCATTACTCATGAGACTAACTTCAAAGCAAAAATCACATTGAAGAGGTAAAAATGTTATAAACAATCATCAATTAACATCACAGGTATTTAAAAAAATATGTATTATTAAAAATATTATTACTTATTTGTCGTTTCTCTTAAAAAGTGATTGTAAAACCATATATTAGGCTATAATATGCAAAACTGTGCCTCTTGAAATTGCAATTATCTTAAAATAAATTAAAATAAACAATTAATTGGCTTTTTCAGATCAGAGGCTTCAAAAAGTTAGAAAGACCGCAGATGTACAGAACATGTAAATGACAATCATTGACACCATCTACAAGGAGGGGAAGCCCCAAAGTCAGTCACTGCTAAAGAAGCCGTTTCTTGAATACTGATGCATTAAAAAATATTAAAGAAGTTGAGTAAAAGAAAAAGTGTATCATCAAAAGAGAAAAGGAAAGTCTTGAGAAGATTGTTGGGAAAAATCCATTCAAGAGAGCTTTGGAGAGAGTGGACGAAAGCTGGAGTAGTTAGTTGAATCCTAGACAAATGTCCACACCCTCCAAAATAAAGCTGGTTCAAGGTGTTACTGGGGTCACCTGACATGAACCACATCAATAATCCCTGGGGTATTTTACAGAGGAAGACCTGCAGACCACCTGAGAGCCACAATGAAAGCACCCAGGGCCTCCATTACACATGGACAGTGGAACCAGACTGATAGCCTCCATGCCCAGCAGCATTAATGCAGTTGTTTATGCAAAAAGAGGTTCAACTATGATTTTCAGAACCTTGACATTTCAGAGATTACTCCATTATTTTTTTTATCACGATAATCATTTTCATTAGATTTAAAAAAAAAAAAAAAAAAAAAAAAACAGGTGTAACCACACGAGGCTGAGAGGAGGAAGTGGAAGCTTCATATGGAAGCTTAGGGAATAGAATAGTTTTCAGTTCAGGGGTTTTTATTGATTCTTAAAGGTTAATTTAATAGATTACCCAATTATTGTGTAGTAAATGGGAATTATTTTCGACTTTATTCATACAGAAATGATTTCTGAATTTAAATCAATGTTTTAATCGGGTCAATCCAGTTGGGGATTTCTCATTTAAACCATTGTGAACACTGGTTTTCATTATCTGTAAGCCCAAACCAAAGAGTTTATGAAGCAGAGGCTTGTATTTAAGTCTGTGTAATTGATTCATATATTTTTATTAGAGATTTAGGGTGATTTTTACCATTTTCCTAGAGCCACACCTGCATGCTCCAAGAGTGATTATACAAGTAAAGGCTGCCTGTTTGTTAAAGGCCCTGCCGCGGAGACACAGCATGTTGCAGCATTGATAAAAGCGTTTAATCATTAGCCTGAACAAGGTCAGCCGTTCCCAGGGTTTCAGTCTGCACAGTGTGAAACAAACATATGGAGCGCCCAGGGTCTCACCGTTAGTGTGTTAGCCTAGCACACGCTGGGATTCAGTCAGAGACATGCAAAGCTTAAATTTCATACCTTTTAGCACAAAACCTGACAACCAGCATCTCACAAAAAAGATGGCCGAATTAACCCTTTCAGAACTGATGGCAACCTGGTTTATTCAACCATTTTGATTTATTGTTCTAGGAAAATTGTTGAAGCTTCAACAAAATTAAAGGTTTCATTCAATCCATTATTAAAGAAAACAGTTTCAGGGTTGTAGATACTAATTTATCGAATGAATGCATATGAATGCTCCAATGCGTTGCAACAAAATACCACCAAAGTAGGTTTGAACATCATATTTCTTTTCAGAAAGGCTGCTGTCTCGAGACAATCAACAGAAGACTTTTGATACTTTGTTTTCTCAATAAAAGTCCACGCAAGGCACCAGAAAGACATTAAAAACAAGGACATCCGTTCCTTTCTACAAAGCACTCAGGAACTCTTTGAATCTGAAAAGAAAATTTATAAAGAGCACCTTAAAGTTCTGTTTCCTTATTGTGAAACTGGGCTAAACTAGATAATTAACGACATGCTTAAAAACTGGGGAATACCACCAGAAAAATGCCACAATTTGATAAGGAGCAGTAAGTGAGTGGTGTTTTTGAGCATTTAATCTAATTATGAGATGTGTAGACCTATTTTATGGCCAGAAACATTTCTATTCCTTTCCATGGAAAGGGCAGGGGAAACATTGCAGTGTTTTTTTGTGCATCAATAAATAAATAAACTTTTTTTGTCATGTTTGTTTTGGTCAAGACACCACCAGGCTTTTAGAACTTCATCCAAATTGTTACAAACAAAGTAGCTGTAAGGACGTTTTCACACCTTGGTCTGGACCAAGACAACCAACTGATCCATTGCTGCAATCGTCTGCAGATTTAGATCTCATTGACGCTGATCGCTCAGATTTGTACAAGTTGAAAATACAGCTAAGTGACATCATACAGGCCTTTCAATTGTGAAGAACTGTAATTATCAGACCAGATGTCCATGAACGTATGCACCTCCTCAACTCCTACTGCAATACACACATTCCCGTAATTCCATGCAGAAGCGAAAAAGGCAGCGGTTTTCAGTTTGGATCATAGCTTGACCATGTTCTCACCACAAACGAACAGTTCTAGAGGGTTTTTTTTTTCTTCGAACAATCTCCTCAAGAAGATCTCAGACCGTTTCTTTAGTTGTGATCTAGAGTTTGGTTGCTGCTCTCTTGCCTGCCCAAACGAACCGTACAAAAAGTCAGTTGTGAAAGCACCCTAAAGGGTATAAAATGAAGTGGAAAATCCTGGGAACCATTACAAAACAGGTCAGTATAAAGTGGAATAAATCATCTCAAGCTACTTTTCATCCAGCCTCTTTGTTGTGTAGAAGACTTCTGCAGTGGTTCCATTGGGGGGGGGGGGGTAAATAAAGCCATGTGTGTTCTCATTCACACCCAACAACAGCACAACTTGATGATAGAGCTGCTCATCATGGGAGCACCATAGACGACAACTCAGGGGGAGAGGATGCAATACGATACCGTCTACACAATTATTTCTCATCCTCATCCTCAAAAAACAAAAACAGGATAAATTAGTTTACAGTTGTCTACAGACAACGCCATATAAAGCATTATTTTTATCCGTGGTCCCTTTAAGGGAGTAACAATGATCACTTTTTTCAAACCATTACAAATGTGTGTGCAGACACACACACACACGCGCGCACACACACACTCTGGTGATGAATAGCACTGACATTAGACCCAGAGGAGGCCTGGCTGCAGTCCCAGGAACTAGTTCTCAGCTATGCATCTGATTATGGGAGAAATATGGAAAGCAATATGAGGGAGTTGATGAGATAAACCAATAAGAGGCCCATCAGAGCTTCACACTTCTTCATAGTGGAGCGGTAAACATCTCAACACTTGGTCCTGATGGATTTTAGTGTTTGCAAAGCCTTGTTTAATTCAGAACCAGGAATCGCCTACAGCACTGCCTGAAGTAAGAGCGATGAATATTTCATGACGGGCAAGAGAGGGGAAACTTTAGATTCAATAACACATTTTTATTATAAAAAATGTATTTTAACAAACATCATCATGTGACCTATATGTGTTTGTTTGAATGTGCTGGTTATATGGGCACAGAGTTTGCAGATTGATTACCTGGAATTTTTCTACTTATATTTGAACATTTCTTTTCACCAACCTTCTAAGGTGGGGTCATAAACAATTATGCACTTCAGCAAAAATTATTCATACTTTGTTGGAGACATCTGACTAATAACATCAACAAAATGACGCAAACTTTAACAGAAATGTTTCTTAGTCTTCTCGCTTTTTCCAAACAGAATCCCTAGAAATAAAATATAATCGTCAAAACCAGATTTTCACAACACCAAAATGACATTTTAAAAACCTTTTTAAACACTTAGATGGAATCGTTTGTGTTGAGAACATTTTTATAAGCCTAAATTGTAATGCTTTTAGTTTATTAATGGTACAATTCAGTAGAAATTTGCATCAAGTTTTAAGTTTTTAAGGGTTGAAATGTGTGGGAATATGCCTTGTTTTGCAATGGTATGTAATAGCCTCGGGGCTAAATGCTTGAGACCAGGTAAACTAGTTCTCATTTTCATAATAATGGTTCACTTTTCAGGAACAGTGCTTCGACTCACCTTTAATATTTTCTGATTGTTTACCACCAAATCGCTACAGCTTCGACAATAAAGTGTTTAAGTTTCGAGTTTAAGGGTTTAGTAGTTTGAAAATAAATTAAAATCACATTTGCAGAATGGCAAACAAGCAATTAGAGGTACCCAGATCCCATTTGTGTACAATTAATAGCATTTTTGCAGAAGATAAAAATAAATTAAATAAAAAAAAATTTGAAGGCATATTTTTGAAGCTTACCCTATAATCTAAAATAAAGCATCAACTCTAAAAGTGATAACAACTGTAAATGTAAACAAGTAAACTCAAAAACTTGATAATCCTGACACAAAATTAGCAATTTTTTTATTGCTGCATTAGCAACTATAGCAAATGTAATTTCAAGCATGTAATACTTGACCAGTAAATGTGAATTGTCTTTTTATTTTTGACTGACATTTTGAATGTTGAATTCAGACGGACAAAATGCCAAAACTCTAATTACTCGTTGGGTTGTTGGCCAAACAAATAACACTAAATCTAAAGGTTTTTAAGACAAATAATAATTAAAAAAAAAAGACTAAAATATTATTTAAGAAAAATGTTTTCCATTAAATTATATCCTGTCAAAAATAAATACAAACATATTGCAAAAAACCCTAACAACATTTTTTTTTTAAATGTCCACCTAAAATCCCCCCCTTATACTGTTGTTTCTGAGAACCATTGAACAGATTAGGCGTTTTACAGCTAAAACTTGCTCCGAGATATGAAATGTTCAAGATACCAATGCCACCCTGGACCGGATTAATTTCGTATCTCGGGGAACCACTGTATTTGTGTTGAATACAGGGCAGTTACAATGTTTTAATATAAACAAATCAAAACATTCCAATTTCTTCACTCTAGTGTCGTTTTAAAAAACAAACTTGAAATATCTTGAACATTTTTGCACAGCATAAAGTTATTTCTGGTTAAAATGCTGAAAACTCTGATTTAACTCACCAAAACAAAAACGAAACAGACTCTTTTAAAAACTTTCTCTAGAGGTTACAGAAAGCCTGATTTGTTTCTGGCCGCAAGCTCAATTCATTTCCTGTGGACAAAGCCTGTGACAGCTTTTCACATTCACCAACTCAAGCCCTTTTCTGGTTTGTTTTCATGCACAGCCCGGAACAACAACAACCCACGAGGGACAAACTGTCCCTCTTTAAACCCTTTTCTTAAATGTTTGTCCTTTAATAAACAAAACATGAGATGTTAAACTGCCTCTTTTTCTTTTTCTTATCCTCAAAGGACTGACAAACTCGACTATTAGGGAGAAATCTGTTTCAAAGATCAGCCAATCAGCAAGCAGTGATGTTTCTCAGCTTGACTGGGTCATACTTGCTTGACAAAACAAACTTTCATTTTTTTGATGGTCTTGCAACACAAAGCAAATGCGTCAAGATTTGCAAAGAAAACTATGGAAACTCTGATCATTTTGATCTAATTTAATTTAAAGATATGATTTATCTTGGTCCATCGATCTGGAGAAGGACTGAAAACATTTCAAAACCGTAAAAATTAAGTGTCTTTTTTTTGACACATGATTTCAAATCACAAAATTCAGATCTGAAAATGTTTTGAAGACGTCCGTGAAAAAAGCCTATAATATATAGAAAGTTCTGCGCAAAAGTTTTAGGTAATTGAAAAAGAGAATTCCTAGAAATGTAATAAAAAAATAAAATGTCAATACATAAAGTGCAAAGTTACTACTTTTGTTGGTATGAAACCCAGACATGAACTGAAACCGAAACAGCTGTGTAAGACGCTTATAACTGGGTGAGTCAAACCAACGCAAGGGTTTGACAGGGTGGTTATACAGAAGTCTCACCCAGGCGTGCTCGAATTTGTTTGACAAAGCACAAAACATAGGCATCGTTGAGAACCACAGATTCTGTGTGTGGTCAAGGACATGTTGTGAAAAAGATGCAACTGAATACACAGTCGTGATGCAACTGGAAAAAATCCAGCAACACCCATCTACTAACCAGAGATGTCTAGCTATTAGTGGTCTACATAGAAAGGTTGCAGACAAAAACCCTACCTCCAACATGGAAACACGACACGTGATTCAGGTATGCAACAAAACAGGAATTGGTTGCAGAAAAAATGGTTGCAGGTGCTCTGGATTGATCAGTCAAAATTCTGGTTGCAGCAGAAGGCAGTTTGTGCATCGAATGGTACAATAATGAGGGTCTGCTGGCAACATTTCTGCAAATGGGGTTGGATGTTTGATCAGGATTAATGTTGTTCTCATTGGTGAGAAATACAGATACTCATCAATTATGCAGTGCCATCAGCGATGCATGGAGGTGTACGATGGTCATCAAATGTACTTAAGTATACTTTAAAAATGTAAGTAAAATCAAAATAACCTGCACAGAAATTCAACATGGGAAGAAAATTAACACACAGTTTCAGTTTCAATGAAACAATCAATCAAAACAGTCAATATACGTCATAGAGATGTACGTACGTCATAGACACCTTTTAATAAGTTAACATGACACAGTTTCCAAGAAAAGCACCTAAGGAACCGTTAAAATTGTTTAACCAGCAAAGTGAAGACTCTGATTTTTACTCATAAACTGAAGGCTCCATTATTGAAATTTTGAACCCAAATATTGTGAAAGCGAAAGAGTTCAACCAGGATTTTCAAAAGCAATTAAAGTGATTTAATTCAAGTACCATAGACTTAACTCTGTTGTATCTTTGAAAAAAGTACCTCAAAGCTTTCATAAAGGCCTTTCTGAAGCTTTAAACCCACAGTGACATAACCATCAAAGAAGCAACTCAATAAAAGAAGAACTTCTTTACAGGTATATTTACATGGTCTCCTTCTATAGCAAGCATGCAGTAAATCATGTGACAACACACCCCAGGATTTAACTCTGTTATCTCTGCAAATACAAGCCTGCACTCTCATTTGCTCAGAGCCACATAGACACGCAGATGTCAGCTGTGTTTACACCTTCCCAATGTTATCTGAAGACACCCAGAAGAGAGCACTGGAGCCTATAATGTTTGCACAGAACAGACCTGGCCTACATTCAATCTTCCATTAAACTGACGAAATCACAGACTTCGATGGAGCGAAGTGACTTTTAGAGAGACTTAAAAACAACTAGACCAAACTTAAATAATATTCACATACCCAAAAAAATCGTATATTCTTTTTATTGCGTTTATATTCTGCTGCATTAGGTTGAAAAATAAGATAAAATGTATTTTTCTCTTATATTCTTACCACACCTATTTATACAAAGAGAGTTACATTTAGTCACTATATAATTATGTGTCTTTGTATTTTCTTCTAAATTTTGACATAATCTGTCCATTTTAAATCATGCACGGAAAATGTCCATTGTGCAGGGCGACATGTTATTTCATGACATTACACAATAATTCCACTACAAACTTGGAATTACACAAAAAAATACAATTCTTAGTATTAAATGGTCATTGGTGTTTTTTTACTACAAAAATTGAGTATGACTATGAACAATCCTTTATGTTTCTTTAAAAATGAAAATACTAATTCATAAAACCCCCCAAAAAGCAACAAAAAGACCAAAACAATGTGAAAAATTGGATCAATAAACTAAGTGAACCTTTCCAAAACCTTAAGCATAGGTTCAAGCTATTTTTGCCCTGTGTTGATTTTCGTGCCAGAACTTTTAAAAAAACGCAAGCCATATCACAGTTATTGTACTTTCAAAGGCTATCCATTCTTTTCACAACAAGATGGCATTGATTGCACCAATTTGGCATACGTAAATTTAAACTGAAAGATGACCACAAATTCTATTTTGATTTACCTTGTAAATGTGTCATAGCTCTTGTAATGTTTGTTTAAAAGCCAAAAATATCAAAGCTAATAACTTTTTTGAGACCTACACATTTGAAATCAAAAGTAAATGATAGCTGAGTGAATACTTTCACAATATTCAATATAATGAACAGCCCAATTTTTGTTATAAATTTTTTTGTTGCCACCGGAACTTCACTTTTATTCTTTAAAAAAAGGCAAGTAATACCACCTCACCACTGACTGCTTACTGGAATATTTTAGAGACACTATTTCAGGGATGAACAAGCCTCTCATGTAACCTCCCATCACAGCACCACTCTACAATTCCCTGAGCTCCTGAGCGCGCCCCATTCTTTCACGCTGAATACAAGATCAAGTTATTAATTTTATACACATGTGGACATTAAAGTCATTGTAAATCTTGATTTTAATTATTTGACTGGGTAAGCGAATATTTTTGGCAAATTACAATCAACAGCACAGACCATAAAGGCGAACGTGACGCTATAAACGACTCTCACAGGTGGCACGACAATTATATAATTAGCATGGCCATTACCAAATTATACGATTCAGAAGTAACCAAATCAGAGGTAAAGATTGTTTTCTGAACACAACCAAAGACGATAAGATTAGAAACTAATTAATCAAGGTGCAAAGTTTAATTTAGCTGAAAAAAACAGCGAATTCTATCGCTTCATTAAAAACACATGCAAAACAAACTTTTAAGAGTTTGTGAATAAACTAACAAACAGTAAACATGATATTTCCCATGCTTATATTGTAACAAAAACATTGTAAGTTATCCTCAATGTGCGATTTACTCTTGAGCATCTGCGGGTCTCCTCAACATGAGGGAGCGCCAGATTCAGGAGCGCAAACTTAAGGAAAACCACTGTTTCAATCCTTAAAATAGCAAAAGCAGATCTTACCATCTCTCGACGGGACGTGGAGATGATCGCGGGCTGATATGGAAGCATCTAGTGCTCTGAATCATCTGCCAAAACTATTCCAAAACTTCAAGTGCGGCGCTTCCGCTTCCGGACAATACACGAGAGAAGAGCAACAATCGACCAAAAGTACGACTGGCCTGAAACCTGCTGGAAGAAGAGACGCAGTGCATCCTTCTTCTAATAACCACATTTCTTTCAGATTACAAACAGCTCAGCACTCCACTCAGAATGCTCGAATTTCTGAGAATTAAAAAAATGCTAAATACCTTTTTTTACAAACCTCTATAGTAAAAGTACAGTTAGATATGCCATTTATTTAGCCAATTATAGAAATTGATAGTATTGTGCAAAAGTTTGTGTTCATATATCATTAATGAACAACACACAGAAATATAAAACAAATCAATATTTGGTGTGATGAACCTTAAATACATTAATTAGGAGCAGGTTTGGGTAAAGAAATGTTGCTCCTACAGAGGAAAGTTTTTAATAAAAGTATAAACTTTTCAGGAATTGTGCTTATGCCCCCATAAATTATCAACGTCCATCAAGGTTTTCCAAATCTCTCTTTAAGTCTTTAAAATACTGCATGTGATAAATTCTGAAATCCCCTGTTTGTATTTTAATGAAATATTAAAACGTGACATGATTTTGTTAATGATGAAGCATTTTTAGACATAAGTTATTAAACATATTCTGGTCGAAACATATTTTAAAATTGCCACTTTGCAGACAGTCATTTCAGCATACACTGAGGATGACATATTTTTACAAAAATAGGGTTGCAGCTTGTCCTCTACAAAGCACAGATTGAAAAGAGGTTTCTACAACTTTTGCCTGTTTGGGGTCCGTCTGACAGTTTTTTTTTTCTGATTAAAGTTAATCAGAAATAGACAATGAAGTGTATCTTTAAATACAAATGAGATATTACACAGTTTGTTTATTTATTGAGGGAAGGTCCTGGATCCAATCAAATAGGTCCCAGTCCCGACCTGTGCTTCCTACAAGCTTCGACACAAATTTAGCACTGTTTCGTTCTTCAAGTTCCTAATGACTTTGGCTATTTCTTTGAGGTCATTACACTGTTGTGGGATACATTTTTGCCAAATTATATATATAATATATGTACCCTGATGGAATCTCCAACTCCATTTGCAGAAATGCAGCCCTAAATATTCATGGAACCTTCACTATGCTTCACTGTTGCCTGTAGACACGCATTGTTGTACTGCTTTGTAGCCCTTTGATTAACACATACTGCTTGCTGCATTTTCTACGTTTTCATGTGTACTTGAGCCGATTGGCATTGTATACACATTGAAAGTATGGCATTTCGGCTGCAACTACCTTGTGTTTTCTTGCTGTGCTTTTTCAACCTTACTTTGGCAGCAGTTTCAAGCCTCCTACACATCTGTTTCAGTTCATGACTGAGTTTCAATCATACACCTGTCTACAATCCTACAAACTTTCTGATGTTTTGCAAATGCTCCTAAAGAAGTGATGAAAGCAAAAGGAAGTAACAACAGAAATTGATTTCATTCTTCATTTTACTTTTTTTTTGGTACAAAAAATAAACAATAGGTTTCGGAGAGCGTTCTTTCTTTGGAGCACTTGCCTGCCTAAAACATTTGCACAGTTTGCTCAGAAAGACAACATTCATTATAAATATGAATGTCATTTTTTTTTAAATATAGACTAGACCAATCTACCCAGTTAGCTCTGTAAAACCACCACTGATTTTTGATGGTCAACAGATTCACATCCGCCTCATCACAAACAGAAGCTTTTAAACAGACACATATTTAAATATGGTAATGACTGTGTTAAATGTTACGAGAAAATTCACAAGGAATGATGATTATTAAAAAAGACTGAAATCTGCTTACATGCCATGGCTGTTTGTTTCAGCAGAATTGAAGTAATTGCTAATTCAATTCAAGCCATTGCCAGCAGTTCTCAGTGGAATCTTAATTACTGTTCTTTCCCTATAAAACAGATGGGAAGAGGTATTGTGTTTGAGTTATTACCCGGTGGACGGTTACAATGTGATTTATGGACCTCTATCAGTATTTCTGAAGCAATAGATCTCAGGAGTAGAGGACAATGGTTCTCAGTTTTACATGTTTCAGAAATATTAAATTAAATATTAAACAATCTACCATCAACTTCAAAAACTATAAAACTTACGCTTAGGAAAAGAACATTCAAGCTTTGCTATGTGTTCTACACACAAAGTCTTCTTTTGCTAGAGTTTTTTTGACTGATTTGTAAAGCTTTGCTGATTTTCTTGTAGCCCTCATCTTTTGTAAAGAAATTATTTCTTTTCTCAGATTTTGTGACTTTTTTCTTCCATGGGGAGTCATTGTTGACACCATGAAAAACGGACAGGCTTTTTTGCCCTTTTATAGTCACCTCATCTTGGTGGTGTACTGATTTTTGCAAGAGGAGCTATATTTTTAATAAAGTATCCCATAGAAAATATTGATTTTGAAAGGAATGTAAATATTTTCTGATTATTGTAATGAGGTATTAATTTATGCTGAGTAACTCTATATATTTTTACCTTAAAGGACCTGATTTACACCTATTTCTAGGATTCTGGTACAATAATGTACCTTTTAATGTTACCACAGTAAGGTTGGTGTAGTATGTAGAGCACCCTTTTAATCAGTTATCTTTTATTCTTTTAAGAAATTATGCTTTGGCTTGTATGGCTTTTGAGTGCACTGTAACCACTGTTAGATTTGAGAACTGCTCTAATCTTCCATAAAATAATCAGAAGATGGCGCTCAAGACCCTTAAATCAGAGCCCCTCTCTCTCGCTTCTGAAGCACGCTAAATTATCATGATATTTAAGACAATTTCACTATGCTTCACTATTTTCACGTGGCTACATTAATAAATAATTAACAATTTGATAGATGCAATTTATTTGTAACGCGTACATTTAAATAAAAAAAAATATAGAATAGTTTCCATGCAGTCAAATAACTACACAATTTTAACAAACAATTAAATAGAATAATTGAAAGCTCATTAATTTTTATGATACACTGAAAATACCTTTGAACAATTAAATGATTTTATTTGATTTAATGTTATTGTTGAAAGTTGAAACATTATTTGTATTATGTTTTAAGGACATTTCCTATTGATGTCCTCGTTCTTCTGCCTGAATGAATCCTGAGCAGCAGGTGCCTTCACCTGCAACCCAAACGCGCTTTGAACCAGAGCAGCTCTCAATGAATTCACAGAAGCGGAGCACAGATGGGTCACCAGCCAAAACCATAGCCCCTGCATGATTTATTGCGCCAAAATACCACCGAACTAATCAGCAGGCTTACTAATTAATACAAATCTGCATTTTTGCATAAGTAATTAGAGCGAGGAAACTGAGGGCGAAATAAAAAATGGGGTTTTGTTCAGTCTTGAGACCCCTTCATTCAAGCAGAAAGATGGATGTGGATTCACTGTTGCTCTCTGTGTTCTAGAAGAGTGTCAAAGGTCAAAAAATCAATAAATATCATTACTTTAAGCTCATATTGTGTAATGAGAGAGAGAGAGAGAGAGCGTAATGATGGAACACAATTATCTACTTCCAAGAGCACATTGCTGTTTCTTTTTAAATGTTTAAAATGCACATTTTAAAGCACATTTTGATCACGTTTTACCAATTTATTTTGCCACCCACAAAATGAAAAATATGTTGAGAAACGACTTGAGACATCCCTATTTAAAGGGATAATCTACAGAGTCTGGCCCTCGTTCCTCATGCTCCGCCCACTAAGCTGCTGCGTCTGCATCCAGGAAAACAAGCGAATTTGATTGTAAGCTGCAATAATATCAAGTGAGCAGCAGTTGTTTCTGACATATTCGTTTTCTTATTCCTGTAAAGTGCCAATAGCAATTTTTCCAAGCTTCAAAAAATACTTTTTTTTTTTCTCAAGAAGTAAGGTGTCTCTTTGAGAACAGACTAACACTTAAATCCACCATTGTATAAAATACCAGACGTTTAAAGTGAAATAAAGAACACCTTTTTATACAAGATAATATGACCTCAACAGTAGTTATATGATTTACAAAAATATTGCACGGAGCCTTTGACCTACAGAAAAAAAAAGAATCGAAACATGTGTTTCCATCCTTCTGGAGAATATGAAGTGTGCTTACCATCTCCATGGCAATCCCATGCATTGTTGTATATTCTCAAAGTTATGAATGATGCAGGTTCATCATATGATCCTAACACCATTGAAGACAGATCCAAGCCATTGGCTGTAAAACATGGACAGAGTGCATGTGACGTCACCCATAGGGTCTTTGTCAGTAGATACAACCCCTTGTTATGGTTCCACCCCTCAAATTAAGGTTTAGGTTTAGAGAGAGAGAGAGAGAGAGAGAGAGAGAGAGAGAGAGAGAGAGAAAATCACTCACCAGGACCTTCTCCTTCACAGTTCCTGGCTGGTGGAATTCCATTGCCGTCCCATTACGGAAAGCTGAATCTCTTTACGCCTTCAAAAAGCAACTAAAAACTCTACTCTTTTGAGAGCGCTTACTAATTTAACTTAATAAAATAAAAAAAAAACTCTGAAGCACTGATCTGAATTCCCTTTCTGTACTAGCTTGAATGTGTTCTATGTGTATGTCTTCTGATCAATCCACTTTGTACCAAACTGCTTGATGTTTACTCCCAATGTAAGTCGCTTTGGATAAAAGCATCTGCTAAATACATAAATGTAAATGTAAATGAGAGAGAGAGAAGAGAGAGAGAGAGAGAGAGAGAGAGAGAGAGAGAGAGAGAGAGAGAGTTTTCAAACACAAGGATTTGTCTTTATTACAAAGCAGGCACTTTTCTAATCTTAAAAGATTAAAAACACAAGCTAAGGCAGCATTTGTGTTCTACCATTACCCAAATCTCACAATGCAAATTTTCTCAATTATCTCAACTTAAAAAGTTGTATCATACTATTAAATGACGTCTGAAATCATTGTCCAACTGCAACTCTTCCCGAACACCTCAATGTCATTTACTGGCAGTAGTTTATAGACTGTGACACACGAGCAGCACTAGAGCCAGTGTGTGGGACGCGAGAAATGCAAGAAATGAAGGCGAATCCTCGAGTCTGCATCGCGTTGCTGTCGGTGGTGCTGAAACTAAACCCGGCTTTCTCCTCCTCGGTTCGCATGGCAACAGCCGAGATTGCGCGCAGGCAAACAGACGGCTTCCACCAGGACCTTTGACCGACTCAAACTTGTCGATTTTTTATGGGAAAGATTGGCTGCACTCAGAGCCTGTGAGCGGTCGTGGACTCCTCACGGTTACCTGGTGATCAGATGTCTGCTCGCCATTAACAGATGTCACGAGAGATAAGCACCCGAGGAGCAAACAATGCAAATGAAATATTTTGCACGCATGGACGAACAGCAAGGGAGGATCAGTTGCGGAGAGAATGATAGAATTATCAGAATTAGGAATGATTATGTAGCACCTTTAAAGTGTACACAAAACTTTTAAAATGTAATTTAAAAAAACTATATAACTTTTAATCAGAATCTTCTTTAAAAAATTATTTCAGTCAGTGTCTTAAACGTAATTTCACATAAAAGTAAGTTTAGATATTACGTTTAGAAGTGAGTTAATGCATGGATGAAACTCAGAGAGGAGTATTATGTCTTTGCAGTAAAACTTTTGGCTGTAAAGGTATAGTAAACACTGACAGCTGGAGTGCTACTGTCGTCTACTGTACTGTATTATTAATAAATAACCCATAAATAATCCATAAAAAAAAAGACCCAATACCTACTGTGAAATTAAAACTGTTTTATTATTTACCGCTGGACATCTCAGAGCTATAAAATGTGTGCATCGAAAACCCCAAATACATGTGCAACATTTTATCTCTATTAATTTTTAGAATTAATAATTTTTTAGCATTTTAAAAAACTTTTTTTTAGGATTTATGTAGATGAAGAGTTTCCGCGTGTCCTTATTACATCCTGTCATTAATATTCATATTTGTAACACTTTTATCATCCAGTTCTTTGCCTCTTTTTCTCCAAATTTCCCCTGGAGAGAATCTCACGGACCAATCCACGGCGCTCTTTTCGATCACATGACTTACATGGCGGGCGCCCGGTCTGTAAACGTTTTTCATATTTTTTAAATTATAGAATGAATAATGTCGACGAGCCTGTGCTCGCTTTGTCTTTAGTGGGGAAGCCTAAACCACCGAAAGCACATTAAAAAGACGATCTCCTGCATGCTCACCAAAGAGAAAAGCTTTTGCAAAGAGTTTTTCTTTGTCTGCAAAGCAGCTTTATGTGCAGCACTAGTTGAGTTCATCTTTGGTTTATCCGGAATATTGTTGTTTTTCAATTTTAAATCAAAGAATGAGTTGAATGTGATTTTGATGCAGCCACATAAATGTAAAAAGTTGATCATGAACAGTTTGGGACTTTCCATATAAGCAAGATTTATTTTTTGTTGTTATTTATATTTGTTTTAATTTAAACGACTTTTTAATTGATGGAATGAATGCAGATTATTTTGGGAGAAAATATACACGTTAATTTTAGTGTTAATAGATTTTTTTGTGTGTTTTAGAGTCCAAGGTCTATAGTTTTTAAAAAGAAATAAACAATTTTCATGCAAAACCATTTAATGGTATAGAAAGGTTTTTTTTTCTTTTTTAATGTAACATTTGGTTTATAGCGTATTGGAACCAAAAAAAAATGTATATTTCCTAAATTCTGATATTTTGTTTCGTGGCCACCACCATGGACTTTCATGTTAGGGAAGTTGGATAAGCGCGCCGACATTAAATCGAATAGAAAACAGCAGATTTCGGGAGTTGGATCAGGGTAGTGAGCCGTGAAACAGGCTTTTTGTCCGCGCGCGTGCGGCTCGCGTGCCGACAGAGAGGGACTCGTGATTACCGGAGACTCAGAGCAGCTTTGACAATCATCATCATCACTATTAGAGATACAAAGATTAACGGGAAACCACCTTTAAAACTCAATTAACCTCAGCGGTATCAACATCACACACTATTTCAGGAAATTAGACCCTTTAAAATATGATATCTTACTCAAAAAATAAAAAGAATCATTTTAGGTAAACAAAAGGATTTATGTGTCATATTAGCAATGCTTAATTTCCCCACATTTTTCTATAAACCTCCAGCAAAAAAAAATAAGTGAATAAGCGATATATTTATTTAAAATAATGGGCCTATACATAAATAAGTTATTTATTTCACACAAAGTCGCAGTGATAATTATTTAACGCTGTTTATACTCTTATTAACCATACTGCTATTTACAGCCAAACTCCATTCCGTGATTAAGAGCTAATTTATTGACGCACATAAAAAAAATCGTCCGAATGAAGACAACGGGATGTGCCTATAAAGACAAGAGCCGGTCTTGATTGAATGTGTCCCACGCTTGAAAGGGTTAATCCATCCTGCGGGTACAAACAGGTCCGCGGAGTCTCTAACTGGCGACAGATGGCCACTTTCTTTCGGCCACAAAGGGACGGGAGCGCGGAGCTCTGGCGAACACAAATGGAAGAGGTCACGTGACGCTGGAGGCCGTTTTCCTGACGTGGTCGGCCATATGGCGCGTGCCGGGGGAAGAGGCGGGGCCAGGTGTCAATCAGGGGCGAGGGGGTGTGGCTGAGGAGACAGCCACAGACAGGCTTCCGCTGACATCCTCCAGCATCAGCAGCAGCGCTATAAAACCAGAGCATCCCATCCGCGCAGGCACATTTACGCTTCAATCCGCAGGAGTTCCCGCAGCTCGAGGGGCATGAAACGATCATAACAAGAACTCAACAATCCGAGGTATGTGAGCTTTCTGAGACAAGGTTTGCGTTGCTTTTGTGCTTTAATCACTTTATAAATGATGGTCATATAAATGATGCTCAGTGAACATCTTCGGAAAACTTTTGGTGTAAGGAGCTAATTTACTAGCGGAAGATCTCATGCTGTAAAAGTACCTGCAGCGGTTTTCTCTCTTACTCAGTGCTTCTGAAATGTAAATATCGCAATGCAATACAATATGTTGCTTTGAAATGAATGACAGCCCTCCGTCTCATTACATAATAAAGCCGCATAAAGAGATGATTCATCCACAGCGCTTTGGAGAACCAGGGGCACTGGTGATGTCCTCGGGAAGCCTTGATTATAACGGCGTGTTTTCTAACTTTGCAGAGTTCCACCATGACGAAGTCTTTCAGCGAGGAGAGCATGATGCTGGAGTCTCAAAGCAGCTCCAACTGGAGCGACAAGTGTCACAGCAGCTCTCCAGACGAGCGGGACACGGACAAGAGCAGCGAGCCTATGCTTAAGGATATGGAGGACGACGACGACGCTGGGCTCAGCCGTCTCGAGGATGAGGATGACGACGACGAAGAAGAGGAGGAAGAAGACGGGGACGACAGCAAGCCAAAGCGCCGAGGACCCAAGAAGAAGAAAATGACCAAGGCGCGTCTCCAGAGGTTCAAAATGAGACGCATGAAGGCGAACGCGCGCGAGAGGAACCGCATGCACGGCCTCAACGATGCGCTCGAGAGTCTGCGCAAAGTCGTGCCGTGCTACTCCAAAACGCAGAAGCTCTCCAAGATCGAAACTCTCCGACTCGCAAAGAATTACATCTGGGCTCTTTCGGAAATCCTGAGGTCGGGGAAGAGCCCGGATCTTATGTCTTTCGTGCAGGCTCTGTGTAAGGGCTTGTCCCAGCCCACGACTAATCTGGTCGCCGGCTGTCTCCAACTGAACCCCAGAACTTTCCTCCCCGAGCAGAGCCAGGAGATGCCCCCACATATGCAAACAGCAAGTGCTTCCTTTCCCACTCTTCCCTACTCCTACCAGACGCCAGGTCTTCCCAGCCCTCCGTACGGTACAATGGACAGCTCTCACATCTTTCACGTCAAGCCGCACGCGTACGGGAGCGCACTGGAGCCCTTCTTTGACACCACGCTCACGGACTGCACCAGTCCTTCTTTTGACGGACCTCTTAGCCCGCCGTTGAGCGTCAATGGGAACTTTTCCTTCAAGCACGAGCCTTCTTCCGAATTCGAGAAGAACTACGCCTTCACCATGCACTACCAGGCGGCGGGGCTGGCCGGCGCGCAGGGCCACGCCGCGTCTCTTTACGCGGGATCCACGCAGCGCTGTGATATACCGATGGAGAACATTATGTCGTACGACGGGCACTCGCATCACGAGCGGGTGATGAACGCCCAGCTCAACGCGATATTTCACGACTCTTGATCTTCAAGGACTTCTGAGAGACTGCTCGTTCCGGCCGATGCAAAAATACGCGTCATCTTATTTACCTATTTATTGTTGTTACTGCCTTTAGGAGAAAAGAGAATCGCTTTATTCTCGTTCACCTCATGTATTGTACAGCGCTTCTTCGTCGCAGTGGGAACAGGCGTGACCTTCTGCAGAATGTGATGATTACATCCAGAAAATCACAAGCAATAATTTGGAAACTATGCAATTTTGAATCCAATACTAGGCCAATAATATAGAAATGAATAGAGATTGCTATATTTTTCAACCTATTACATTTTACTATCCCTTACTGAATTATTTTGTGATTTTCTATAGAACTGTTCATTTTTGTAAAAGTCGAAACCCTGCGACATTCCATATACCCCCCAACGAAACGGATTCATTCATCTATTGTTTTGACAAAGAACAGTGCTCAGTAATAACCAGCAGGCAAGTGCTTAACAATTCTGTAATGTTGCCTTAGCAATGAATTATTATAAAATAATGCAGAGTTGCACAAACCCGTCCTCTGGATCCCGAATCGTGAATTTGTGGAACTTCCAATTGCTCGAGTGCTGGGAAAAATCAAAAGGAAACAAAGAAGAGGGAAATACAGTGTCTCAGTGTTGTAACTTGTACATACAGTAAACTCTCGACTATCACCCGTTCACTAAAAGCTGATCGAGGGGCATGCCTATCTTTTTAAGATGGAAAATAAATCATGGACTGAATTAGTCCGCTCAAATTATTCGGGTATTTTCGACTGAAATATCTATTGGTTGTTGGAAATGAACAAATAATCAAGAAGCAACCAAATATAAGTTGTTTTTAAAGTGATTCTAGTTTTGAGACTGTTGTATTTATGTCCGTTTATGATGGAGATTGAAGAAATAAAACAATGGTTTTGAATCTAATGCTGTCATTTTTTGACAACTATTACAGTTGATCATATTATTTATATTTTTCATTGTTTTTGGTTTAGCTATTTTCCCAACGTTATTCGTGAAACAATTCAAGAGTCCATGACGTGATTATGATTTAATAAAACAATACTGCTGAACAGGATTCAGAAAATATATGTATCTGGGTATATTGCTTCTACATTTTGAGTGTTTAAAATCAAGGTGTAGTCTTTTAAGAAATCCCTTTTAGGCAATCTGTCGCAGCTGTCACATGACTGACTTTAAATGTTCAAATGTGACAAAAATATTAGATGCAAAACTTTTAAATAAACATACAATTTGATTTATTTTTCTTCTTTTTTATCATTTGAAGATGGTTAATCAAGCTTAATAGGATTGTTGATTTAACATTCAAAATCAAATATTGACTAAATTTTAACATTGTGTCATTTGACATAAAATGAAACTTATAAATAAACATTAAAGATGAGTAATTTTTACTTTTCTTTTAAAGTTAACGATGGCTAATTAAATATATTATTGTTGATTCGTCTTTAAAGACAAAGATCAGTTCCAACCGATCCCGACGTTGTTTTAACGGTGGAGGGTCACAAACGTCATCTCTTTAGCGATGTTTCAATAACATTTGTTCGTGTAAGTTAATATTGTTATCAAAACGAATCCACTTGTCAATAATATCGTCGAAATATGAAGTTTAGAAAAGCCGGCAAAGTATGTTGCCAGGTGCTTTGAATGGATAACGCTGGAATAAAATAGTGCAGTAGCAATGATACTTAAATAAAAAAGCCAAAGTACCTCGTATGGGAAACAGAGTGAGGAATCCATCATTTAGGAAAAATAAAAAGACATAGCATAAACGAAACAAGAGCTTTAAATTATGAGCTATAAAGAATCAATGATCGTTTTTAAGGACACGAACAGCAATATGGTCAAATATTCTACGAATTCACCAACACAGCGACTTTTAACGTTTACTCAAGGATTAAATAACCATCGTCCGATGGGCTGTGAATCAAAAAAGCGATTCATTTAACAAGTGAAGCTTTGGTAAACGATATCAGGAACTGTCCAAGGTGCTACCTGAGGAATTTTTTACATTTCCATTGTCAAGTCTTGCCCAAGGCAAATTGACAACCTGTGCCTTTACTCTGAATGGAAGGTCAATTATAGAAAGAATTTTCACTGTTTATCTCTAAACCAGATAGAAATCTATTTTAAGCTTTCAGTCCTAATCCACTTGCAGCAGGCTCCACATTTGATTTCATGTGTTTTAGGAATCACTACACAAACCCCGTTTTAGTAGACAAACTGTTTCAGCATTAGGCAAGTATCAAATTGTATTATTTCTAAGTTTACATTTGGAAGGAGCCAATTAGAGTGAATATATCTTATAACCTAAGCAAAATGATTTATAAAAGCACTAGTTCAAGAAATATAACATGATAAATACAATATTTTAATATATGTTCAGACATGAATGTTTGAAGATCACGATCAGCATGATCTGATAAGGCCTGCACTATGCTTTTAAACAGTTTTTTATTATTATTGAGTAATGAAATAATGGTGTGGAACAGTTTACAAACTAGAAAGGACTACTAAAAATATAGTCTAGATTTTTATTGACAGAAAAAAAACTTTTGGAAAAGTGGAAGAATTGGATTTTTAAACAATTCCTCTTTAAAAATCCAAAACAAGACATTCAATGTTGTCATTAAAATGCCATCTGTACAGTAATACTAGAATACTATATCAATACTATATATTTCTAATTAAGAGCCGATGAGCGCTATGTTGTGGTCAACAAGACTCTCCATCTCGTCAGCCCTCCGCAATACCTGGCATCCCAGAGGTTTCCCAAGCAGCGATTTAAAGAGGGACTTTGATTATCGATATCCAATATAGAAAAGTGACATATAAAATGTGGAGTTTGTGTACATAATATTTATATACATTCATGAGCAACGTTTTGAATGGTTTACTAGAGCGTCCTCTAATCACAGATAAAAAAAATAGTCTTGGAATGTGGCTTGAACATAATCAATCTGGCAACACAGAGGTGGATGGAGACGAGGAACTTCCCCAGGAGCCTAGAGACCGCGGGAGCGTAGAGACGGTGAAATAATAACACACCGGCGAGAGTTAATCTCTTATGCATTAACGTAATGTTTGAATCTCCGTGTAAATCGATAAATGTGCCAAACAACGCGTGGTCGGAAAGTCAAGAAGAGCTGCACGAGGCGCAACCGGTGTCTCCTTGCGGGACAGGAGAGCGAGTCAAAACAAAAAAGAAGAAGAAACAGCGGCAAAAGAAGAAACGGTCCGCCTCGGCTGGTCAATTGTGCCCTGCAGACGACGAAAGTGCGGGTAAAGAAGCTAAATATAAGCCAGACGAACTGATTTTGCGAGGAATCTTCCAAATTGGGAAGAAGAGCCATGACGTGATTCTCACGGGATCGCGGGTAACATGGACGCCCATCCAGCCTGAGACCCCTACAGGTGAGCGACTGCTCTGTTCACCGTCGTCTCCATGGTGATTAGACGCCATGACTGTTTACTTTCTCAGAAATGACGTTTACAACCAAGTCGTGTGTCCATCGAGTTAATAGATTTGACAAATTTCCTTATATAATCCAGATGCCATGTTAGGACTGGATTTTAAAGAATTTATTGTATTTTTAATTTAAAAACGTTTTGACGCTTTTGTGTTGCTCGACAACAAACAACATGTTTGGCTTCTTCTGTTTATTCAATACTTCAAAATTGTGACAGACAGTGCCAAAAGTTAATTTAAAAGTCAGAAATTGAATTTTAAAAGTTCAAACACGCACAAATACGCGTTGCCTGCCTGTGAATGACATTTACATGACGAATGACGAATTACAAATGTATATGCACATATTTTAAAAAAAAAGCATTTTAGGTTAAATCTAATCATTATTTGAATTAATTGCCAAAATAAAACCGGAATGGTTGTTATGATCCATTTTATCCCTGGGAAGTGGACATTTTATCCCTGACTTTTGACTAAATTACCATGTTCTATAATCATAAATCAACAGTTGGCATTATGTGCAATGCGCAATGAAATGATTAGTTCTGACTGAAGCCAAACATGATTTATTGAGATGAACATTGGTTCGCTCAAAAAGCACCCAGTTTTAAACAGAATCACTACAATTTTGGTGATTGCTGAAAAGCATTTAGAATTAAAAGTTATTTGGTGCATTATTTTGTGCTGTTGTAAAGAACTATCCTATATAAAATTGCAAACTAGTAATTTTCACAACCGTATGACCCAAATCACCCAATCTAGCCAGCTAACAGCTTATCTAATAAATATTACAATAAAAATAAATAGATACAACCATTGATGTCTTCATTACTTTAAAGCCCTGATAAATTCTTCTGACCAGACGCAACAGGTTTTGTACACCTTTAAAAGTTATTTTGTGAACCTTCCCCAGGAACATATAAATGTCACGAATCCAGTATCTGGCTAATCTGTATGTCCACGGAAAACTAGCCTTCTAAGATGTGTCTTGAGGATCACAGTTGAGTCCAATTCTTTTTAACTTGTATGTAATAACTTATGTAAACATTTGATCATCAGCTTAACTTGTGGTTCGGCACTTTTCTGTAATAAACCCAGCCATTTTACAGCTTGTTTAAGTACTCAGTTATTTTTTTTTTTTCGAATTGCAGCGATCCATTTGCTTTTTTGTCTGTGATAAATGGTGTCCGTGAAGTCTTTGAAAACAGGTTTGAGCAGTAAATCGCACAATAGCTTTTCCCCATTTTATTCAGCCTCACCCAGGTCAGGCTCAGATGCACTGTATTGTGATGTCACAAAATCATTCTGTTCAGAATAGCTTTATAATATCCAAAGCAGGCATTATTTTATAATACCTCATCAATGTTTTCTTATACCTGTTTGATCGATTTCAACCATAGCTAGAAAGGAGCCTACATGGGGCTAGCTGTAACCTACTGTATCAATTAGACAAACAAAAGAGGGCCACAACAAGAGCAATCCAAAAAAAGGGGGGAAAAGGGGGTAAAGGCAGGTCTGCCAGAATCTCATGTGTAACAGCTGTGCTGGTAATGGATTCCGGCTGACTGTTATGACCACCTAAAGTAGGGCATCTGTCAGTCTTGTGGACAGTTAGCAAATGTCCAAGTAAATGATACTCAAAACTACCATCTGCATCATTACACTAAGAAGATATCCGTACTTTAGAGAAAGAAACAACTTCATTCAATCTATGGATATCTTAAAACTTAACCTTTTATGTGAAGGACTCCTCTGTTTTGTTAAAATATTGATGCCCACATTTGCGTTGTAGTTTATACGCTCTTTAAAAATCAAGGTAATATTCAAAGTTTTCAATATGCCTGGCTTTAGGCAGAGTGCAATCTCAGCTGAACAATTCACCACTGAGAAAGAACACTTGAACGCTAATGCCATAAAATACATTGGTAACTGCTTTGGTAAGCAATGGTTAGAACTAAAATATTCACGGGTGTAAACTGACATTGAAAATTGAAATACACTTACCGGCCACTTTATTAGGTACACCTGTCCAACTGTTTGTTAATTGAAATTTCTAATCAGCCAATCACATGGCAGCAACTTAATGCATTCAGGCATGATGCCTTGGTCAAGATGATCTGCTGCAGTTCAAACCAAGCTTCACAATGGTAAATCAGGGATTTAAGGGACTTTGATTGTGGCATGGTTTTTTGGCATCAGATGGGCTACCAAAGCAACAGTAACTCAAACGACAAATCTGCAGCAACTGTGTCATGCTTTTACGTGAATATGGACCAAATTCTCTGAAGAATGTTTCCACTGCTTTTTTGATTCTTTGCCACAAAGTATTAGGGTAGTTCAGAAGGCAAAATGGGGTATGAACTAGTCCTAGGTGTACCTAATAAAGTGGTTAATTTTCAAAGTATTTTTTATTCGCGGCATTCATCAAAGATTTCATGACACACCCAAATCATTTGGGGAAAGTGAATTTTCAGTTTCTAGCAAGTACCAATTAAAAAAACAATTGGTATAACTTTACCACATTTTACAACTGGTTATTGTGGCTCTTAATAATTGACATTTTGTTAGGGAATGGAGCTTTTTACAATTTTTTTAAAATAAAATGTACTAAAGGTAGAATACAAAATCACATTTTTAATTACCGTGCAAATTATTTAATTATATAACCAGTTTTTTATTTTCAGTTTATTGTGTATTCCACAATACATTACTTTAAGAAAATACTATACATTCATTTTTGTGGATTAATTCAAGTTTCACAATTCCTACGATTTCTGATTGATTCATTAATGAAGAATAAAAGTGGCGCCCAGTATGAAGCCGAGGCAGTACTTCCTGTCTTTGTCTGTAGTTTTGTGAAAGCCCTTCAAAGTGTGAGTGCTGCTGAGTACAAGAGAGACTTTTATTCAGCGTAAGCTTTATAGACAGGACTTTTCATCTGTGATCCAAGCTAACGTTATTAAGCCAGAGTTCTCATTACACAGAAAGTGTTCATGTAATAACCCCCTATGGCCTTTACCAAATGCTCCCTTGAAAATGCCAAAAAAAAAAAAAAACCCAGCAAGATGCAGATATGCCGGCGTTCTCTGTTTGACACTCGCATGGTTTATTCTGTGGAGATATTACACATTTGAATATTGCCCCTGATACCTAAAACAAGCAACTGAGTGAGACTGGAGGATATTAACCTGCAGACAAACACAATATCAAATTACACAATTGCAAAGTGGCATTTCGGTGCTTGTTTCCATGACAACACAGTGTGTTAGATTTCAGTGATGTTTCGGGACCAAGCTTTGTTTGCTGTTATGCATTTCATTACACTTTCTCTCACTTTTGAGCCTTTCAAGTATTTGGGAATACAACTGGCCTCAAAGTGCTGACCTTGTAATTGAGTGGCAGCATTGCTACCCACTGGGGCTGTACAGAAATACCGACATGCATGATAATGTCAATATTCTGTCTCTATTAGAAAAATATTCTTTAATGCTAATTAGCTCAGATCAAAATGCTGACAAAGTATGATAAAATAAGATGTAAAAATACAGCATGGAGTGTTTATATCAGCATATGTAGTAGTCCTACAGAACGTTTTCATTAAATAATACTCTCTAAATAACTCATTTTGTCAATATTTGTAAAATATCATACTGCGACCCTTATAACGTGATATGCATCACATTGGTAGATTATTGGTGAGACACAGGTCAAAAACTACCTCCCACTGCACTTTAAACTTGATAAAATTAGGATTGAATATGGTTTAGAATACACCCTCTACTGGCAATTTGTTTAATATTTGTACAAAACACATTTTCAAAATACTGTTAAATTATTATACATGTATTGAACAAATATGACAACTAACATGAAATAACGTAGCAATGTGGGTTTCACAGTAATACAAATGTACCACTGACAGCATAACGCAACAATGTTAGCCTAATTCCTGACTAGTTAGCTGCGCACAATTTCCTGGGCAAACAATTTTTATAAATTAGTAATAAAAATAGACACGCTTTGTTTTGCGTCCTTTGTTTGTAATAACACAAAGGAATAAAAGAACACAAAAAAACACAAAGTGCAATCATGTCATAGATGTCATTAACTTAGTGTTTATGATGACATCACAATATGAAGTTTATTCTGGATTAACATTAAAATAAAAGTGGTGCTGCTATGAGTCTTAAAGGTTATTTTTCACCTAAAAAAAAACAAAAACATTTAACGATTTTTTTTGTCATCATTGCATGTTAAAATGTCAAATCCCAAAAAGTCAACTCTCTTGCTTATAATGAGATCCTTGCAGCTCCGCCACTGTTTGATTAATCTATTTGAAGTTGGCTTGAAATATGTGCCCTAAATATTTTGACTTTAGTGCATTGAAAACTGATAGAAAAGGTGCTGGATTTAAACTAAGAAAACTTAAATAGTTTTGTGTGATTTAATAATAGCAAAAAAAAAAAAAGTGATGTAATACTAGCAAGATATCGACAGTCACTGGTTGTAGTGGGTTTAGTGATCTTGTCAGTAATGGATCTTGATTTTTTTTTTGTTAATAAGAGTGGACTCTTTTATGTTAGGGTTTGATTGGAATTTTTTTTTCAATGGAAATTTTTAATATTTCTCTTTTTGTTCTGATTTTGTTTTGATAATTCAATCTTTTTTGTCAGAAAACACAATATAATTAACATTGAAATGAGATGAGAGTTAATTAATCGAAATGAACGAATGAAAACCTATAAGTTGTTTTAAACAAGTCCTTCTTGAACGATTCACCTATATCTATTGTAAACAAACAGCTAACCCACCTTTTATAAATGATAAGCCCTCACCGAATTAGCCTTATTTTCAGCCACAACCACAAATGCGCACGGGAGGCAGAGATTGTTTGCCAAAGGGATCTGAGTTTGACTTCCTGAACCCTGCATTTGCTTAGCATTGGCCTTGGCTTTACTTCAGATTGTCTGTAGAATGCACAAACAGTGATTTGATCCGGGCGCTAAAGCGGTTCACACTTGCAGTCCACACAGTTCATTTCCATCACTCTGACACTTTTACCTCAGGCTCTTTAAACACACTGAAGCAAATATCAGGGGTCAAATGAACACTTTTTACTCATAAAACCCGACGCATAAGCCAAACATTTAAGTGATTCATACATGTTACATATATAAACACATCAGGGTTGTATTTCACCGGTTTGAACAAGTTTGCACTAAAATTCTCCAAAGAGGTTGTTTATTCCATTAGATAAACCAGTAGTGAGGAAAATCACTCAAATTGTATATTTTCATTTTACACAAGATTGAATCTTAGTTGAAGTTTAGATTATTGGGCTAAAACTGGTTCATAATGTGTCTAAACTTATATTGTCATTCCACTATCATACTAGTTTCCCTACGTTTTTTTCCCCTTAAATATTTAGCCTTTTTTAAGCATTTCAAACCAAAATTGGACCAAAATATCCAGCAATATCCAATAATCAAACCAAAATAACCTTTTAGAGCTTTCAAAATGCAATATTTACCATAAACTGTGTACGTAATAACCTCATATTTTCAGTCTCCTCCAAACGTCTAATAGTCCTTTTAAGCTGTTTATTGTTAAATAAACACAATGCTTCCAAAAACATAAATATGTCTTGTAATTATGTAGCTTCTCTAGCACAAGGATTGGCGGATCACATGCACTTCAATGAGTTCTCAGTCCCTTCCCAAGTCACGTAAACAATAGTTTCTGTTAGGGGCAAAATATGTTAAAACTCACTCTTTATGTTGGATAAACATTTGAAAGTGCCATTCTTTTCCTATCGATGAATAGATTTGTCTTTATAATACTGTATACACATTGAACAGTGCATTTTCATTAGGGCGAAATGGATCCTAATGACTTTAGAAGAACAAACTTTTTATTAAAATGAGCAGTTTAATACAAAAAGCAATGAATTAAAGTGCTATTTCTAAATCCATGATTTAGATTTGTGCATATTAGGGAGTCATTAATGAAAGTATCATATTACGTATTATGAAGGGATTAGGGAACTGTATAGATCCCAGGAAGTTAGATGGATAAATCACAAAGCTACTATTTTTCCAGATGCATTTTGAAATGATTTCTTTTCAGATCATGTCCACACAAACAGACCTCTGTTTCTTTGATCAGTGCTGAACTGAATAAGCAACCTTGCTCAGAAACACGGTCCCATACTGTACACAAGCTGCCATCCTAATAGATCTTTGAAAGTGACCTGTTTTTCCCAGAACTCAGAGGACTTTGGTTGACCACTGTGGTCGGCGTTGGACTATCTACCCCAAGTGTAACTCTCTGGAACTGAACTGACTGGCTCAGCCTCAGATTTCGGGGGCTAATTGCACCACTGAGGTTATCTGATCCCATTTCACAGTACACTGGGACAGAAGGGGAACATTTTTTAGTCCAGACAGATTCTCAATTTTTTCCAGGCAGAAGATGTTTCCCCCATTTGCATATTTGTGTAAAAGATACACAAAAAGCTTCTGTTTTCTCAAAAAAAAATGCTCTTGGGCTATTTTTAAAAAAAACAATATGTATATTTTATTTACTTAATATATTTTACAAACAATACAATTAAGCAGAGCAGTGTTTTCAATAAAAGTACACAAAAGTTCCTGCAATTTGCTATTAGAATAAAAAAAAAGTAACTTCGTAAATGCTTAACACTTAATAAGAAGACACTGCCATCAGGATCACACAAAAACATACTGTTAGCATTTATGAATAAACAAACATGGGAATAGGATTACGGGGGTGGAGCTTAGTGATGCGCGGGTCTGTGTATAAACAATCCGTTTTCAACTTGCACTTTGTACCCGACCGCTTTACTGATTCACATACGCTTAGGGAATTTGAGCTGACCAACCACGACCCGAATATCATGAAAATATTTTTGGATGACTCCTAACGCAGGTAAACCGCTCATTTGGGATCAACTCGCGCATCACTTTTCCGTAAATATTTAATTACCTTATTAAACTAATATCAGAACTGAAAAAGGGTCCATAGACCATGGCCATCAACAAAGCCATCTAAAAGAATGTTCCGTAACATCAGCAGAAACTCTAAACAACACTTTGCAATGGCTGGTGATACACACAATTACATTTTATGTAACGTTGTGTATGTTTATTAGCATCAGTAATCAGTTATCTTGGATTATTTATTACAATTTCAATCTATTCAGAGTATTCCTTTTTTCTGGCCAGAAGCAGAATGAAAAGTAGGTGATGATAATTGTTTATTTCAAGAGCCTATTTTAAAGTAATGAGCAGAACATCATTAGCATCAATAATGAGTCATTATGCTGAGACATGCTCGGACCTTTGACTAACACCTGAGACTCAGAGAAGGAGCCTCTGGTTACATATCCTCCGAGAGGGATATACATGCTTCCATAAACTGCATCGAGGGTGGATGCGTATCTAGTCAAACTCTACTTGCCAAAACCCAGGATAAACTGAAGCTGAGATGTAGCAGAGTAACCTTGGAGCAAATCTTTAGCCTAATGATATCTTTGGAAAATACAGTCGTCCCAGCAAGTGGTCACAACCCCAAAGACGCAAATGCTGTATTTTAAACGTTAATTTTGGCAAAATATTTCCACTTTTCGTTGGCTTTTCAACGTCAAATTGTTTGCATTTAACAGAATTAACATGTTCTACATTTTTACCTTTTACAAAACAGATTGTCGTGTGGCACGGTGGCGCAGCGGGTAGCACCGAAGCCTTCCAGTTAGAAGAAGCCAATCAGCTTCTAGTGCAGTGAGAGTTCAAGCGTATGACCCGTGTATATTGTAGTAGGCATTACAATGTCACAGTGTAATTGCAGACAGTGAACAAACAGACGCTGTCATTTTTGTTTGGGTCCTGGGGGCTTGAAAACAGCAATATAAAATAGTAAATATTAGATTTTGGTCTATGGTTCTGGGCACACAGGCTTGCATAGGCACAGGTGGAAAATATGCTCCCGAACGCCTTGCTGGGAACCACATGGCCCCGCACAACATGGGGGCAAAGAGTGGCTTGCTGTCCTGGCACAAGCTTTCCACAGTTGGACCCCTTTCAAAACATGGTATTAGTTTCATCTGTGAGAGCTCTGCACGCATCAACAATGCCTGGCGAAATGATGAGACAAAGAGATGCGCTGCCAGACTGTCAATGCAGGTGAACGCAAAGCTTCAAAAGATATTTTCCTTGAAAAGTAAAATAAAGATTTGAACATTTACAAACGAAGGATGTATTTAGTTGGTTACAATCCAAGTGGCAACCCAAGTGACTTAACTGCAGTTCCTCGACTGACCACTTGAGGCTGGCTCCAGAAGTGAGCAGGTTCTAATTCACTCTGTTTCCAAGAACATGTTTCCACCCTTGGCTCCATTATTTTTGTGGATTTAGATCTTGACCCTGATAAACATTCTTAGGGGGTGATTTTTTTTTTTGTATTTGTTTTGGATAAGTAGGGCGTGGTTTCTTGAGGAGCAGATGATCGATACTTTACATTTTATCCTCACACCAGCATTAACTCTTCTAGGTACACTTACACAAAGTCAAGACTTTTGTTGGATATGTATATGTTTGTTATAAAAGTCATGAATTAAAGCAGAAACAGCTATGTAGGAGGCTTAGTACTGGGTACAGAATTAAGTGCAGTACTCGAGGTTAAAAGTGAGGTAAGGTTAGTGAGGTTAACAACAAGTCTGTGCCGATGGTATAGTGTGCCGGACATTTGCATGCGGTTTCACAAGGCGACGCAATTTCGAGTCCTGAGCCCATCTTCTTTCCAATCCTTTGCTTCCTCTCTAACCACTTCACTTGTTGTCGTTTGAGAAGAAAAACAAGAGGCACAAGCTAAAAGTAATCGCTATGATGCTAAAAAGATGTGTGTGGTTACCAGGGTGTTGCTAGGCTGGCTAGGTTTGTTTATTAAAGTGATTGATATTTTGGCAAAATTGAACCAATTAAAAGCTTCACAAAACATTTTGTAGCTTTTTTAAAATGGCTTTATTGGAGCCAGTACTAAAAAGGGTTTCTTGTTTTTAGCCCTGCCCCTTCAGATCTGCTTCTAAAGATGTCTCCAATGACAAACTCAAACTCATATATTGTTCTCCATTTTGTTTTAAATCATTCTCGGACTGGATGAACACGCATAACCGTTGGCCAGAATAGAACATTATTAAAAACTATAGATGTAGCTTTTTCCGCTGTGAGCATTGTTAAAAAAGTAATGCCTCAAGCGCCACCAATAAAATCCATGCATTTCATCCCACGCTGTGCATACTGATATCACTCCCAGTGTAGAATTGATTCTTTTTGTCCTTACATTACTCTCATGATGACATGACGTCGTGCCCCCTGCCTCTTGCCTTTGCTGGAGCACTGCTGAGAGGAAGCTTGTATCCATCTGGAAGCAATAAAGTTTTCTAGAAGAGTGCACAGTTTTATTTAATCTCCCTGTGTCTTACTGTGCCTCAAATGAAGGGCTGTTCTCGTCTTGTCATCTGAAATCAGCCTCATGTGCGCTGGAAGATGACACTTGGCATGCTGGGGGCCACAGACTCATCCTTGCTTGCTTTGTTTTCTGTTTCTTTCACTATCTGCCGAGTGAAGTGTGGCGGAACAGATTTTCACATTCGAGTTCCGTAGGAGCCATGGATTCATGTTAACATGTAATTTGTGGAGATTAATTTAAGTTTTAAATGAGTTCCTTAAATGGGGAAAAATCTTTTTTATTTTAAATTCAAAATATTTATTTTACAGACATCTTTTTTTGTTAGCTATAAATCCTTGTAAATCGCAGTGAAACCTAACCAGTTACAGTTTCGTCATTTGTAGTTTTCGGTTACACTTGTAAATAAAGTACCGTATTTTTCGGCTCATAAGACGCACTTTTTCTTCCCCAAAACTGAGGGGGAAAAGTTTGTGCGTCTTATAGACCGAATGCAGAGCGCCGCGAAGTCCGGTCACGGCCATATGAGAGGCGTAAGAGCTCCGGAGCTCCGGAGCTAGGCCGAAGCCGCGGCCATATTTGTACACCCAGCGCTGCGCGCTGACGTCATCACCCATCTCTGCCATAGCGCGGCCGTAACGAAAACGAACTACATTTCCCACAATGCCTTTGGCTTCCGCATCCATACTCACGAGCGAAACTACAGAGCTCAGCTGCCGTTTCTCACACATTGTACGTAAGACTCTTGCATTTGAGTGATCTCTCACGCTACAAACCCGATTTCTCACGCTAAAATACATTTCAAGATGTGAAATGGGCACAGCTAATAGTTTATCTGCGATGTTTTTGAGCCTGACGATAAGATGATGATCGATCTGCATCGTCTTCAGTCTGTGAGGGTTTTTTTTCCGCTAAGCATTCACTTGGACAGTTTCACAAACTTGGACAGTTTGATCCTTCATTAATGGAGTTATGTGGGTTTTCATAAACTGACAAAAATCAAAAGGATTTATATTATAACAGCAGGTGAACGTCAGATGCACAGCGCTCTCTCTCTCTCTCTCTCGCGTGAGGAAAACAAAACGCTCTCAATGACTGAAACTCTTCTTTAATAAACTCAAACTCAAATCATCTCTCAACAGTACATCTCACACATGTACCTACGAGATAGCAAACGTAAGTAACGTGCTCTGCAATTGGGTAGTGTTCCTAACCAGGTAAGAGCGCTTAAGGATCATATCTTAACACCATGCAACCGAATTGTCACTTGAATAAGCTATAAATAATGAGTTATTTAACATTAAGGAGTAGTTACATTTATTTTACATTAAAATAATTATTAATTAATTATTAAATAATTATTATTTTACATCTGGGGTGCCCAGATTCTTTTAAAGGTTTAAAGGGGGGCTCGACTAAAAAAGTTTGAGAAACACTGTATTATTACTAATGTGGTGACAATGTTACTAGCTATTATTAGTAATGTAGTGACAATGTTACTGGCTATTACGGTATTACTAATGTGGGGGCAATGTTGCACTGGAACAGTGATGGTGATAACGAATGGTGGACTTTAGAGTGATGAGTGGGGGCAAAGAAAAACATTACAGCCTTTTTTTTGTTACTTTTACTGTCTGTTCATGTTACATGTTTGGTTGTTAACTTTTACACAGTTGATGTAAAATGTTTTACAACAGTATTTGGTTCAGAATCTTTTTTTTCTAGATCTTCCTCTTTTAAAATTGGGTGCGTCTTATGAGCCGAAAAATACGGTAAATTGGTTTAAAACAAAGGGTTTTTTTCTTAATTTGTTACATTCAAACTGGCCGTAACACACATTTCCCCTTCAAAATTCCCTAAATTCTATCAATCAATATAAAGTTTTTATTTTGTGAAAGATAACAAAAATGTGCTAACAATAACTGTAGGAGATCTCCAGTATTCCTTGTGCCCAGCAAAAGAGAAACAGCCAACAACTACACACACTCTCATAAACTCACCTGAAGACAATCACCCGATCAACCAATCAGAGCACACCTCCCAATAACTTATCACCGACCAATCACACTACGAATGCGGTATTTTACCACAGATAACCGCGTGCCCACAAAACAGCATAATTAAAAAAAACTATTCAATATACCCTTGTCTAAATTATTGTACAATTTTTTTTAAGTTTTTCTTTTCATAGTGTTCATAGCCCCATCACAGTTCCATGCACCTCCTCAGTTGTCAGACCTACGGCTCACATCGCCTGACTCCCCATGATAGCATCCTGCTGGCATTCTAATTACCAGCTGCCTTCCTCCACTCCTGTCCCCAGACCGAAGACATTATGGGTTCCACAAGTATGTCATTATTACTGTTGTTAATGTGTCTTAATAAAACTTAATTTAGTGACCAGAGCCACCATCATCATCATGTGATCAGAAAGTGCACAGTGGATTGTTCAAACTAATTCTGCATGAAATCAGAACTGGCACCTGTCGCACTTTGCAAATAAAGCAGAGCAAAAATATTAGAGCAATATCAAATTTTGTAGATATTTAGCTGGTTACTTTTTGGAAACACAGTCACTTTGGTGCAGATCTGTTTGATCTCAAGTCCAGATGCGTGTGTTTTTTCCCTGTCAGCGTCACTGGCCCTAGATACCGGGCCAGTGGAATGTGATCCAATTCTGATTTTTTTGCACATGTGTGATGAATTTGATTAATTATAAACAGCGCATGTGTCCTCAAACTTTGAGAGTGGAATCATTCACATAAATAATCAGATCTGCACTATAGTGACTCATGTAAACAGGCAAATCTAATTTTCTTATACATCACAAACTCAGCGTCATTAAACTGAGACAGTTTATTACGAAGTTCGCGACGGTTTCGTGATGTCGCCTGGGAAGTGTCGGGTGAATATAGAGGAAATGTTTGGTTACCAGCGAAGAGCTCTGTTTAGACACATTTCATGTGCGTCTACTACAGCATCCTGGAGACCTTGAGCATGTTGCTATGGCACATCAATTCGGAACTTAGCATCAAGGTCTGTGGGGTCACATGTGAGCAAACAATCAGAATTGGGTCATATTCAACTGGTAGTATTGACCTAAATTTCCCCTAAAATGGGTAAACCGCGTTCCTGTGTGGTCCTGTAGTCGACTGGTAACTTGATATGAGCTGCAGACACCAGGAGATACTCAAAGCTTGAATAAAAGGCTGATTTCAAAGACCTCACAAAAACACGAGGTTGAGTATGCTAATGATCGCATGTGTGCGTGTCACTGCTGTGTACACTCAGAGAAGCATGTAGTTGTCAATGATGGAGATGAGATCTCAGGAGATGACAGATCCATACATCCAGAGTAGGCTCCGTGTTATATGACCTGGTGTGTTAGCAGACGTGTCATATTGATTTGGCCCCTCACGGGCCCTTTGGACTAGTGACCCTGAACATATGGCCCTTCTTATTTGTGAACTTGTGTGCCCTGCAGCAGAGGCACCAGCGGCAGAACTCTGCTCAAACCCTGGCATTAAGTTTTTTCATGGATTATGTTCAAATCCCATTTGAGGCACACAATAGAAGTGTGACGGCTTTTAAACGGAATCTGCATATCCTGTGGGGATCTAGCTCTTTATTATCTGTAATATGTAAACATTATGTTTTAGGGTATACCAAAGGTACACAAATACTCCCGTCTGGTCTCAGACTGACCACTTTTTTAAATGATAGACAACAGCACTGCTGTGAAAAGAACGAGTCCTTCAGTCAGTGAGCTCCTTTCTTCATTTGATCTTTAAGTGTTTTCCTGTTTGTGGATTTTTTTGTTCTTTCATTCAAGGTAATTTACATTGAATTGAAGGAAATATGCGATGAATTCCAGGTTTATAGAGAAACCCATAAAGTTACAAATTCTCAAAACTTTTCTCGAAGCCAACAACATCAAAACATAAGAGGGCTTTCACACCTGACTTGTTTAGTTTGATTAAATGTAATAGAGTTCACTTTGCCCTTTCAGTACGGTAGGTGTAAAAGCAGCATCTGTAACTCTGGATCGGACCAAAAGCAGACTGAGACCTGTTCAAGGAGTTGGTTTCGGTCCGGCTCCAAACGAACTCTAAAACTGTTAGTTGTTGTTTGTGACCAATGAGTGGCCCGTATGATGTCATGACACACACTGCCAGTCACTAGACCCTCAGCAACCTCATATTCAGAGACAATAATTTTCCTTGTGGCTCAGTTGGTAGAGCATTGAGCTAGCAACGCAAAGGCTGTGGGTTCAAATCCCGGGGAAAGCAAGAACTGACTTAAAAAATGCCTTCATTTATTCTAATAAAAAGTTGCTTTGGATAGAAGCGTCTGCTAAATGCAGAAATATAAATTGTTGGTTTGTTTTTAAAATTGTTTTTATAGACCAATAACCTTGAAACGGTACATCTCTCTTTTAACCCAAGCAAGCAAGAATCACATTTGTTTAAAAATGGCGACATCTACTGGTGAAAACCTTCATATAGTTTTTTTTTGAAGAGCACTTCAGTTTTCCTGTCTTACCAGATGTGACGCTGTAGAAACGGCTCACTGTCCCATCACCCTACTCCAGTTTAAACATATATCCTTAACTTTCTGACACTTTCCTATGGAATAAGCTCTCCACAGTGATTAAATCTCTCCAGAACTCTACTTTTCAAACAAAGAGCACTCTAAAACTAAAGTTTGTTTAATCTTTTAGTTAAAAATGTGAGTCTTGTTTGTTGGTCATTTCTACGGTGGGTGCGATACTCAATAGTTTAAACGGTTTAACTAAAACATATCTTTTGATTAAATCATCCGTGTTTTGAACGAATGGGTCTGTAGGAATCTGTATATAATAAAAAAGAGTATAACTGTATAAACTAGTGTGCAAGAAAACATGCTAAATACACCCCTGTCTCGGAACTGGCCAATAGAACGTCTCAGACATAAACAAGCGCTTTACTTTTGCTAAAGTCGACTAAACATTAGTGTTGTGAACAAATGGGTCTTTAAATAAAAAGAGACAATAAAAAGAGATACGGCTGTTCACGTTTCCTTGTCATGCTGCATTTGGAACATTGCCTTTCCCGAATGTACTAAACTTTGAAAAATGTTTTCTAAAACCTACATTTGTTTGGTAACTTGAAAAAGTTGTAAAAGTTTTTTTTTACTTGTAAAAGTGTTTCACATCATGTAAATTAGTTTTGCACCTCTAGGCCACCGTACATTTCACTGCAAACCACAACAAGCAAAAAGTACTTAACAATTATGTGGAACCAGAGTTGTTTGAGCGACTCTTAATTTTTGCTAAGAAAATAATTTTTTTCTTAAAAAAGTGACGTTTTGCAATATAACTGAGCCACTCAGTTAGACTATAATATTATGCGGGTTATGCAAATCAAGACTAATATGCTGAGTCTAAACAAGAGCCTGAAACTTTATGTTCTTATCTCAAAAAGAAACTGGAACGAACCAAAGTTCATGCTTTTTTAACTTCCCTTTCTTTCTAGCCCAATTCTAACTTACCTCAGCTCTTAATACTTGCGTTCACTTTTTAATTGCATCAGCAAAGCCATGTCAGGAGATTAATTCTGCTGCCAATTTTAATGTTGGTAAAGTTGCATCATTATTCCCTTAAAAATAGATTAGCAAGTGTGGAGCTGTAAAATACAATAGAGATATGAAAAAAAATGTGTGTGTAAGCAAGATTATAACTTCCTAAAAATAGAGAGAGCGCAGTAAGTAAAGTAAAGTGGGGCCTGTTTTGGGGCAGATCAACAGGAAATAGTCTCACCGGTTCTCAAACAGCCGATCATTTAAACCCAATTCTTCTGATACAGTTGACAGGATTAGTTACGCGTACGTTAAAGAAGTCATCATTAGAATATTAGAGGCCATATTAGGTCAACCATATTTTTGTGTTTGACAAATGACTAAACAGTACAGAGCCTTCCATGTAAAAGAATGGACCTACATGAAAGCTGCAGAACAATTAGGATCAACCAGATCAGACCTTTTCTCTAATCCTGTTAACGGTCAGCTCCAAGCAGATGTTGCACAATTGATTCAGACTGGACTCTGGCTTACTGTAATATAGGTGGTCCCTGGGGGCATCAGTTTTCTCATGAAAATATCTAATATTTATATTTGTTTCAATGAAAAAGTTGGAGTCAACAAGGACCCCCTCCCCTTTAATCAGATTAGACATACATTAACCGGCCACTTTATTAGGTACACCTTGCCAATACCGGGTTGGACCCACTTTTGCTTCACAACTGCATTAATCCTCCGTAGCATAGACACTGGAACTCCTCAGAGAGTTTGGTCCATATTGACACGATAGCATCATGCAGTTGCTGGAGAGTTGTCGGCTGCACATTCATGATGCCGTTTAACCACATCCCAAAGGTGCTTTACTGGATTGAGATCTGGAGGCCATTTGAGTACAGTGTCATGCTAGGACATGCTAGGAAACAAGATGATTCACACTTTTTGACAAAGTGCGTTATCCTGCTGGAAGCAGTCATCAGAAGATTGGTGCAATGTGGTCATAAAGGGATGGACATGGTCACCATTAAAACACATGCAGGCTGTGGCATTGAGATGATGCTCAATTGGTACTAATGGGGCTAAAGTGTGAGGACAAAGAAAATATCCCCCGCACCATTACACCGCCACCTCCAGCCTGAACCGTCAATACAAGACAGGATGGATCAATATTTTCATGTTGTTGATGAAAATTCTGATCACCAGGTCTTCGATTGTTTAATTTTGGTGAGTCTGTGCAAATTGTAGCCTCAGTTCTGTGCTGACATCATCTTGATCATGTCTACAAGCCTAAATGCATTCAGTTGCCACCATGTGATTGGCTGATTAGAAATTTGCATTAACGAGCAGTTGGACAGGTTTACCAGTAAGTTTGCTTTTAAAACAAGAAGTGCCAAAAAGACATGCAAACGGAAAATTAAGCAGGCTTTGAAAATATGAGCCTTGATGAAGCCACTGTGGTGGACAGCAGCAACATCGACTTTCCCATGCTACAAAAGATCTTTGCAGGGTCTAACAAGACGAAAGCTTGACACGATTTCTGAGAAGCACATTATTCAGTAAAAAAGAAATAGAAGTATTCTGTTTGACTCATGAATTAGACATACATGCTTCCAGGTTCGTTCATTCACAGCATCTGGTGTGATGCTCGGTCAACGCTGAATCCGATTTGCTTTGAAAAATGTTCGAATCGAACAACACTAGTTAAAACAGGGCACTTTATCATTTGCCCCTGCTCCCAGAAAGCTCTGCCGGGACAGATTATATCCTATTGCCTCTAATTCAATTGACTCTGGGTTTGTGTGGAGTGACCACAATGAAACGGAGCTCCGTTGATAAATAAATGGAGCGGTGGAGGTGTGGAGAGGTTGAGACAGAAGCCTGAGCAGGAACAGATGGCGGCGGGTGTCTTGCGTAGTAATGTGAGAGGCTAGTTAATGTTCTGAAACATAGAGGTTTGTCTCAGGCCGATCCTAATGAAGAAAAGCTTTCACATCAGGAGAGAGAGAGAGAGAGAGAGAGAGAGAGAGAGAGAGAGAGAGAGAGAGTCTGTCAGATGCACAACTCGACCGTTCTTTAGGCCCGCAACAGATTTCACCGAGGTTTAATTGGAGTTTGCCTTTGGGTAATCATTTACAGCAGGGGGTCAAGGGAGAGAGCAGTGCAAAGTGACGTCGGGGTATTAAGTGCAGCGCTGGTAAATGTATGGATTTGCAGCCGTTTAAAAGTCATTGTTTTTTTGATTTAGCTCAAAATAAAATCTTATTTACAATAAAATGTTTTTTTTAAGCAGTGAAAAATGTTTCAGTTCATTTATAAATAACAACTCAGAGTTCAAATCAGCCAAGACAGCAAAAAAAGAAGGAATTTTTTAATGCGGTATAAAAATAAATCAATATTAATTGTAATAAATCATATTTTAATTTAGTCTCTAAAATGAAATGCTAATTCAATTTTAGTCATCTGCTTTCTTTTAGATTTAGTCGACTTAAACTATAATAGATTTGCTCAGCAAAAGAATTTTATTTGTAATTTGACTAAACTAAATTAAAATATTTTATAAATATTGTATTTTTAGACATGCTTTAAAGGGTTAATTTGAAAACTTGAAAATGAAAAAAAAAACAAGATGATTAAATGAACACTGTTTCATTTCATAGTATATTTTAGATAATATTATTATTTTTATAATTTATAAAGACAATCCTTTTCTGTCTTTCAGTTAGATCATTTTAATTTGTTTGAGTTTTAGGAAATTTACGAAGAACAGCGCACATGAGCATTATATAAAAATATAGGCCCCAATAGTTAATTTTCAAGTTTGTTTAATTTATATAGAGCTTTTCACAACAGACATTGTTTCAAAGCAGCTTTACAGTAAACCAACAAGTTTAAACTCAACAAAGAGAAAAAATTAAGTAATAAGTGGTGTGTATGTCCCTGATGAGCAAGCCTGGGGCGACTGTGGCAAGCAAAAGGATATCCTACCTTACTTTATTAGTGAAACAAATGTTTCAGTTATCATTTATAAAAACTATACTGTATGTACCGTGCCAAAACGGCAGGTTTGGAAAAACATGAGACAATGCGGTTTTATCCATTTTTTTTTTATATTTTACAAATTTTTGAAAAATATTTTCTGTATCCTAGTACTCAGTTTTGTACTCAAGTTAGTACATTTAGCCTAAAGAAGTGCAGTCAATTAAAAGAAAAACAAAAAATTAAGGATAAAAAATAAAACACACAGGGGTTAGTATGTCGTGAAAACTCGTACATTTTGCACCAGAATAAAGGCCATGTACCAAGTGTATTCATGGTGTTTTATTGGTATATTGTCTAGAAATTGAGATACACACTTTTAAAGTGTTAAAATTGGATGACCACCTCTAGAATCCAATTGGTTCATGTCCATATTTCAGTTTTTTACCCCCAAAAACTGCATTCACTGTCTGATGTTGAACCTAAAAGTTGCTTTTAAAGAATTGTCACATACTTACACAATTGGGTAAAATGTGTAAGTATGTGACATTTCTTTAAAAGCAACTTTTAGGTTTTAAACCTAAAAATTAGGGTAAAACCCTAAGTTTGCCTTGTTTAGATGTTCATAGGTAATCAAAAAAGTTGACAGCTGGAAGTCAAGCGTTGATTTTCATCATAATCACAAATGATTTAAATTGTGTCTATTGTGTAAACCTCACATAACCCTTTTAATTATGCTCTTCCCTATTTTTCAATAGCAACCTTATTGATTACATTAGATATGTATATTTAAACGAACTGTAAACACCAACAAGTCAACACCACACAAACTAACTTTAGTGTGAGTTGACGAAGCAGACATTTGATATAAACATGCAGTATATATAAAAAAATATGCAGTACTCCAAAATCTAAATGATTACATTTACATAAGTTCATTATTGAGCACTGTGGAGATATACATGCCATTTTCAGCTAAAATTTCTCTAGGTTTCTTCCACTAAAGTTTTTATTACTTCTTGAGTTTAAAAATGAACAAACAAAACCAAACAAAAAAAAAAAAAAATCACTGATGATAAAAGGACACGTTTGTTGTTTTGTGTGTTTTCTCTAGCTGACCTTGATAGTAAGAAGAAAGAAGGGCATGTGGATCTGGAGGACGTGTTTGCAGTGAAGGTGAAGCGTCGGCGCTCTGTGGGCCAGCAGTCGGGGGGGACTCTGCTGGGCATCACTCTCTTCCAGTGCAAGAGGAAAGGCCTCAAGCTCAAAGACCACACCATCCACCTCAACAACCAGAGCGTGGACCACTGTGAGATCTGGTTCAAGACCCTCAAAGAGCTCCTTAATGGTAAGCTCACTACCTGCAGACGCAGAAAAGAAGGTCACGAATAAGATTTATTGCAGCTCAGAGCTTCACTGAATTTTTACGACCTACATTTATGATGAGCAAACATTAACCTGGCCAACATTTGCTTCACTTTAGATTTTACTGTGTTTGCTGACATTTATTGAATAAAGACCTGGTAATGACTCGGGACACAATTACTTTGTTACTGTAGCTAGTGGGTGTAACAGTTTAGGCTAGACGAGCTGTGATGTAGGGATATTTATTAAAAAACTCATACTGAACCACGTGAAATATTCTCACCGGTGTGATATATTCAGTATCAGCGCTCTCATTTTATATGTTTATAATGGTCCATGTTATCTGGTGTCTTCAAACCAATCAGGTTGCACAGTGCCCCCTATAGAAGGACAGTAGGAAAGCTCACTTGATTTTCGTTCAGACTTCTTTCATTCTTTTTAGATCTTCAAACATGATCTCAAATTATAATCTAGCTCCATCAGATACAACAAACGAGAGAGAGAGAGAGAGAGAGAGAGAGAGAGAGTGCCAAGGGGCTTCATCTCTTTTGTGTGATGACCATATCACTGAGCGCTGTGTTTGATGAGAGGGGTATTAGAGGGGGTCTTGAAAGCACTAGTGTTGGCCGCAAAGACCTGCTGGATCAGATTTTGAGGAACAGGTTGGTTCTACGGCTTCCCTGGAGTTTGTAATTATCTATGCTCCTCTTCATGTAGTTCATTGCCAAGACAGGATAGTGGCTTGCCTAGTCTTCGCTGTGCTGGCCGGGAGGCAGGTGTCCTTCCAAATACGTCATATCGCTTCCTTCTCCACTTCTCAAAAACCTGGGAAGAGAGAAGAGTTTAAAGGGGAGGGTCCACAAAAGCCCAAACGGTGGTCAACGATTGTGTATAGTGCATTGCTATTGAGATTTCTGGATTTCATCATAATTACATTGAGGTTTCTTTCCATACCATTTATCTATATCTACACAGAAAACACCTTAAACACAGCAGCAATAAAGGTGTTGGGCCATACTGGCTGACTACACCATCCACCCTCGCTCAGCCATTTCCTTGTCCGAACACGTCTTTTCTTTGAAAAGCTTTGAACATTTAACCTCAGCGATTCACTCGAACAATTTACGGTGTTGGTTAATTAAACGACTGAAAAAAAAATTGCATATGTCCAGCTTTAGCATCATTGGTCTCTACTGGAAGCTTGTTCCATTTGCGGGCAGCATAGTAACTGAAAGAGGATTCTTCCTGTTTGGAGTGATCCCCGTAGTAACTGGGGAGCTCTGATTGGTTGGTATTGTGAGCACATTACATTATAATCAACAGAAAACACACTTCTCCAGTACAGGTCTGCTGCTCTCACACTTCTGGATCAGAGAGTGCACACAATCCGCAAAGTAGATGAGCTGTCCTAGCGATTAATGTGATTGGTCAGTGGGCGCGGCTATAACTATTGGTATTGCTATGATTATTGAACCTTTCCTAAAACTTGAACACTGTTCCACTTTTGTGCCATTGTGCTTTTTGTGTGCAAGAACTTTGAAAAACACGAGTCATATCACAGGAATCGTACTTCCCTTCTTTTCACCACTAGATGGCAATGATGGCACCAATTTAAGGTCTGTAAAAAGAAACTGAAAGACATTTTCTCACATTTCATTTGAATTACGCTGCAAATTATGTGTCATAACTCTTGTAATGTTTGTTCAAAACCACAAATATCGAAACAAACGTACACATTATAATTAACTATTGCTGGGTTTCGTCATTCCTACTTAATTCAAAACAGCCGCTGTGATTGTCGCAACAGTGCCTGCAGAGACTTCTAAGGGTTAATGTTAAAATCTTTTTAAAAAAATCTGTCAAATTTCTATCCAAAACTAAACGCACAATTGTTGTAAAAGGCAGAAATTATATTTAAATTGATCAAAAATGGAAAGTTGGTTTGTCTTTTTGGGATCACAAGCTGTTACACTGAATTACTTTCAAGCATCTGCCAGTTTCATCACTTCAATCATGCAGCCCCAATATTAATGTGAATGTTGGCAAATGACCATAGCATAAATGGATTATCCCTTACTTAATTTGCTAAATTGGTTTGTTTTTAAGTAAAAGCTTAAAAACACATTAAAATTATTGAATAAATAGTTTTTTTTTTTTTTTACATATGCTGTCATGTCCCTGCTGCATTGTATGCAGTATTATACAAATAAAGCTGACTTGATTATCCTAAGACCCTCCCGAGGACCAACAAAGTAATTTCTTCTATCATACGCATTAGTATAAACTTCCCTCGTCAGCTAAAGGAGCATTCGGCATTCAGACGATGCCTTTGAGAAAATGAGCGTGTGTAATCTCTGTTAATCCCAGTCCACAGAAAATGCAGAGCTGCACATTATCTCTATTTTAATCTACCATCACAATTAGGCTAAAAGTTCAGTTTTAGAAATCCTGCTTTGCCCTCTGTGCACCCAACTCGTAAACACTGATCATGCTACGACCAGCGAGTTCTATTTAAAACTGAATTGGATTGAGACTAGATAACGGTGGACGGAAATCTCTGGAAAGTGTTTTTGTCCGATGGGGGCTATAGTCATAATGCTGTATTAATACCAGCTAATCCCTGGAATTTCAGTTACCGCACTGAATGCGAGGTGATGTAACAGCAGGGCTGAGGAGTTGCATTACTCACTGGGAATTAGACAGGGGATTGTCCAGTGCTCACAACTTTACACCATCACCCCCTTCCCCCACTCGATCCTTACTTGGAATCGGGCCGTATTATTTCTTTATGAGAGCAAGTAAAGCCCTTTAAAGATTGAAATGCTGGCTTTCTGCGGATAATCATGAGTGAGGGCTGCTTGTACTTTGGGCAAAGCATGAATTAATTAACATAATTAAAAAATATGCCTTGAGGGAGCCTGGAGGAGAGAGGACATGCTTATTTAGTGCTGCGAGGAGAAAAATTAATGTTCCACGGCCGTTTCAATAATGTTCAGATAGACCTGGGCTCATCAGTAAAATTCACTGTTTAATACATATCCCCTAGATTTCATTTACTATTTTAAACGGACGAAAATGGTTGTTTACTATTTGGCATTTTTATAACCAGTCTAGCGGTAAGTGGATGGATAAAGTTTATACACTTGTGCAAAACTACAATATCTCTCATGGAATTGTATGATTGCTAAGAGGGATCAGTGAGATCATATAAGAACCCCTTTGTCGATATTAGTGGTATAACTCAAATGACTTTATGATTTCCTAAACTTACCATAAAGACCCACAGATGTGGTTTCTAAGGTAAACATTATGGTTGCTATGAGGGATCAAATTACATATCTATATATTAACTTATTCCCCTCGTTACTATGAGTGATGTAATAAAACCCTCATGTGTCTACGATTTCGCAATGCTCAAATATGGTTGCTAGGGTAAACAATACGGTTGCTATGAGGGGTCATATAAGAATCTCTTTGTAGTTTATGGGGTATAATCCAACTCAATTGTCTTTATGATTTTCATAGCTAAGCTAAAGACACACAGATATGGTAAACAGTTTCAGGGATCAAATGTATAGATCATCTTATTCCACTTGTCACTATGAATGATGTAAAATAACCCCTATGATTTCCAATGCTCAAAAACAGATCTACGGCTGGCACGGCTGACTTTATATCATTCAATTAGCTCTGAGATAGACTGGCAACTTGTCCAGGGTGCACCCTACCTTTTACCCAAAGTGAGTTGGAGAAACTGAATCCAGGAAAGTGGTTGAAGAAAAGTTATTTCCATTCTCTTATTTAAGTAAATAATACAAATCCTGCTCTTTGAGTAAATAGTACCGTATATGTAGATCACGTTTTCAAACACATGGAAATTTTCATGTAAAAAGTGCAGTAAAATTTATGATTTCATGATGTTTAACTGACTCATGCAAATCAGAAGGAAACACGATTCTCGATGGAGTGGAGAAGGGGTTGGAGGACACTCTGGATTACAGTGGTACTCACCTATCCCCAGTGGATGCTGGCCTGGTGTTTCCCAGGGAGTTGGTACAATGGAGGGAGGGTCCCAGCTGACACTCTTTACAAAAGGTGAACGCACCAAAAAAAAGAACCCTCAGAGCCTCAATCCCTGGTGTGATTTCATTCAAGGTGAGCTGTGAAAGGCGTATGCGACATCGACATGGTTTTTCTGACAAGCCATGTGATATGTGCTGACACATGAGGTGCGCTTACCAAGCTGACAGATTAAACCCCGCGGTCAGAGAGTGAGCGGCCCGGGCCAGGCCACAGACCAAACGTGTGGGGAGAAGGCCCGCAACAATAGTAGCACCTGTACTACAGTTTACACAGGTCCAACCTAGTTGTGCAGTTGAACTGGAATAGATTCCTCCTATTAAACCTTCTTTTGAAAGATTAGTCTGGGCAGGTCAATCAGAGCCCGGGAAGCCCTTGGCGCTCTGCTCCGGACATATAATGTGCTCTTGGTGCTCTTGTCAAACCACATGGTCACACTCCTGCGTCAAACTGGACTTTATTGTTGTAGACCTAAAGGCAGGAGAAAAGACAAGCAGAGAGAGAAGAGAACTTAAGGGTCAAGCACCGGGTCCATCTCATTCCTCCAAAAGCTTTTGTGACCCTTCTGAATTCATATGTGCATTTGGGATAAAGCACACCAGTCGCTATTGTGTGGCGCGCATGAAATTGCTTTCAGTTGTTTAACAAGATAATGGGGGAAGCCAAATCTCCCTCGGAACGTGATTTTAAGAATGTGTTCACCATTCGAAGGAAGCTGGGCCTTTGGCTGTGCTTGGGAGGCATTTAGATGAGCTGATGTACAATAGCTCGATAGCTCAGTGGATAATGTTACACATTAACAGGTTTTCCATTAAGTCAACCTGCGTCTCCATGGTGACTCTTTCCCCTTGGCTCCTTGGAAACGGATCAGTTTGTGTATCTTATTGACTGGAGAGCTCTGACTTCAGCTGGGATGTTTCCTTTTCTTTTTTTACCAGTGCAAACTCTGTGTAATGGCTGTTAAAGTCATTTTCTTTGACCCTGTTTCACGTAAATGAAGGGAAAAAAAGATTAATGAAATGTTTACAGGTTCAGTCTGAAAGGATTTGCAAATTGACTCGCATTCACATTTAAATGAACCGCAGCAATGAATGTCTCACAGTTTTAATCACGTATTCAATTGTATAATTGTTTGGCATTTAATTAAAGATCCTCAAAGCAAATGCGTTTGCTTAAAAATGGCTTCAACTTTGGTCAACAAACAATGCTACATTGCCCACCTCCAGATTAATGAGGTTAACCCTTCGAGTCTCTGCATGCACCGGTGCATTTACCAATCACAGTGTCTGTTTTGAATTAAGAATTTCAAATTGGTTTTTAAAAGAATTTTAGTTTTGATATTTTTGGTTTTAAATTAACATTACAAGAGTTATGAAACATTTTGCAAGGTAATTCAAATTTTAATGTGAGGAAATGCTCAATCACCTTTCAGTTTAAATTTACAGACCGCAAATCGGTGAAATCAGTGCCATAATGGTGAGAAGCAGGGATAACCCTTAGAAGTACAAGATCTGTAGTTGGCTTGTGTTTTTCAAAGTTCTGGCACAAAAAAAGCACAATGGAACAAAAAAATGCTTGGAATAGTGTATAAGATTCAGGAGAGGTTTCCTTGTTTTTTCATGCATTTTTCATATTGTTTTAATCTTGTCTTTGTTTTTATGGGGATTTAGGAATTTTTATTTCGTCTCAACGCTTGATTTTGTAATAAAACATAAAAACTGTTAATAACTGTTAGTTCTGCATTAAAAAAATGTCAAAATGTACTACTCTGAATTTTATTTTGCTTGTAAAATTTCGGGTTTGTTGTGAAAAAAAAACGTAAAAAAAAGAAGTTGAGTTGTACTAAAAAATGACATCAAGCATTGCCACAAAAACTTTTATATGTAGTTTATTAGAGCAAATTGTGAAGGAGTAAAAAAACACTCAAAGGCCCCAGACTTCTAAGGGTTAAGATACCTCAGGACTTTTTGTTAACTTTTATCAACTCTGTCAAATTTTCTGAGATCTTGTAAATAAAACTTTACTAATATAAGTCATATTAACAATAGATCACGCTGTGATTTAGTTTATGTTTGTTAAAATAACAAGATATTGATCACTTTTCCTTTACAAACTTATGTAATATGCTACAGAACTCAATATTCTTAGGTTCATACACCCAGCTATATGCAATTTAAACTGGTGAAGGTCTTACTGGTTTGTAGATAATCTCAGGGCTCTTGGTGATGGAGAAAAGTAAGCTGCTACAAGGAATTCATTTGTTTATGTGATACAGTGCCAGCAGGTGCAAATATCACAAATCCAGTTAAAAATACAAACAATTCATATTTATGAAATCAATAACTAGTTTAACATTTAAATATGTTTTTCACACACAAAAGGAACTACCAAACTTGACTTTGTTTAATGAGCATTTTTAAATTCGACTACCACAGAAAAATAAGCTGATTATTTAGTATTTTTGAATGAAATTTGTCTTTAACTGTGGTTAAAAGCGGTGTACAGAATGGTGATAACCAAGGGTTAAGCACAGTCAGAAAAACCCTGATGTTCAACAACAAAATAAATAAATAAATCACAGCATTTATTAACAGCTTTTATTATAACAGATATAGGATATTGTGGTAAAAAAGAAAATTAATTAAAAAACTTAAAAACTGCATGTTTTAGTACCCATAAGCCTCTATTGATGCCTGCCACTGATTGGAAAGCTTGAGAAAGGCAGGATGATTTGAAACAAAACATCTGTTTCCCTTGCATTTTTAAATGTAGAATTTGGCATAACAAACCACCAATATTGATTTTTAAAGTCAAGTTATGACTTTAAAATGAGCAAAAGAGTTCATCATTTAGGTAAAGAAAAGTTGTTACCCTTAAGCTGAAGTGAAAGGGAAGAAAGTGACGCTAGGAAGTGTCACTGAAAAAGTCAAATCTAATAAAGGTTTCTGTTCCAGCCCTAAAAGCTACTCAGAGTTGAACCTGTGGGAAGTTTTGAGGTGGACAGATGCTTCGGAGCTCTGCTGTAGGTACGAGCGCAGTATCACTTTCACCAACTGCTGCTTCAAAATTTTTTCCTGATAATTCCCAGTGGATCTTTCCCATTACTCTGTCATAAAAGAGGCAAAAACACATCTTTATTCAGATGTTATTTGAGGTCAATAGCCTCAAATTAAACCTAACTCAGAAATCCCTCTCAAGATATTTTCTAATATAAAAACATCACAAAGAAGAAAGCTGTATACAAGTAATAAATCATAAAGCTGCATCATATTTATAGCTCAATTGAGCAAAATCCATGTGCATCTCCTGTTTTTACAGGGAATAATTAAAATGCTTAATTTTATTCACAGAGTCTCTATGTGAAACTTCTCATTATATGTTGCCCATGAATTAATTGTTCCAATGGAAGCAAGGATATTGATTTGAAGCCCAAACCTCCAGCACAGATCCCCCTCTCGTCTAGCGGTTGGAGCCTGGTGATGCCCCTGCTGGAGGGGACAAATCTGGAGAGGGCTGGGTCTCCCCCACTGCTAATGCGCGCTAATGCCAGTCCCTGACACCATGCCAGATGCTCCGCTCTTGGCAGAGGATCTAAGGAAATGTAGAAACACTCGTCCCCCGTATGGAGATCTCGCGGCCGGTAGGAAAGTGGCATAGGACAGTGACACTCCATCTCCTGTATGGCCTCCAGATCTTCCTGATCCAGCATCCCTTGCCCAACCTGACCTTTCCCGATGCAGGGCCCCAATCTGGGCTTATCTGCTGGAGGGCTCACTCCCCTCAGCAGCCAGTAAGCCAGCCAGGGATTTCAGGGTAAAAATAAGACATCTGTTCTTGAGGATTAGCAAATATTCTGTGCACCCCAGAAAGCCAGTATAGGGATTGTGGGCTCAGTGAGTGGAACGAACGGTCTGTGAGTTACTTAGGTGTAGTTTGATGGCTGTGTTATCTACATGAGCTCTCGCTGTGCCTCTTTAAGGGGACTGTGCAAAGTCGACTTACTGAATTGATGTGTATTCACAACAAAATGTCGATTTTCTGTCTTCATCTACCTGTTTGTCCATCCATTCATTCCAGAACACCTTTTGATAACTATTGTAGACAAAAGTGCTCTGTAGTTAAATAAGATTATAGTATGAAAAACAGTTAAAGAGAACCACACTCATAATGTTTGAAATAGGTTTAATCATTTCACTCTGTTTCTTTAAAAACTATTAAAACTATTTTAACTGTGATTTACCCCAGGCATAAAAGGAACCTTGTGTGAAAATTGGTTCTCCAATGGGAAGTTTTCTTGTGAACAGATGCTCCAGAGCTCTGGTTTGGGTACTGTTGCAGTATCACTTTCACCTACTGCTGCTCGTAGTTTTTTCTTCCTAATTCCAATTCCAGTTTCTATCCTCAATCCTTTGAAATCCGTAAATTTACAGTCATGTGTCCTCAGTCCTGTAATTTCAATCCTACATCCTCAAACTCGCCACCTAAAACTTGTATCTAAAATCTTATCTTCAATTATGTCAATTCAATTCTAAATTCTTAAGCCTGTATTCTCAATCCAGGTTACTCAAATATGTGATGGTAATCATGGATCCTCAATTCTGCAATATCAAGTATCCTCAATCCAGGATCCTCAAATCTGTCATATTAATTGTAGATCCTCAAATCTGTAATACCAATCCTGTATCCTCAAATCTGTAATATCATTCTGCAATCATCAATCCTGGATCCCCAAATCTATAGTATCAATACTAAATCCTCAATTCGTGATCCTCACACCTGTAATATAAATAAGGTCTCCTCAATCCTGGATCCTCAAAACTATAATATCAATACTAAATCCTCAATTCTGGATCCTCACATCTGTAATTTACATAAGGTCTCCTCAATGGTGGGTCCTCAAATCTATAATATCAATTCTAAATCCTCAAATCTAGATCCTCACATCTGTAATATAAATAAGGTCTCCTCAATAATGGGTCCTCAAATCTATAAAATCAATACTAAATCCTCAAATCTAGATCCTCACATCTGTAATATAAATAAGGTCTCCTCAATCCTGGGTCCTCAAATCTATAATATCAATACTAAATCCTCAAATCTAGATCCTCACATCTGTAATATAAATAAGGTCTCCTCAATGATGGGTCCTCAAATCTATAATATCAATTCTAAATCCTCAAATCTAGAGCCTCACATCTGTAATATAAATAAGGTCTCCTCAATAATGGGTCCTCAAATCTATAATATCAATACTAAATCCTCAAATCTAGATCCTCACATCTGTAATATAAATAAGGTCTCCTCAATCCTGGATCCTCAAATCTATAATATCAATACTAAATCCTCAATTCTGGATCCTCACGTCTGTCATGTAAATAAGGTGTCCTCAATCGTGGATCCTCAAATCTATAATATCAATTCTAAATCCTCAATTCTGGATCCTCACATCTGTGATATGAATAAGGTCTCTTCAATCGTGGAACCTCACATCTGTAATATCAGTTTAGTTTTATCAATTTATTGATACTAAATAGTCAATTCTGAAACCTCACATCTGTAATATAAATAAGGTTATATTACAGATGTGTAATATAAATAAGGTTATATTACAGATGTTAGGATCCAGAATTGAGGATTTAGTATTGATTAACTGTAAAATAAATAATCTCCTCAATCGTGGATCTTCAAATCTGTAATGTCGATCCTTTATCCTTAAATTCTGGATCCTGAAATCTGTGATATCAATACTACATTTGCCATCATGGATCTTCAAATATGTAATGTCAATACTGTATTTGTAATGTTTGTCAATTCAGTAATCTTGCTTTCTCAAACTTGTACCCTCAAGTAAAAAAACTGAACCCCCAATTTTATTTTAACCTCTAAAACCTTTAAAATGACATTATATACTTATTTATACACCTTTTCGTTTTGCTGGTAGGATTACCAGTGTATGTTTGCCTCTGAGCTGACAGTACGCCTCCCAGTCTACGACCCAGGTTCCGTCTGAGGTGCTACAATAAAGTGCTGCTTCTTTATAATGTTAGGAAAATGTTACCGGCTTTGGTTTGCTCTGAGTCGATAACTATATAACTCTATATTCTCAATCCTTGATCTCTAAAAGAGTGTTGTGATTACTGTTGAATGCACACTTATCCTAATTCCCCTGCACTGTAGCAGGAAGCATCAAGCCCAAACTTGGATGGGACGACCAGTCCTGTCATTAGCACAGTGGGTGAGTGTTTACGGGCAGTTCTTAGGCTTTGTTTGCTTCTGAAATCAATGTGTAACCTGATCCATCTCAGGTAATTTACCCATGATTATGGGAAAAAGCTCCCATGTGCCGAATTATCATCTCCTCTGGGAGAGCCCCAGCCACAGTGTTCAGAGCATCCAAACCTTTCCCATCAGCACCCTCTGCGCCCTGAGACAAGACAGGATGGGGGCTGGACAGAGACAGATGCAGTCGCTGTGTTGGGCGACATTAGTGGGTCCTGATAGCCCTCAGGGGTGAAGGAGTCTTAAGCCTATGAGTCACGGGGCGGTTGCATGGCTAAGGCGCTGACCTCATGGAATGTCCGCAGGTGGCACAGACATGTGTCTGAAATGTGGACGTCACTGCAAAGCTATGGAGAAGACAAACATAAGCAACTTATTAGCATATTGCACGGATTGCTGAATTCGACTTAAATGTCTCCAGGTCAGCCACAATTTTGCCTTTTAAGGTCGAGTCGTGTAACATCCATTTCACATACATCCCAACAGGTCTCAATTAAAGTCTAAATGCAATATCTGCCGCAGAGATTCATTTCCCGAAGTGATTAAGATGAGAATATTTAGAAGCAGCGTCTGCTATCCCCAAATGCTTGTGAGTAACATGTGAAGGCAGGTTCTCTGAAGCCTCTTTCAGGCTGTTAATCACTATGGCCTTTAGCAGGAACACAAACAGAGCCACTGGAGGTGAAACCTGAGTGTGGCCTCTCCGTCTGGATTGTCTTTCATCGAGCTCCTAGGAGCCTCACTACATCGCTCACACAAACATGGGATTATGTGCCATAGTAACACACTCTCGCACATGCAGACGCCCCCCCCCCCTTCTGTGATGGTTAGATTTATCCTCCACATCAGCTTAGATTTGATCACTACGATCAAAAATCTCAGTATCCCATTTCAGTGAATTGAGCTGATGAGAAATGTAGCTCTGTTCTGAAGTGTAGAGAACTGTATGCCATCCACTGCACGCACATCCTCACGTAAATCTCATAAAGTATCCTGCCAATGTAATAAATAAGGGATAATCATGACCACCTGATTCAGTATTCTTCAAATGTGCCTCTTGGGCTGCCGTTTTGATCAAGAGAAGACACAAACTAGTGCACCGGATCTGATGTTTTAAATCAGATGGTTGTTTGATAGAGTCGTGTGGTGGGCTTGAAGCCCACTTGCTGAGGATGAGGTTTACTGAGCCTCCTGAGCCCCATTCAGAGCAAGAAGTACAAATATACCACCCCCAATGCACCTGCTCCTCCCCTGTGGACCCCACCATCCTGATTCTACAAACCCCAAGAGCCACATAGTGGGAGAAGGGATCAGCATCTCCATGCTGAGAGAGACCCATAACCTTTATTTAAGATCCCAAATTAACTCTCCCAGGGTTCCCCACCTCACATCCTGTACATGTTTGGAGTATATTTACTCATCTAAAATTCCAATTCTCCTGTGAAGAGATGGTCCATTAGCTTGGGCAGGATTTTTGTTGGTGTTGTTGAGAAAAAGCATACGTGTGAGTGTCTGCCAGACGTATAGGTAGAACAAGTTCATCTGAGACGTCAACAACTCTCCCATGTTTCGTCCAGAGGGTAACACATTGTGACACTCTCCCCATGTTTTGTATACAATTTTTGTATGCAAACAAAAGATCAGTAACAAAATTGTTATATATTTAATGCCATTGAGATTTTAAATCAGAGCCATCCAATCATGTATGAGCTGGAATAGACTGGTGCAGATAATGCTCCAATAGGTTTCTCTTATGGATTCTTATGGACAAAAATAACTTTCTGACACCATCTGCATTGTGCAAAAAACCTATGGTGGGTAAGCTTTACATTTAGATTGGACAAATCTGAACAGTGACCCTCAGAAAAACAAACAGTGACCAACAGTGACGCTCAGGGGGACAAAGATCCCAGAAAAGTACTCTTGTGAGTCACCTTTTCAACATTTGAAGCATTGTTACACATTGGCAACAAAGGTGCTGAAATCTTCAAATTGTTTGCAACACTGAATATTAGACTTGTTTTATTATCGAAGCTTCAACAGTCCACTATGTGAAATGTATCTACTACATTATTAAATGTAGGCATTATTAGGTACATAGTCAGCCATTATTATATTATTAAAAATAAACATGGACAACAGTTTATGTGAAAAATTGGACATGAATATGACTACAATATGAGCATGTGTCATCCAATGGCTAGCAATTATTAGCTAGATTTATATTTATAAATCAACATAAAAATGTATTGGATGACACAGTAATGTATGTTGTGCGGAAGAGAGGAATAACTCACACGGACAGCAAAAATTATTATAAAAATATATTACATTTTCCAGTATTCCTTGTTTTTATTATCGAAAGGCACAATGTCAAATCTATATTTCCTGGGAACTAGTTCACATCATGAAAATTTGCAGTGATTAATTAGGTCTTAAAGGGGCAGGAGACCCCTTCTATTGAATGGTAGGGGAAACACTATCGTATCAAGAAGCAAACGAAGACGTTTGCAAACTTCGACGTTTTCTCTAATAAATAGTTGATTTTAAGTACATTAATATTCATATTCTAATAACTGCCGCTAATAGAAACCCATAATCAGTCAACCTTTTCCCCAACCTCAAGAAAATCTCAATCTAGTGGAGACAAAGCCAGAGTGCCTCCGTGGTGTATTTGCTCAAGTCTTCTTCTGCTCATCCTTGGCAGCCGTTCAGCTGCTGTAAACAACAGACACCGATCTGACCTTTTCAATTGCTAGAGACTGAATTCATGCTGTGTGAGAGCCGTTCTGAAGCAAGGGTGGCAGACAAAAGCTGAACTCAGCCCAAGAAGCCCTTATTATGTTGAGCAGGGGCTGTGGCTCACATTAACAGATGTGCACTTCTCTAAACTGCATGAGTATCAAGCTCTTAAATGAATCCCCATGAGATTCCCCTTCACACAGGGGAACTGATCAGTGTTCCCGCTCTTTGTTGTCATTTGCTTATCTATTTTCTTACTCGGCAGGTTTCAAAAACCGTCCCAAGTCTCTCAAAGTCTTCGTGAACCCTATCAGCCATAAGAAAGAAGCATACCAGATCTACCAGGATGAGGTGGCACCACTCTTCAAGCTTGCTGATATCCAAGCTGACGTCACAGGTGAGTAGTAGGTGTGTGCCCCAAATATCATGAGATTACATCATAAAAAATCCAGTGTTTGCTGGTTTTAGGTTTGTTCGTATAGGGGCCCTATTTTGCAAAATTTAATTTCTCCTCCAATACCGTCCTTTTTGTGCAATCCTACATTGCATTTCCACATCTCCACTATTCACTTCGTCAAAGAGACAGAGCTCTTATACAGAAAAAAAACACTATTTTGTGTTAAAAAAATTATTAAAACGTCTTTAGTAAACACTTACGTGTAATTAGTTTTTAGAGGCATTAAGGTTTTAAAATGAATGTTTAGGTTTGCATTGTTTGACGAGTTAAAGAAGGGAGTTACCATCATTTAAAAAAAATATTTTTAAGGCTTTAAAAGATTGCTACGTGTCTATTCTGCGGGTTTTGCACTGAAAAGGACATGAGCACGGGAGGGAGAGGAAAAGAAGGTGATTTTATCGATAAATTCTATAGTTATCAAAGGGCACAGTTCTAGTCTTGAGGGGTCCAACATTTATTCAATGAATTAAATAGACCAAATATTCCCCCTTTAACCGGTGCAGTTGCCATTAAACTGGTTCTAAAAACATTTAATTGATCATAATCCTGTTTAAACTGGTGCTTAGCTAGGTTAAAGATGCCACAGACTGTTTAAGAACATCCTTTTGAAAACATGCTTTTGGTGTCATGATAGGTTCATATGTGGCCATGAACTGGTTTTAACTGGTTCTTAACTTTGTATGAGCTGGTATAGGCTGGTCACAATCTGGTTTTAACTGGTCACGATCGGGTTTAAACTGGTTTGGTTGAATGTGAGCTGGTTTTATCTGGCTCATTGATTGTCATTAGTTGGATATGGACTGGAACAAGCTGGTTTAAACTGATTTTTTTTGTTCTTGCTTTGATCCTTTTTTGGGTTCTGGTCATTAATTGGTTAAAACCAGGACTAAACCAGCTGACATTGTAAGCTCCATGTTTCCAGTGATGCCAACTAGTCCATAAACGTTGATCCATCATGGCACCAGGATATGATGAGGTAAGAACTAGTTCAAGCCAGCTCACTGTATAAATAAACCAATTTATACTTCAAACCCTACCAAACCAGCTTATGCAAATGTTATCAACAGGCCTTTCATAGCTTTTCCTCTGCTTCAGTTCTTAGACTCGTCATGCACAGGTGATTTCCGGCCCCCCAGGCTTCACTGGGGGTCGAAGTGCATTAGCGTTTGCCCTCAGGGTCTGTTCACTCATAGGACTCATCTCTCAGCGCTCAACTATTCCCTCTGTGCTAACAAGCTGCTGCTTTCCGCCATTAGGCATTGGCAGTGGATCATAGGAAATCAATATTTCAGGTCGAGGAATGTCAAGGTTCTTTCATTAATGCAGCATTTGAATAAACACTTAAAGGCAAAATATTAAATAGTTTACCATTGGAGCTGATTCCCTTTATGGATCTTTGTATTTCATGGATATATAATATAAACGTATTTCAAAATAGCATTTATAATTCTATTCAGTGACACCACCGTGGCGTGATCAATCATCATTTAAATTTAAACATTGACTTCGACTACTAGGATTTAACCATTTGCCAATAATAGATTTCACATATTTCATTGTGTTTCTACTTAATCATACACATCTACCGGTAATTAGGGTCGCAGGGGCTTGTTTGGTCTGCCCCAGCTGTAACTGTCGGGGAACAAACCGGAACAGGTTATTAGACTGTGGCAAGTCATTTTATCAATTCTTGCAAACTTTGGTGTCGCTGGAGCTTGCTCTAGTGCGAAAGGAGAGCCTTTTTTTACATTAAAGGGTCCATAAACTGGATTTTCATGAATGTCAAAGTACAGTGGTACCTCGTCATACGAAATTAATCTGTTCCAGGGTGGCTTTCGTATCTCGAACATTTCGAAACTCGAAGCATTTGTATCTCAAGTTACCACTGTATACTAATGTAAGGATTTTTACATTAAAAAATCCTTTGCCAAATTCTAGAAGTAGATGGGTGTGTTGAAAATGCATTTTTCTCCAGCATTCTCGAATACGAAAACATTAGAGAGTGAGAGGTCAAGAATTTACAAGTAATTACATGTTATTACTTATGACAGGTGATATTTAACGGCAGATCTTTGTTAGTTTGGAATTACAGTGTGGTTTCTCCACAATCCTTATTTACTCCTTTCTCTTCATCAGTCAGCCTATAAGCTAAGTTAATCCATTAATTTAGAGAGAGAGAGAGAGTAACAGTGTTGTGTGAATTTGGAAACCAACACCATTCAGAAAGCACATTTAGGACCGATAAGTCTGTCTGTTTAACATCTATGGTATATAGAGTTGCCTCCATAATAAAATCGCAAGCTTAATACATAAATACAGAATACTACCAAAAAAGCATTGATAAAACCATTAGAATGACTTGTACTTACAGATTTTTTTGCAGCTTGGCTCCAAGTTTAATCCTCTTTTTGAGTAAAACCAGCGTCCAATTTTCCTCTTTGTCTTCCAAACACTGGCTTTCTCCATGTTTCTCACTCTTTTACTGAATGGGCTCTGATTGTAGGCAGAACAAATGTTTTGCAACTGTACAACCTGGAACAGAGCATTTTCTTTTAAATCTCATGTTCATCTAAAAAATTTTTTGTGGCTCCTGTGTAGATAGCTGTGACTTACCTTTGTTTGACTGATAATGTTAGCAAGAGTGAAGCTATGTGTTTAGCTCGTAACTTCCGAGGTGATGTCCAATGTTCGCTTGTGACGTTTATCTGCAGCTCGGTTCTCTTTCATTTGTTTACTCTAATAAGGCAATTTTTTTAGGAAAACAAAAAATAATCTCTTATTTATCACCAAGATCCAGCACTTTTTGGCGTCTCGGTTCATTTATTTAAATTCATCAATTACATCAATTATTAATGAATACATTTTATTCCTTTTTAGCATTTTTAATCATGAGACGCACTTTGGGAAAAGGCAGATGTAAACCTGTTACAGGTTACCGAGTCATGGCAAGGCCAAATTCACTCTTCTGGACAACAATAAGAGTTATGCAATATTGGGGAGAAAAACCGGCATTGGGTTGTATTAGTTCTCAGAAAATTATCGCTAAATTAATGCCAAATATTCACCAATGTTTCACACAATCAGTTTATAACCAACCTTTCCTTTTCATTCCTCCATCCCGGTTTTAGTGTGTAGTGCAAGCGGCAGCTGTACGAGATGATTGTAAATGCATCTCACACTCATTATGAGAGGAGAAGTGTATCCTCCGTCAGTAACCTGACCCTGGGGGAGGGACTGCACCCATCTGTTCTAACACAGAGCAGGACGCCTCCCTCTCCCTCCCCTTTACCCGGCTCCTTGCACACACACACACACACACACAACACACAGGAACCTGTGGTAGATGTGCACCTCAATCTAACACACAAACACACACCAGGCACCCTCCGCGTTTGGGCAGGGGCTGCACAATCTGTGCTCTAATGACTGTGGCTCTTGATTCCAGAAGCATTTGAACAGTAATAGAATCCGTTTCCTGATGATTCGCTCCCGGGGGCAGAGGCTGAAAGCTCAAGGTGGAGCCATTAAGCCACATTTTACCTAATAGAAATTAAAGATCTCATTCTGTAGCTTTCTACATGCAGCTCGGAGGATAAACACAATCTAATCAACTTTGTAGGCTTTCAGAGAGATGCATGAGGTGATATTCACATGCCGTCGAGAAGCAAGTACTGATGTATGAAAAGTTACTGTGGCTTTAACGTTTTAAAATCACATTAAGTGTGGATTTAACTTAAATGAATAGTGGAATGCTCACTAAGTGAGATGTGGAATGGTGTCTTGAGTTGTGGTTTTGTTTGACAAGGTCAGAGCCACTTGATCTGCTGCGTTCACTTTGATTTAGTAGTGCTCCCTCTACAGGTTAACAGGTGCTGAGGTAGTGTTTCCGCAGAATTTGAGTTCATCCCGATTATTGATAATTATATTAATATTGCATTTTATTTGTTGATGACTCTAAAGTCACCCAATGACACCTTACAGTGCACTAGCAATCGAAAGCAGTAAAAGACATTTAGAATGATATTTTTGAGAGAATTACAGAGCAATATAAATAAAGAGACAACTTGTTTTTATTATGAATTTAAAACTCTGAAGATTTGGACTTTTCAAGCTTCAGGTGAGAACTTTAAATTCAAATAATCCATTTTACTATATCCTTTTTTTCCAAGTCTAAATAAAGAACTGGATATTTCATTTTTTTATTATTTTTTCAATTTGTTTTAGTAAATGGATTATTAAAAAACTTAAATAAAAAAAATAAAAAAAAACTACATTTTCTCTTAATTTCTTTGCATTGTGGGGTCTGTGTGAACCAGGACTCACTGGGCGAACTGGCCACAGATGTGACCACAATCACAGGAAACTAGTGTGTCCAAAGCAAACCAACACAAAATAGAGACAGGATATGAACTCCACTCTAGCCACCCTAGATTTGGCTAAAGGGCACCATGGTGCCGAAAAAAAATAACGGAATGCATTTTAATTCAGCACTCAGTCTAGAATGTTTATAATGTTTATATTGATCAAATATAAAATATTTTTTTTTTCATGGAGCTTCTGGCAGATATTGTCTAGCAGATTGTGATTCTAGTCACTTCTGAAACTTCTTTACCTTGTCTTCTTGTTTTATGTATTATTTCCTAGGATACAATTATTCTTTTTTCACATTTAAAATGAGAAAGATTATACAATTATCTCTCCCCATCACATAGAGTAAAAAAGATGACTTAATGCAAATATTAACGCTGCCCCCTAGTGGATGGATGGTATCAGATGCTCTCATACAATCAAACTAGACCCTAGCCTTCTTGACTTTATTTCAAAACTTTTTCCAATGATGATTCTTTATAACCAATTAAAAAAAAGTCCCAAATATTTCTGTATTTTTCTTATGACGATTTTCCCAAACTCTGAATTTACAGAAAGAAATTGTTCTATTTTTTTTTTTTTTTTTTTTTTGAAATTGACTTATTTTTGTATGACTACAAATAACTCAGTTGGGACTATTTCTCTACTGTTGTAGCTGTGGTAGAACTGGTACCAGGGATAGTATCATAATGAGCAGACACAGCACTCGCATCTCCGTGTGCATCACGAAACAACAAAAACACATCCATCTGCAAGTGTCACATCAGCCACGGTGAACCTTTGATGGGTGGTCACAGCTGGGACCCGCTCCTTGCGTGGCGGAGGTGCCCCAGAAAATGCTAAGTGGGGCACGAGCATGCACAATGCCATCTGCGGCGTGCCACCCCTCTACCCCCACATCCAGTGGCATTTTATTCCTGCAGCACAGGCCAGGGGTGTGTGTGTCAATCCACGCGAAACAATACTGCCTACATCCAACAGACTTTACTGAGCAGATCTGACCCTCCTCACCCGGACCTCTGACCTCGAGTTACATCACTGCACTGTATTCTAAAAGCACTCTGGGAATGCTGGGAAAAATCTTGACCTTGTTTTGTGCAGAAACACAAGCGCTAGCCTCTTTGTAGCACAACACATATTCTTGATTAAAAATGCAAACGGCATGCTGGTATAAATTCTGCTTTACAGCCAGGACCATATGTTCAGCTTAAGCCATTTGCCAATGCCTGGAAAAGGGCACTAAAGGCAGTTTGGACTGCAGTGCTTCTCTTTTTTTAAGAAGAGAAACATTAACTCTTTCTTTTTCACAGTCACAGAGAGAAAGGGCCATGCTCTGTCCATTCTGGAAGAATGCAGCTTGGAGGACTATGATGGGTGAGTAAAGTGCACGTGGTAAATGATAAATACTCATGAATCCACCTTTCCAAACACATGGTCCTCTTTCCGTTCATTTGCTCTTATTTTTGTTTCAAAACACATGGTGCAACATTTCTATGGCGACCTGTCTCTTTAAACGAACCAAGTAAAGATGGCATGAATTGAAATTGCTTAAGGAATCATCCTTCCTCGTCCTCATCCCTCCCCTCTCAATCTCCAGGTGACATTTGCCTTAATAAATAAAGCAGTCTTCTGGATGTAGGAGAGAGATTGTAGAAAATGAGTGATAATGCTATGACCGTGGCCCAACGCGGAGTTCTCTCCAGTAGAGCGGGCATCTCCGGAGTGCCTCGGCAGGTGGTACCTTAATTACCTCTTCTGGAAGCAGTGATGAAGTATGGGCATCCAGGCGACTGTGGGCGCTGGGCATAACGCGACCACTTTCTCTCTCTCTCTGTGTGCTCCAGTACTTCTCACAATTAGCTCCTCTTAAATATCTCCAACCCCGGCGTAAGGCTCATCCGTTAAGGCTGGCCTGCTGGTAGGGCTACCTCCTCTGGGTACGGTTTCAGAGAGGGAGTGCCTGGGCACAGTGGTCTTTGATTAAAAACACAGCGTGCAGGTTCATGCCAGTGACAGAGGGACAAGGGCAAGCAGCGAGTGAAGTACATACGAATGTTGATTAATCTGTGCTCTATGAAGATAAACCAGGTCTTGGTAATCTGAAAAGAAAGAGATCAGACTCTGTCATCACGAAACTGGAAGCAATGTTTTATTGAAATTATAAACACCACTGGTTTAAAAACTTAAAAACAGTATGACTGCAAGTTTATAACATTCTTCACAGTGTATTAATGTGTTAAGCTAAAAAAACAAAACAAACTTATTTGCTTGTTTTTTAATAAAACATGTTTTTTTTAGTTTCAGTTATGTCACTTTTATGAGGGGCCTCTAAAGGAACATGTTGTTGGGGAGAAAATCAGGACGGGGGATTTTTTCCCTTGCAAAACATGTTTGAATTCATTTGCAAATTAATTATTTTTTAAAATAATAAATGCATGCATTCCACTTTGGCTACACAATTGGTTTGGAATACAGCATTTAATACGTTTAATCCCAGTCATTTCTGGATATATGCCAAGCTTTTCTGACGTATACAATTTGATTGTGATACAATTTTAACCAGTTAATTCGGCAAATTGTTGTCTCTGAAAATTGGAATGCTCTTGAAAAACATTTTTTCATTCTTTCATAAAAAAAAAGTTTGTGTGCCCAAAATATTTTTTCATTCCCTAGCAAATTTTGTATGTCCTTGAAAAAAATAAATACCGCAAAAAAAATGCGTCCCCTCGCAGTGTTGCATAATTGCGCTTTTTGAGCTGTGGAGATACTGGGATTTTTTTTTTTACAAATGTATTTTTGTTATTGTCTTTTATCCATTCTCAATGTGGTAACTTGCCACAAAATAAGTACAAAAGCATCTTCGTGTTGTGAAAACATTGTAAACGTAGAGTCAAGCGTAAAGATGTTTGTCTCCATAGAGCTGATGAAACACTTTGATAATCTAAAATGATTGTTTTCACTTAAAATGATCCATGTGGTATCTTACATCACATCTATGCACTTATGCTAATCAACTTCATTCCAGATAATAGACTTCTTTTGCTAGCATGGCAGTAAGACTCATGACCTAACGCTGAGGATAATATCTGCGGTGAAAATCCACATCAGTCATGATCTGTCTGCCGATTCCAATTTCACAAAGCTTATTCTTTAGCGGGGATTATAGCATTCAGAAATGATGCTCTGATGATTTTGTTCAAATTTAATTTTCTGTCCGCTTGACAAATCGCTAAGAATATCTAAGCTACTTAACCCGAGAGGGGGAAAAAAGAAGGGACAAATTATCAGCGTTTCTGTTTGGTAAACAGGAACATTTTGAAGCAGGGAGCTTGTATCAGGGCTCTTGTTGGGGGTATGTTTCATTCAGATGCACATGAAGAATGGTTTCCCCCTAAACATTTCTATGAAGGGTTCAAATCCAACAGGGGGTGGTAAAATATAAAAATCAATTCCTCTTAAAGTTATAAAACAGCTGGTGAATGTTTTAAACATTATTTATTGGCTGATCTTCACTTCAACTTCACTTTAAAATTTCAACTTCGTAACTTGCTACTGAATGACGAGAAAGTCTGTCGGGGAAGTGGTTTGTTTTTGAAATGCATGGATGAAAAGAAGAGTTCATCCCACTCATCACCTTACAGTAAATTAAATCGACAGTTGCATGAATGCAACAGGGTTTTTTTTACTAGGAACATTCCAATACACCGCCTTCAAGAGAAAAGAAGAGACTTTAAAAATTACCAAACTGCCTTTTCCCATCCTTTCGAAGAAACGTGTTATAGCACTCCTCACTCAATCCCCCGTCTTCCTTGCTACTGGATTCCATTAATTAATCTCTGAAGAATAATTCCACAAAGGTAATACTAATCACACATTTCTTTGTCATTAATAGATCATCACTCATTAATTACTTCAGCAACTGATGCTTCCTCCAGTTTTAATGGAACAGTGCTATTTCAGTTACATCTCTCACGAAGCTCCATGGTGACATGCACAATCGACGTTATAGTGATGGCACATCAGCAATGGATGTAATTATTCACCTCGCACATTTATGCTAATTATCAGCATTGACTACAGAGCTAGTGAGATATGTGCCTTAATATGAAACTGATGTGACAGTTTATGGAATCCTTTAATCAAGTTTTTCAATAGCACACCACACAGTCTCTCAATCAGAGCTACAGTGCTATATTGAATGGAGTGAGGACTTGCTTTTGGATTCGTGAAGTACTACAATCTTTCATTAATTTCGGTCTATAAAGGCTTCTACAGACCAACCTGAATTTTCAGTCCAAAGTTTTGGGCGCGAATGCGGCTCGATCGAAAACCATGTTGACATTTGCCAACGGGACATCACACATCAGACCGAGGGAGTGGTGTTACAGTGTTTATTGTCTTTTCAAGTACTGTGGTACCTTGACATACGACTGCTTTGAGTTACGAAATGTTCGAGATATGAAAGGTCTCGCGGGAAATTTTTTAAAGCACGCAAAAATTCCAAAATACGAAAAACACCAACAGTTCTGCTTCCGGGTCCTGGCTCTCCATTCTCAGACAATGCTAATAGGGTTTTAATCAAGTTTTAAATCGAGCGAAACATTATTTATAGATTACTGATAATGTGCTATAACAAATGTTAGAGTCAAGGTGTCGTAAAAGAAATAACATTTATAAAGTGGAAAGTGCTGCTCTGTAGCGCAAGCTAGAGAAACCCTGTGACGTGTTCTCAGAAGCGTCTCTCCATCCCTTCTCACACGCTCGGTATTCTCTCCACTTGTGCTTGAAACCAATTGGTGTTAGTAGCTTGTGAAATATCTCAAGAAAGTTAACTTTCATGCGTAGTGCCGTAATTTTTTCTGCCATCCGTTCCACCTCCACCGACGCATCGCTTCACTCTCAAGGTAAGGTTTCACATTTGTGAACATATTACGTATTTTGCACGTGTTATTCTTTTTTATAATCATTTATTACATTAACAATGTGTAGATTTAAGGATTGAAGAAACGTCACTTGATTTTTCTCTGGTTTTCCATTTTTTTTTATCTACTTATACTGTTGTTTCTGAGAGCCGTAGCAGGGATTAGGCGTTTTACATGTTACGAAATGTTCAAGGTACGAAAGCCAGGATTAATTTCAGATCTCAGGGTACCACTGTACTGTCATGGGTGCAGAGAGAGACACTAGGAACTGATTAAAAGAGACAGTCCTAGGCTTTAAAAGAGGAGTCCAGTAATCTTTTGGGGAACGTAAGGGAGCCACATCCCTGCTTTGGCATTGCTTCTCCCAGAGGTAAAATGAAATCCCGATGTGCCGGAGCCCTTGCTCTTTTGGGTCGCCCAAGCCTAACAAATACGTCTCTGTGGTATCCTTTCTGCAGCACATGGACGGCTGATCCTCAGTGGCTTTTCCTCTAGACTCATAACGTCTACTATCTACTAGGGATGTAACGTTATCAAAACTTCACGGTACGGTAATACCTCGGTATGAATGGCACGTAGGGCTGGGCGATATGGACCAAAAGTCATATCCCGATATATTTAGGCTGAATATCAATATACGATATATATCCCGATATTTTTATCAAAAAGTGAGAGCAATTGTTTAGTCACAGTCAAACCCAAATATGACATTTCACAAGTAGTTTTATTTAAACTGGCCGGATGAAACAATACTCAGCTGTTCCCTTGTTTTTGGGAATAAAATATAAATATATTTGAATACGCAAATAAAATATAAAAATCTAAAGTTTGTATAATGCTGTACATTCATAAATTATTAAAATATTCAATGCTGTAAGCAACTTAGGCGATTGCATTCTTTTAAACTTTTTAAACAATATTTATAGTTTTACAATGTGTTACAAGTAAATTTGACATCTACGCGGCATATAAGCAAAATAAAAATTAAAACTTTTTCACGAGTAAACATTTTATGTGAACTCTCATTGTCTTAGTCTGTGTAATCACGTGATTGAATGCGCGTTCACGCAAGAGGGGAGTCGGAATCTGCCGGGGAGTCGAATTATGGCACAACAACGGTACACCGCGGAAAATGAAGCTTGAAGGGAGCTTTGTGTCGGGGCTGGAGCTTTTGCGGGTTGCGGTTGGCTTGCAGCTGGGGCCTCGGCAGCGCGCAGTTTCACACACTCTTCATACTGCAGTTTGTGCCACTGTTTTAGATGGTGAAAAAGATTTGTAGTGCTTCCACCCCTGGCTGTAACTTCTTTATGGCACTCCCTACATATGACATGGTTTTGTTTCTCATCAGAAACTTTGAATCCGAACCATCTCCATATTACTGAGCCGCTACTTTTTTGTTTACCAACTAATTTCTCCGCATGCTCAGCAGATGTTGTTGCTTCCTCCATGTTTGTTGAAGAGTGCCGGCGGATTGTCTGCTCCAGAGTCCAGCCCCTCCCCGCTCTGTGCCTGAAAGAGGAGGGGCGTGGCCAGGGGCGCGCGAAGTAGTGTTGAGAGCTCCGGGTTAAAGCAGTTTGCTCACAGCGCAGTTTGAACTACGCAGCCTATATCGATATATGCGATATGGTCAAATTTCATATCTCGTTTAAAAATATATCGATATATTTTTTAATATCGATATATCGCCCAGCCCTAATGGCACGGTACGGTATTTATTGAATCATTTACAGGAAAAAAGTGCCCGAAGTGTTTAATAAACAGTTTACATGAACAGTTACACCCAGATATATCTGTAATGTGTTACTCATGAATTCTTAGTAAATATTTGGACTTCAAGCCCTCTCCTGTCTTCAGAAAAACCCGACTGGATTTTGCTCCTCGTATCTTCACATAACTTTTCAGGGTGATGATTTAACAAATGGCTCCTCATGTTAGTCGTTTTTCCCGACTTGTATTTCACCACAGTCAGGCAGTGCCTGCATACCGTATTTTGTTTGTGTCACCTTTTCTCCTTTCTCATTTCTTTTCAGAGAGAAACCGAAATGCTTCCACACATCCGATTTAAAACCCGCTTTAGGTTCGACCATTTCCATCTCTTTTCTTTCGCCGCTACTAGCAGCACCTGCCATTTCCGCATTACTGGATCTGTAGCGACAACAGACCGCAAAGGATGATGGCCACGCCTAGGCTGATGGGAAATGTAGTTTTTGCTACCTACAGTTCGCTCCATTCGCCTAAGCAAACTTTTCTCAGAAGACCTATCGTTTTATCGAGTCATGCGACCTCTGTATTATTGAAAACGTTTGCTATTGCGGTACGACAGTATTTACAATACCGTTACATCATTACTATCTACTCATTAATATGAATAATAGGGAGTTTTGTCTGAAAAACGCATAGGTCATTCATTTCAGTTTAACCAATATAGATATCAAGCAGCTAATCAGATCAAACTTTCAACCAGTTGACTACCCTACACACACTGCGCTAATTTCAGCGCTGAACCCTGGTTAATGTGGAATGAGGCCTTCTCATCTGTAGCCCATCCGTCATCCCCATAGAGCATTGTCTGCGATTGCAGTGCGTGTTTGGCCAGGCCCCTGCTTTAACCTCTACAGATGAAGATAAGGCACAGTTTCAGACATCTGCAAAAAGGCTTGAGGACCATGGATATGTGAATAGGTGAGCTTTGATGTGTCACTTCATATTTACTATTGCTGATCTGGCAGATTGCCCTGTGATGGACTGGCCACCTGTCCATAGTGTACCGCTGCCTCTTGCCCGATGTGCGCTGAAGACCCTGAAAGGGAATAAGCGAGTTAGAAGATGAATGAATTAATGATCTGGCAGATTTTTGACATCGTTTGAAGCTTAAAGTGAAAATAGACCTTTTCATGGGCTTGAACATAGATGTGGTACGTTGATCACAGCCCTTTGTGATCGAAATCGATGTCAATGGCATAACCAAACTTAGACTCTTGACTACCTTCCAAATTTGGAACTCTTTCCTTAGACCCTGGACTAGCTTTCGAATAAGGAACTCTTTCCTTAAACCTTTTTTTTAACCTTGTCCTGTTCCTCTCAAAAGCCCTCACATGGGAGAGTAAATGCTTTGCTGAGTTGGACAGTTTTACTTTCTCCTGGGGAGTAAAACACCTGGTGTGGTGTTTTCTCCTCTGGATTGGAGCATTGAATGTATGCAAATATTTATGAGTTGTGGTTCCCACGAATCAGTTTACAGTAGTTGTGTCAGACAAGACGATTGGGGAAGGGTCAGGGTGAAAGGTTCACGAGTGAAAAAGAAAGTTAATAAATAAATAAATAAATAAATAAAAAATAAATACCTACCTGAACATAACATATAAGTCCTAGTTACAGTTCTTTTTTGTCCCATTTGCAGTTTTTACACAACACTCATATATAAAGAGCATTTCCTAAACCTTTGACTAGCTTCTGAATTAAAGAATCTTTGCTTAGACCTTTGACTACCTTCCAAATTAGGAACTCTTTCCTTAGACCCTGGAATAGCTTTTGAAATAGGAACTCTTTCCTTAGACCCATGACAAGCTTCCAAATTGGAGGCACTTTCCTTAGGCCCATGACTAGTTTCCAAATTGAGGACTCTTTCCTTAGACCCTGGACTAGCTTTCGAATAAGGAACTCTTTCCTTAGATCCATGACAAGCTTCCGAATTGGAGGCACTTTCCTTAGGCCCATGACTAGTTTCCAAATTGAGGACTCTTTCCTCAAGCGTTTGAAATAGGAACTCTTTCCTTAGACCCATGACAAGCTTCTGTATTGGAGGCACTTTCCTTAGGCCCATGACTAGTTTCCAAATTGAGGACTCTTTCCTTAGACCCTGGACTAGCTTTTGAAATAGGAACTCTTTCCTTAGACCCATGACAAGCTTCCGAATTGGAGGCACTTTCCTTAGGCCCATGACTAGTTTCCAAATTGAGGACTCTTTCCTTAGACCCTGGACTAGCGTTTGAAATAGGAACTCTTTCCTTAGACCCATGACAAGCTTCTGTATTGGAGGCACTGTCCTTAGGCCCATGACTAGTTTCCAAATTGAGGACTCTTTCCTTAGACCCTGGACTAGCTTTTGAAATAGGAACTCTTTCCTTAGACCCATGACAAGCTTCTGTATTGGAGGCACTTTCCTTAGGCCCATGACTAGTTTCCACATTGGGAACTCTTTCCTTAGACCCTGGACTAGCTTGCGAATTGGGGACTGTATCTTAAGGTCCTTGACTAGATTCCGAATCAGGGACACAATAATCTATTGAAAAAGGGCTAAACAATCATAAAAATTTCTCAGTTGAGACTGGAAGGGTATTCCACCAGATGTAAACAGTGAATGAGAACATTTTGTTTTGATTCCAAGTGTTAAAAAAAATCTTGAATCTGACATTTGCAGACAGCTTTTTGTAGAGCTGTTTCAGGGTTTTAAAGAAGTAACAAACCAAGTCACAAAGACTGATTTCTTGATGAAAAGGCAGAGAAAATGTATTACATTTCACCATTACACTCAAATATCATAAATAGTGATGTGAGAATGAATAAACACAAATCTTTGTGTTATGGATCTAAATGAATATGATTAAATAATGAGGGCATTTCATATTTAGGCAAAGTTTTGCTTCAACACACTGGGATAAATCTGCCTGCAACCGATTAATCCACAAACACCTGTGATGGCAAGGTCATGGAACTCATTCTGTGAGTGGCATGACTACTTGCTTATTAGCACTGGCCCTCTCTGCTAAACAAATCTATTTGTGAGATTGTACAGTATTGCTAAAGGGCATTTCTGAATTAAACCTAATCAGCTTTACTAGGCTGTGTTCATTTATTAGTAATGTGCTTAAACCAGATTAGTGGTCTCAGCCGTTTTTAATGATTTATTTTGCTGCTGAGACCTGACAGATTTTTCACTATTCTTTTAAAAAGGACACATCCCGATTAGAATACTTTCAGCTCCCGCTCGCCTTTTCCATGGTTTAATCTATTGTTCAAGGGGAATTATGCTTTCCTTTAATTGAAATGGATTCCTCTAATAAAGATTTGCTGGAAAATTTTAATCAAATTGATAACGCCTTTGTAATCTGGATTAATCTCAGAACATGTCGTTATTAACTATTTTGGTTAGTTAATAATTAATAATTAGTGGTTAAACTACTTTACCAATAAAGTTAAATACATTGAAAAAATGGCAAATCATTTAAAAGATGATACAAAATACTTTTTGATTCATTCAAATTCATTTTACAAATAAAATACTTTTTGTGAATGAGTATCTACCATTTACTTATATTTACTTTATTATTTCAATACAGAAATAAATACTTTATTATTTCAATACTTTTTTGTAGCTGATTGCTTTAATTCTATAGCAATACTTTTCTATTCCAAAAAATTTATTGTATAATTATAATTTATTTAAATCTTAAAATTCACACTAAATCCATAGTTAAAAAGTGTTTTTAAGCCGTTTAGAAAACAATGTTGTACTGTTATTATTTTTAAATCATGGTCCATATGGAAGAACATTTATCCACATCAGAGTGAACAACAACCCGATTGTTAGCTTTGTGCTGGGCAGCCCTCGGCCATGGCTCAGGTCACATGACTTACTGCCCGTACGCTCTCTCTCTCTCTCTCTATAGAGTGGTATGTGTTGGGGGAGATGGCACCGTGGCCGAGGTGGCCCACGGGTTGCTTCTGCGGGCCCAGATGGACGCTGGGAGGGACACAGACTCCATCTTCACGCCTGTCCAAGCAGCACTTCCTCTCGGCATTATACCAGCAGGTGAGGTTCAAGGCTGCTGGATCTCTTTCTCCTGCAGCTGTTCCCAGATCAGTCTCAATGTGCTGCTCCGCTCAGTGAATGAGAGTGAGCATTCGGCCCTCGCTGACTCAACGACTCTTTCAAACTGACCCAATTTACTGCTATTATACATTGCTTCTCGTGCTTGAGTCTCTGCTTGGAGAAAACTTAAGCACTGGCATTATTATTACCAAATACTCATTCATTTAACCAAATCCATATTTAGCCTTCAAACCACCATCCGTTCCTTACACTTGCACAGTCAGGGATTTTGTAGGATTGTATTCAGGGGACCAAAATTACCAAACAGAGACTAGTGATTGGTTGAAACCCAGTCATGGACTGAAACAGAAACAGCTTTCATCTGGGTGAAGAGCAACCAAACTCTGCTAGAGTTCAAGGTTGAAAAAGTCATGCTAAATTGAACACATCAACAAGACACAAGGTAGTTATACTGCATCAACAAGGTCTCTTTCAGTCATGGGTTTTAAAGCAAACTGGGGCTTCAAGATGTACAGTTCAAGCTCTCTTGAAGAAGCCTTGTGCAGAAGATGTAAGACACACCAAACTTTGAAAAGTTATCCAGCAGTGCCATCATCTCAGAACAGGTAGAAACCTGTGGGACCCAGGTACACCCATCTACTGTTGAGAGATTTGTGGAAGATTTTGTGCCAAAAAGCCATATATGTGATTTGGGAATAAGGACTCAAGTGTGCACCAAAACATTGGAACTGCTCGGAAAAATTTGGCTGTAACAGGAGACAGTAGGCTGAAGAGCTTGGAAGCATGGTGGAGGTTTCGTGAATGTTTGGGGCTACAATTCGTCAGGACTAATGGAGTTCTCAATGTTGAGATATTCAGCCAGATGGTTTTCGATCGTATAATACCATTAGAGAGGTATATCCAGTATTCTGTCCTCACTAGTTGAAAGCTGCTTCTAGCTTGACAGATAGCGAACAGATCCCTCCATCAAACACCAGGCACGCGTTTCTTGAGTTGAGCGTTTAATGAAAGGTTTTTGTTTTTTGTAAAACTGCAATACAGAAAATAAATTACGCATTACAACTGAGTTCTACATATACAAATCAAAATATGCATTTTGAACGTGTCACAAATAAACATATAAATAATGAAATGCAGTGAGCATGCTTAATGATTGCCGCTAGGCCGGAATAAACCGCATTGACATGCTACCGCGATTAGGATCGTAACATTTTATCTTCCTAAACCAAACAGACTGAGAAACATAACGTGCACATACAGAAACGTTGCAACAGAAAAGAATCAATACTTACAGACGTTTACATCGTAAGCTTAAAAGAAAAGTCTGAAAGAAAACCCAACCGCTGCTCGCCTCTGAACCACTCTGCCGAACATCCGGGAACACTCAGGTACGGCAAGTAAGACGCGACACGTCTAATGACGCAATCGCTACTTTCTAGAAGCAGCACATCCAGCTTAAAAAAGAACATGAAGTGCTGGAAGTGATGACATGACCGCAGAGCTCTGTTCCTTGAACAACGGTACGTGCAAGTGTATCTAAAAGAATTTCTGCTGGTTTGAAGGCAAAGGGTGGTCACACCAATTACTGATTTCACTTAGATTTCTCTTACTCATCTGCCCAAAAAAAATCAGGCAAATTAAAACTTGAAACCAGAAATTGGTTGTCTGACCACCAGGTGGCACCACCAAACTTAACACTTTTCTATTATTGTTTTCGACCATATTATTTTCACACATGCCAAATTTGGAAATTGAAGTATATTATCGATCTTAAGATGTGGACTCGTAACAAACATGGCAGTTTGATCTGAATTTTTACGACAGAGTCATTACAACTTCCTGTTTTGCAGGGAGGTTTCGTTTTTTCGATGGCCGTACACAGTTTAACAAAGTCAAAAAATCTTTGCAATTTACATCCCACGTGACTAAAGATAAAACTGATGGAGTTTGGAGATGAACAGATAAATCTTAGGAGGAGGAGTATGTTAAAGTATGACACTAACAAAGGTGGCCATTTTTAGAGGTTTTTGTACGATAACCGATTTTCTGTCAAGTTTGGAAACACAATCCATATTACTTATATTTAAATCTAGATATTCTACACATTTTTGCCAAATTCAATTTGCCTACGAGAAACTGTCAGCGCATCATAAGCTGAAACAGATTAGGTGACAGTATAGGTTCATTTTTCTGCACATACTTCTTGAAATTCGGTGACTGTTCAAGCATATTTAGCTCCTCAAAATGCCCCGAAAGTCATGGAACAATAACACTCTGAGAAATTACTATAACGTTCTTTGCATCTTCTGAGCTCAAAGCCTTAAATAGTGACATAGTGGTCCGTTTTCATCCAGTTTTGAAACAATGAGTTTGGAAGTCAATCAGATTGCGACGTTATAATAGCGTCCAGATCATGCCCAAAAAACTATTTCGTCTTCATGTAGTGTTTAAAATAAAACCTTAAATTGACAATCACAGCATGTCAAAATACAAGTTGTAAAACACGTCAACAATAGCAACAGCGTTGTGAGTAAACAGCATGACTTTACTATGCTTCATCCCGGCACTAAAACAATCAGCGGCGTGCTGCCAATTAAAAATCGAAGCCTGTAGTAATTTGGGTCTCTAGTTTCAGTGCTGTCACAATGATTTAGTTTGATTGTGTTCTGAAACTCCTCTAGCGAAAACAAACAGGCAGCTCATAACAGCAGCAAGCGAGTGTATCATTATCAAATTGATTTAATCACAGTCAGGCCTCTGAATGGCTCGCTCACACACTGACTTAATTGCCTTCAAGAGTGTTTCAAACGAAGCATCCTCGGTTTGCCTTTGAAAGAGCCTCGATTGGCCCTGGAACAGTGGCCCAGAGCCCTGTGTATCGCCTATGCTCACACTGAAACCGCCTAAGCTAAGAAAAAAAAAAGGTACAATCCAACCTCAAAGCTCTGCCAAATTGAGGTAGGAAGAGGAGGGGATATGTTTTCGGCCAAGAGATTGACCTTCGCTTGTCATTTCAGGCAGGACAAAATGGAGTGCTGTTGTTAGGAGCAATGGAAGCCCTCCAACTCCAAACTGACCGTTCCAGGGGTCAGGTTTTCTCTTCATTAGTCCCCAGTCCCACAGGAGTATTTGCAAAGAGTCACAAATGCAGACTGGATTTCAAATGATTCCTAGTAAGGTCTGGATGTGTCATTTAGGAGATCCAGGTCAATCCCTTCGGAAGGAGATAGTGGAGTGTCAAAATAAACATGGCATGCCAACGATGCAGCTAATTATGGAACACTGCTATCTTTTGCACAATAAATTGTCAATATACATGATAAGCTAATTACAAGTGTTTCATATACCTTGCTTACGTGAAGCAGAAGAATCCTCCTCAGCCCAATTAAAGGCTTTCTCTGCGCATCATACACTACACGCTGCTTTGTACGTATGGCGTATAAATTGCAGGCTTCTAATTAATTTGCCTGCTTTTAAGGGTTTCAGGGGGACTGTTAATTTCTTTGATATTCCAGGCAAAGAACCAAAATGTTGGTGCAGTTTCCACGAGACTCTTAGACATGCTTGACTAGCGAGTCATTGCATCACATTCATCTGCCTGGATGAGGGAGACATTAACTGCCTTATGAATATTCATGCTGTCTGCTTAATTAAGTTAATTGTTCTGCAGAAGTGCTCGCACTTCCAAGGACATTTTTGCACCCCCCCCCCCACCCACACACACACACACACACACACACTCTCTCTCTCTCGCGCGCGCTTTCAAAGCCCCTTCTTTCCTATTTGCCCCCCTCGGTTGATATCTGGGCTTGAGCACAATTCGTCACTGGGTTTTGGAATGGAGATGGCTAATCTATGGAAGTCCTGGTGATGCTGGCACAGGATGTTGCTTTGGGCCTCACGGGAGAGGCAGATGCACGCTTGAAATCTAGTTTTTCCACACTACAGACACCAGCTAGCAACAAAAGATCAAAACAACCAATGCTGTGCATCCGTTCTGTACCATACATACTATTTTTCTTTTTCATTTACAATTCTAAAAATAGTTTTAATAAAAGGGTTTCACATAAATCAGATTTTTATCTCACTGGAGTACCGAAAGACACAACTTTGTGCGAATGATACAGGCAAAGCTCCAAAAACTCGCTGCCTACGTAGGCACTATTTCAAGGCCTCATGTGCCGTATCCTGATGAGGCTAATTCAAAAGAAAATATTATATACCTTCTTTTGCCAAATTGTGAAGCGTTCGTTGCATTAATTCTTGCTGAGAAGGCAAACCCATAATGCACTGCAAAGAATTCGGTGGAAAACTCACAAATGGCAGATGGAGTAGGAAAGTGTTTAAGAAGGTGTCAAGTGTTTAAAAATTCTATTAATTTAAAAACTAAAATCAACCAAGGTGTTTTAATGATTTTAACCCTATAGTCAGCTGGAATTTATAGTTTATGCTTTAAAGTTATACTTTCAGAAATAGAGCTACTTCTCTGAGGCCACTTGGTGAACAGAAATAAATTGGAACTGTACTGGAAGAACCTCTTTGTCTGCTTTTGGTAACATTATAGAGGTTGCCATTTCAAATTTACCCCAAATCTTTAGGACAACTCCTGCAGTTTTGTTTTGAAAAGTATTCTGAAAAAATCTTGTGGATGTGGGACTCTTTTTTTTTTTTTTTAAACAAATGACATGTTTAGATAATGTTTTAAGTCTATATGAGCTCAAGCCGAATAAAAATGTAAGAATAAGGAAAGTGTCTCTTTTTGTAAAACATTACAAAGAAATTCAGCTTGTCATACTTTAAAATATATATTACATAACTCAAAGACGTGGTTAGCTGTATTTTTGTCTTTTGATTTTTATAATATTATGATATGAAAGTGCTTTATAAATTTTTAATTAATTAAAGAAAATTAATTCATTTAATTTTAAATGGGCAACATCTATTTTATCTAGATCACATTTTTTTATGCAAATTTTAATAGAATTAAGACTGGACCAACATACCATTTTTAATGTCTTCATTACTTTAATATCCCAAACAAATCCTGCTTTTAAGGTACAACCAGGTTTAAGGCTTTTGTACGGTTCTTTTTAATTTAAGCGTCTACTTTACTTTTCCTAATAAACTCAATTATTTTATGTATTGCCACTCGGTCTCAGTGAAGGTGGCTGTTGGGAATGTGACATGAATACTCTGATTTCACTTGTATTTCAGTATGTTGTTTAACTTTTAATCATAACCTATTACAGAACTCTCTGGAAGCAAGGTTTAAGAAGATTTAAAATAAATGCTTTATTTAGCTTTAAAAGCTGAAAATGCTAACAGCTAAATACCATGCTGCATTCCTGTTTGTGATGTAACTTCCGGTTTTAGCTCTGAAATCAGACTATAGATTATAGTTTTTTTTTTTTTTATTATTCCAAGTACTACCTTTAACAGCTCATTTATGGTTCTTAATCGAATATTTTGAGAGAGGCTGCAAAAATGTTACCCTTTACCTAGGTACATCTGAAGTATACTTGCCCTGCGTGGTTTACAGCAATTTGTAGCTAAAGCCAGTAGAACTTTTATAACAGCAATAATTGAAATCGTAAAGCTGGACTCTTATGAAACACATCAACACACCATATGGAAACTCCCAGAGAGGCCAGGATGCATCATGACGATGTGTGTGTGTAACTGGGGGTCACCAGACCCCAGTGACCCGGTAGGTGGGAAGAAGCTCTGTCACTATAGCCAAATTCAGTCAGACAAAAACTCCTTGGTTCTGTTCTCTTTTATAGACGTTTGTTTTCATACCCTGATGATCAGAGCAAACACACGGGCCAGATAACTGCATGAAAGGAAATGCCTACTCACCCGACAAGGACAAGCCTCTTTCTACTGTTTGTCTCTGGTAGTAATCAGTAGAAATACACACACACCTGTTCTCCCTGTGCAAGCTGCCAGCAAGGTAAACCGCGGTAATTGGCACAAGGCGATATTAACTTAAATTAATGCCCTTTAACAAAGTTCTCATCCTGTAATGATTAACTCTACCTTACTCATTAAGTGAGCAAAGCTGCTGCTGTTTATAGATCAATGTTGTGTCACAACAAACATACTAGTCTTAATAGTGTGCTAGACGACAATTAATGTGTTTCAGAAGCAGAAATATAGATATACACCAGACAGAATCCCATGCTTCTTTTAATTGGTTGAATATCTATGATGAAAATTTTCAAAGAGGTCCCAAACTGGCACTTTTTTTTATATGCAATACGGAGGTCCTCTGAATTTAAGATTTAATGTGAATTGATTTTTTGGGGAGATGGTGATCTAAATATTGCTTTAAATTCTATACAGTTTTATATCCTCATGCAGAAATGCACCTGTAAAATCCACTGCAAACAACTTGTCACATTTTTACTGCAGAACAAGATTTTTTGATGCTATTTTGAAGATTACATATGAAAGTTTGGTTCCAAAAACTTGAAATGTTGCAAAATTTGCAAAATTCAATCACAATCGGAAGATACGAAATAAATCTATGCACAAAACTGGAATATTACATAAAATATGGCTCCATCCAAGAGAACAAAATTATCACTTCCATGATAATCTAGAACCAAGTTTCAAAAGGAAAAATGGAGGTTGCTGCATTAAGAGAAGGCTTTTTTCGCATATAATAACTTTCTTCCATCTTAGAACACGTTGACGCAACGCAATCTGCACAGTCATGGCATCTTGGGGTGAGAGACTGCTCTTTGGGGATTTTATCTCAGTTGTGCTCATAATTTTTTATGCGCATTTTCAGAATTTATTCACATCTTAGTGTTTCCATCCAGGATTTTTTTTATGCAATATTCCAAAATGCACATTGCAACGGTTGATGGAAACGCAGCTAATGAGCCTCTAACAAAACTTTTTCCATTACAAACAATTCAAAGCATATAGGAAATTCTTGGATATAGAAAAAAAGCTCATGTGAAATTAAGAGGAGTAACCTCAATTAAACATGCTGTGCCTAATAATATGGCTATATTCACATTTATCCTCACACTGCTAACCTACATTTTGTGTTCAAGGTTTCTACTTACGTCAAAATATAATAATAATGAATGTTTTACAGTATTCGATAAGTAAAGAATGACTTTTCCACTATAAAGTGGCATTTATGCTCTACATAAACTGATGGTTTACTTTTTTTCTATGTAAACATTTGAGATGATTGCACATGAAGAACTCGTTTGTGTTTGGCTGCAGTGTCTACTGTATGCATACATAATAAACATGAAATCTGCTGTATCTAAATACTGTATCTAAGCTACCTGACAGCAAACGACCATCCCATTCTCAGTTACTCAGTTGGACTTTACAAAATGATATTTATTTAAATCCTGAGAGATTCCATTGACTACAAGCTGGTGCCGTGTGACTAGATTACATGTTATTTGGTTTAAAAGTTGTGTGTGCTTTGCAGTATAAACTGTTTTAGTCGATGGATCAACGTACTAATTTATTAGAAAGCTGAAACTGGAACTAATGATACAATATTGTTTTGAACTGAAAAGCAATTATTCAAAACAAAAACTACTCTGCATTTGGATGTATTAAGGATTTAAATGAGCTGAGATTAGTTAAATAGAAATTGAATGGACAGGTTCCCATTCTGCATTTTGCAGCAGGTGCTCCAGAACATTGATATGCAGAGAAGAGAGTCTAGTATAATAAAGCAAAGCTACAGTTTTCCACGTTTCTGTAGCTTTTCTTAATGGAATCTCATCACTCACTAGGAGTAAACAGTTTCTGTGCAGGGAAACACACTACAGCAAACATCGTGGGACCATATGCCAATGCATTCAGATGGTCTCATGGCATCAGCATCAGTGTGTGTCTAATGAGCGAACGCTTTATCACGAAATCACCTGTGCGGAGAACAGCATTAATCCAAATAGAAAACGATGGCTGTTAATGCGATGCAAAAGGGCATTTAAAGGAAAAGTTCAAATCTGTGCTTGTGGAAAAGGTGAATTTTTGAGCAGGTGTTTTTATAATTAGGTTCAAGCATACAATAAATGCATTTTAAATAGTTGTGATTAAACGTATACTATGTGGGATTTGGCTGCTAAAGGTTAATATATGTATAATAAAGAAACAGTTGCTATTCTTGTTTATAATGGGCTGTGAAAAAAAAGAAGCGAACGTGAAAAAGAAAGCAAGCGTGAATGTCAGAAAAGAGAAGCCGCATAAAATATTGATATATTGTCCAAAAATTAGATACATTAGCAAAAAGTGCATGATAAAATCAATTAAACATATATTTATTTATTTGTATTATTTAAAAAAATTGATATTTTGGTGTAAAACTTTTTAAGTAATCCATTTTCTGTTTAAAAATTATTTAATTTATAAAATATTATTTTTATGTTATGTTATTGGGTATAGGGTCAACTTTCCAGATGACCTTGATCAAAAGTTTACTCACCCCAGTTCTTATTATTGTGTACTGCCCCCTTTACCATCAATGACAACCTGAAGTCCCTTGAGGTAGTTGTCGATGAGGTTCTTTATCTTCTTCTGGTTCTTATCTTCCTCTTGGCAAAAAGCCTCCAACTTCTATAAATTCTAGTCGTGAATGAATGGCACGTTTGAGTTCTCCCCAGAGTGGTTCAAGGATATTGAGGTGAGGAGACTGAGATGGCCACTCAAGAACCTTCACTTTGTTCTGCTGTAACCAATCACAAGTGGACATAACTCAGACGTTATGATCACATTTTACGGACCTTAAGATAGTCTTTAAACCATTATATTGGATAAATTAATGAAAAGCATTTGGAAATATTTATCAAAAGTGTTATCTCTTTTGGTAGGCTCTACGGATGTGGTGGCTTGCTCTGTGCATGGAATAAGACACACTGTGACTGCAGCGCTGCACATTATCATGGGTAAGTCTGTCACCAGTTACCTTCTCTCCTTCATGCATGAGTTTCTTTAGCCTTCAGCTAACTGTTCACTTACAATAGAGCATTAAGGTAGCACAAGATTCAATGGAGCACAAATATACATCATAATAACATGTAAACTCAATTCTCAATTTGTTTTTAAATGGCTCTGGGATGTGTTTGAAGGAGAAACGATTTCATTTTCACCCCTTTGGAGTCTCGCTCATCCCCAGTGGTGAATGGATTGGAGGTTCTCGATAAACTGTAGTTTAATTAGAGTGCACAGGCTATTGTTTGGGGGTCTGAGAGAAGTCCCTCCCACACAAACACCAACACCCCTCTCCAGCTCATGGCTAACAGGTTCTCTGGGATGAGAGAGTGGAGGGAGGAAGAACTACAATTGTTGTCAATCCCCCAAGCTTGGATGTTGCTACCATTGCAAGTGTTGTTTCTAGTTGGCAATGCTCTTTTGGCTTTAATACGGCATGTTCCTCATGTCTGTCTGTCTGTCTGTTTATGAGGTATTTTTGAAGTACCAATATGTCTGGGCCATTGTGCTGCCTGTCCTAGCTCCCTTGGGCTTAGCTTAACAGACAAGCGGATTTGGCTTGTGTCAGGGGATTACACGCACAAGCTAAGCTTGCATCCGCCAAAAAGAAAAAAAAAACACTTACTGACAAAATTTCTGCCGTACTACTGAATCACGAATAGGATGAAGACAATCAGAAAAAGCTCCACAGAGTTACTGAATCCTGTAATGAGGTTTTTGTTGCCACTTTATGATTGCTCTGAGTGGATTACTGGAATACTATCTTGTGCTATGTTTTGCAATCACTGAGTTTAAATAAGGCTAACTTGTTTGTACACAAACTTTGATGTTGGCTTATAAAGTGCAGTTTAAAATTTTTTTAAGTGTTCTTAATGTCATATAAACCAACCCCCATGTCTCTATGGCTTTCCTAAGCTGAGATAGAGATATATAAAAATGGTTGCTAGGGTAAACTGTTTGGTTGCTAGTGAGCTGTCCGTGATCATAAAAAATGTAAGTTATTACTTTGATTAACATAAACAAACCACCATTTTTCTTTGATGCTTGAACATATTTCTTTGCCTTTTCCCATTATTTGGGGGACCTCATGACTCCTTTCAACTAAAATGATCTTTGGTGCAAAAAAAAAGGTTGAAATGTGCATGAAGAAAATATCGTTTTCGTCTTGGAAACACCACTATTTAGGGTTGCCAAACAATACAAAACACAAGGTCGAACAAACACTGATGGAAACTAATTTTGGGCTTCAGAACCAGAACTGTGTGATGAAATTTACCAGAAACCTTCCCAAACTGTAATGTTTATAACTCCGGGGCCCAGTTTTGTACTCGCTTGGCTGCAGACTCATATGATTAACCGTGATCTGACCTCCACGTGTGTGAGAATGCGTCTCACCATTAAGACCGGAGAATTGAGCCATATGGTGGTGTAACTCATAGCTTTTGACTAGAACGAGGTGAGAGCTGTATGAACGGGGGCTGAATTTCTTTTGTTCATCCAGATTGGCACCTTTTCTGTGCACGGCGGCACACACTCGCCATCTCAGCAGGAACATCCTCGTAACATCGTGATTAATTGCTCCATCAAAACATTGTGGCTTCCGGAACAAACCACTGAGCTAAGTGTAGGTTAGGCACAAGATAGTTTTTTTAAGGCAGTCCAATATGGAAGCATTAGACAGCTTGTACTGAAAGAGAAACTCACCCATTTTTACTTACTTCAAATCAAAAAGAGGATTTCTTCTTTTATTGATTTCTAGTGCATTGTTCCTTGAAATCTCCAAAAGGGATCACAAGAGAAGTGTTTTCTCTTCTTTTTTTGTTTACATGATAAAATTGATGTAATAACTAGTGTTTTCTTTACATCAAGGCTTAGTTCCATTTCTCTCACTTACCCCTTTCCACACCCCTTAGCCATTCCCATATCCCGACCACTTAGCCTTCCCCCCTTCGCTTTGCCTTATGCCTACCTCTTAACCCTTCCCCTATAGCTACCCCAACCCATTCCCCTATACATGCACATAGGCCTTCCCATATCCCTAACTCTTAACCCTTCCCCTTTCCCCACCCCTTAGCCCTTCCCTTATCCATAACCCATAGATCTTCCTTTATCCCTACCTCATAGTCCTTCCTTCATCCCTATCCTTTAGCCCTTCGCCTATACCTACCCCTTAATCATTACCCTATCCACACCTCTAACCATTGCCCTATCCATACCCCTTAACCATTACTCTATCCACACCTCTTAACCATTGCCCTATGCATACCCCTTAATCATTACTCTATCCACACCTCTTACCCATTACCCTATCCACACCTCTAACCTTTGCCCTATGCATACCCCTTAACCATTACCCTATGCGTACCCCTTAACCATTACCCTATCCACACCCCTTAATCATTACCCTATCCACACCTCTTAACCATTACCCTATCCACACCTCTTAACCATTACCCTATCCACACCCCTTAATCATTACCCTATCCACACCTCTAACCATTGGCCTATCCACACCCCTTAACCATTACCCTATCCACACCCCTTAACCATTACCCTATGCGTACCCCTTAACCATTACCCTACCCATTTCCCAAGGTCATGGTAATCACCAAATGGTTACAAAGAATCTGCAACTGAATTTCTCAGTGTTCTTTTTTTCAAATGTTAAACATGTAAACAAAAACAGTACATGGGTGATGAATGGGATATAAAAGTATAACATAAATACATAGTTTTTTGTTAATTGAAGAAAATAAATAACATTTTAGAAATGCCGTCCTAACCCTTTGTTTTGAAGTTTAGCATTGGCAAAATCCCAAATGTAGTGACATACTGCCCTTTGTTTTAACCCTACACTAAAAGATTTTGGATCCCCTTTATCATATGAATGTGCAAAATGGAGGGGTAGTACTCATGCTTGACCCACCAGAGTCACGTAGATTGGTTCAGGGACATCTTTTCACGTCCTTGTCGCTGCAAGTGTCATTAACGTGGCTGAAATCTTTTGTAATCTAAGTGTATTTTATATTCCACCACTAATAGTTGGAACAAATAGGAACTGTTGTTTACATAACCAGTGGGGTGCACTAAACCATCACAGTGTTGTGAACTAACACATTTCAAATGCTATACCAGCATGCAACATCTCACATTGTAGATATTCAATTTAAAACTTTAATTTATAAGACGAAACACATTTTGTTTCCTTTTTAATAATAGGATTTAACAGAGTTATGTTCTTTAAAGTGGATATTTATTTTATAAAAATGCTTCGTTTTTGTTGCTGGGAGGAAAAAAATACCATCAATGGCACACAGGGCACCTGACATGAATGAGAGCGTAATGCCTATTTAGGAGGCCTGATATAGGGCTTGTTCATTTCTAATTAAGCAATATTTACGCATGTGAATAAGGCCAACTGGCGGGATTTGGAAGGATCCAATGAATTATTCATGAGCAGTGAGAGTATGGGGAGACAGAAGGAGGTCAGGAATGTGTCGGGTGACAGCCACTGGACTCAACCAATAGGCCACCATTCCTGCTCACTCCAACATATGCACTGAATTAACTGAGGAGATGTCACATTGACACTTGATGGATGACTCTATTGTTTCTAATGGACAATAATTCAATTTGTTCATTATACGATGCATATTTACATACATCTGTTACCTGTATGTCTTATACACTACTTAATTCAAAAGTAGCATTGTTGAAAATAATTATGTTAATTGTGAAAATACTAATTGTTTGTGAATAGGACAGTTACTTGAAGATTAAACTAGTATTTAAGAAGATATTTTAAAGGAATACACAACATTACTCCAAAATTTTTGGCTTTAACAAAATGTACATAGGGTATAACGTAAACTTGAAAGCAACACTTTGAAAATATATAAGACAATGGTTATCCTCACAATTTCAAGACAATTCACTTTAATATAATTACATTTTTTAATAAACTTATGAGAGGTTTTGCCAGTACACAAAAATCATATATCCATAAGATGCCTTGCACTGCCAGTGGATATTATGTGTGACTTTACCAAGCATAGTATAGAAGTAAAGGATTTTTAACATGCAGAATGCAGAGAGCCAATCGCTTAGCCTGCTTCAAGAGCAGTGTAATCAGAGCTCATCCCAATGCTTAGCATAGGACTTTATTTTGTTTTGTTTAAAAACAAAAACACAGAACATTTTACTTAGCCCTCCATAGCAACCAAACTGCTTACCCTAGCAACTAATTTTTCTGAACTCTATCTCAGCTATGGAAAGTGAAAAAGACTTTGGCTTATTTCATGTTTGGCTTATATAACTTACAGTGACATAGAGAAAAATATATTAGGTCACTGGCACCTCCATAGCAACCCTACTGTTTACCATAGCAACCATTTTGGCATATCACTATGTTAGCTAAGGAAAATCATAGACACATTGAGGTTTGATTCTATTACTCATACCGGGGAACTTTTTATGATGTCCATTTTGCTAATAAAAAAAACTTTTAAATGGCTCTTTTACCTGCCGACTGTGTCCAAATTTTAGCCATCAAGTTTTATATGTAATCAAATCAATACTACCAGTACTTACTAATTCAGCTTTCGGATTATAAACATATAAATGAAATGATACTAAGCTCGATCAACAATGAACCACAGCTTTTTCAGTGGCTGTTTCATGTCTGTTCTAGGTCATTTTCAGCCAGTGGACGTCTGCAGTTTCAGTTCTATGGGTCATCTGCTGAGGTTCGGCTTCTCTGCCATGTTTGGTTTTGGCGGACGGGCACTGTCTCTGGCAGAGAGGCACCGCTGGATGCCCCCCAACCAGCGGCGCGAGTTCGCTCTCATTAAGACACTGGCAAAGCTCAAGTAAGCACTCTCTCTCTTTTTCTCTCCCTCTCAGTTGTGTTGTCAGCTGGAGCCGTCTCTCATCTGTGGGCTCCAAGAGACTGGCTGGTGCTTTATCAAACCTGGCATTAGTGTCAGACCAACCTGGCACGCACACACACGCGGGCACGGTCTCTTAGAAATCCCCCTCTTTTTATCATAACACTCCATCTAACGCGTTTGTTCTCTTTCCTCAACCAACCCACGCTTCCTGTGAAGACCTGAAGAATGTGAACTGTCCTTTATCGCCGCCAGAGGACCCCAGGAACAGACAAAGTGGGTTTAACAGTTCTTCTTAAACCCTCATCCCTATCCAAGTTGCAATATAATTATTTTAATGTTGTTTTAAATAAACCTCCCCCAGCTTAATTGGCCATTGTAAAGAAATGAAAATACTGGCAATGCTGAAGGTCACCTAGCTAATGCTAATAAGGCAGGCTGCCCCTCTCTGTGAGGAGCCCCTGCAACTGCTTTAGAACTCAAACACAGATAATGCAAATGTTTTTTTTTTTAAAAAACACACATTTCTTTCTTTCACACAGAGCTGAGCAATACAGAGACGGAGGAGACATTTGTGAGTACGACTGAACTCTAAACAAACATTTTGAAGATGTTACAACAAATATTTGGTTCACTGGGCGGGAAACCATCTCCCAGCTATTAAATGTTTGCTATGAGAAAGAAAAAAGCGCTTTCCTCATGAGAGTGTTTACCAGGCGAATTAAAAGCTGTATTCCCTATTGGGTTTCCGTTCAAATCATTGTATGTGTTTTAACAGGAGAAAGCAGAACCATATTTAAATATATCTAGTACTCCCAAATGACTGATTGGTCCATCTCTAGTAGCTAGGAGAAAGGAAACATAATAGGAAAGTGATGTGATTTCTAGGGGAAAATTAATTTAAATACCCCAAAAATCAAAATTAACTCTCATTAAATAGTAATAAACATTCACAATGGTTAATAGTCGCCTCCAATGCATCTCTGATGAAGCTTTTTTGTTAGAGTTTACTTTCTTTTTGATTCCGTGGATAATATTACATCAATTATAACCATATATAGTCTTAGTCTAACAAATAATAAAACATGTTATAACATTGTGTATCAAACCAAAACGTATTGTAACATGACGTATCATAACATATCGTAAGAACACACTCTCTACGTAACATACCATAAAGAAAAAGTACCATAGCACAATAAACTTTATCATAACATAGTATTTTAATATATTGTTTTTTTAGCGTATTTATTTTACCGTATTGTATTATAACAAAACGAAACACACTTTGTCATAACACATCGTTTGATGACAAATCGTAACATATGTATAGAAATTATCTCTACATAACATACCCTGAAGAAAACGTACCATAGCAAAATAAATTCTATCATTATGTATGATAACGTATAGTATTTTAATATATTGTTTTTTTATTGTGTTCATTTATCATAAAAGTATTGAATTGTTTTGTAACAAAATGTAACACAATATAACATCATATATAGCATCATAATTAGTCGTAACAATGTACCATTTTGTAAAGTGACAAAATGTATTGTACAATTGTGTTGTGTAATTTATTGTATTGCGTAACAACGTAATCTATTTCAATATGTCATACCATATTGTACACCATACGTTAATTTTGGTGACTCGGTTCTTTTGACTCTCATTCACTAAACTAAAGTGCTGTTTGGAAGATTTGTTGTTTTTATTTGTTCATTATTTACCACCCTAAAACCGAGCGAAATACAATAATAATGGGAAATTAAACTTGCATACCTGCAAACTGAACACTCTGATACTTCCAAAACATCAAGATTGGGTTCTTTGTTTCAAAAAAATCCATCATGTGTCCCACAATCTGCAATGAAAAATTATCTTTAGTATTAATTCTGGCAAGAAATGTCACCACAATAGCATCCCGTGTGCACGAGCGATTCAAATGAACTTATCTTTTAAATACCTGGGTTCTATGTCCATTGAAACGCATCGTGAATGATATGAATGAGTTGAAGAGCGACACATCTGTTCATGTGACTAGAAAACAAAGCTCCTCTAGTACGGGTACGTGACCAAATAGCACTTTGAGATAAATTAACGGAGGGAGGATAAAATCTGTATTTAGACTTATAGAGACTTGGGCCCTTTCCAAACATACCCAGATAATATGAAAACAGGGTTTTTTTCGTCATAGTCACGCAATAACGATTTTCTTTATTTGTAAATGGGTTTTACTTACTTTTTTTAAATTTAACTTGACTCCTGCATATTAACATTTTGCTAATAAAAGATCTAATGGTTCAAGAAGGGTGATTTAGAACAACTGCTCTTTTCCATATCTGGTTCTGGGTGGGGAAGCCATCGCGTGATGAATGAGAGACCACGAATGAATTGGAAGAGGAGTTCTTTTTTAACAAATCATTCATCAACGACACATCACAGTAGTATTATAACACATCACATCATAACTTAAATGTTCCATAACTTATCTTGAGAGCAACATAGCTCATCATTCCATAACGTATTGATAAATAAAGAGTTGTAACAAGTCATAGTAGTGTATAGATACAGTTATAGTGGTTATATATTTGATCCCATATATTCCATGGCCTTACATTTTTATGCTGTTTGCCTTGTTAAGACATTTAAAGTGTCTCTTTAGACTCAGTGTGTGTATTGTGTGACAGATGAGGACAGCTCCTGGCAGAGCAGAGAAGGTTTGTTCCTCAACATCAGCATCATGGCCATTCCCTGCTTGTGCTCAACAGCCCCCAGAGGCTTGGCCCCAAACACCAGGTCAGAGCCGAAAGTGCCATTTACTCTCTCACTTTAAGTTATTATTACCTCCAGGTCTGTACATAACAGCAAGATATCATAGCATATCAACTTTAGAAATATACTCTATACTATTATTTTAAGATGCAGGCAAATGTTTTTAAATCATTTAAAAAAATATAGAAAAAAGGTCACAATTCAATTATCGTGTCCGTTAAGAAGAATTCAATCCCTAATCACTGTCCCCAATCCTTCAGACAGAATGTCCTGAAAACCAAAATGGGCTCAAGAAGCTGTTGTTGGTGTAGACGGTAGAATCTTAAGGGCGGGTCAGTGTGTCAGCAGCATCTCGTGAGTGTCCGTTTAGAGACAACTACAAGAGTCTGGTGTAATCCACAAGATTGGAACCAGTGTTTGGATCAGACTCCTGAGGTCAAAGCCACCTAACTGGACTAATCAGCACATAATTACTCTGATTAAAGGCAGTGTGTGGGCAGACTTAAGGCCTGAGCATCTGTCCATGGACGTTCCAAACTTCGCTACCCCTCCCCATTCCTGGCTTTGAGAGAGACTCAAGTTAAGCTCGGCTTCCTGTAAGAGTGTCTTTATAAGCAGGAAGAGACAAACCAGGGCCAATGGGTTCATCACTGTTTTGTTTATTGAAGTTGCCCTCATTTCAATTGAAACCTTACGAGGACACAAAATGTTTATAAGGACAATAGAAAAGTGTGATTAACAAAAGGCATTAGTCTGGGAAATGACTTTGATTTCAAGAATAACATTTCTGGTGTTATTTATACTACAAAGCTTTCATGAATTCTGTAGTTCACACCTAACATTATTTGAAGTTGAAGCAATTATATAAATTACACGTTTAAAGTTTGTACCGTAAAAAATAGGGACAACAAATGCTAGTTAATAGTAAATAAATACATTTCAGCAATTTGTCCAAGACCTTGCATCTTAATGTTTCAATAGGGACCATTTATGATCTCAACTGAAGATATTTGAAAATATCGTTTCATACAAGCACAAAAGTAAAAAAAAAAAAAAACAGCAACTGTCTTTTCCAGAACTTTACCGTCAACTATACAGCAGCACTGTTATTGGTTTACTGTTACTGTAATTTTACAGATTGTTTCACTTTTATAACTGTCTAAATATTATATTTTTGTAGCTATAAAAACAGTTTATAACTGTACAATTCAAGGATTTAAATCATGACCATCTTTAGACCAAAACCTAATTTTAAAGGTTTGTGTTGTAATATTATTATAGAAATAATAAATGTTGGTAAGCTGTGGTTGCCAAAACTCTACAGTCAAATAGTTAGTTTTACTGTAAATTTTCCATATAGCTACCATGATATTATGGTTTATAGCTGTCTAAATGCATGTGATCCCATTGTGTTCTTGAAATACAATTAAAATATTGTCTTTCTATTAAAAACAATAGAGAAATTTGTTAATTTTACGATAATAAACCACATTTCCTTCTATTTTAACTCATTAAATTTTTTCTCTGCAAATAGTGTGGTTAATACAGTATTTTGCTGTTAAATTTATGGATATTTTTTATCAGTGTATAGCCATTTTTCCTGAAAATCAATTGCTTGTGGTCGTCAAACTAGGAATGTCAAGATGTCGATTAAAAGTTAACATTTCCTTTCAATAAAAATGAATTCCCTTTCTGCTTCTTGAAATGATCATGTGCTCTTATTACTTTATCATAATGTACATTTGCCCACAAAAAGCATGAAAGCAGGAGTTTTTGCTGAAAGGGGGTTTACAAACATGCATTGACCTTTCGCGTTCACCTCAGGCTGAACAATGGCAGCATGGCGCTGATATCGGTCGGCAACACCTCCAGGTCAGAGTTCATCAAGCACTTGAAGAGATACGGAAGCACAAACAACCAGGTGAGTTCAGCTGCCTACTGAAGGACCACAGCCTAGCCCGCACTAATGGAGTTAGCAACCTCCCTGGCTTAACCAGAATTAGCATACTGTCAAGTCAAATTAGTCGCTGATTGTCAGCTTTCCTCAAAACACTTTTTAGGCTAATACAGATTAGCCGGTTTCAGATCCCTCCTCTTTTTTCTTAAGCAATCCAATCTAGAGATGTTTGTTAACCCATATTCTAGAAATAAACAAGGGAGGCTATCGCCGCTGACCTACTGATATTCACACTCATGTGAGACTCGCGGTGAGTCAGAGTGAAGCCGGCTCATTGTAATTGTAATCAATTACATTTTATATATTATAGAGCTAGTTCATGATCTTTTCTTAAAATATTTACTTATTTTAAAAACACAAATAAGGAATCATTTGAAATCCTTGGTTAGAGAAAACAAGTTGCATTGGGTGAGAGATGGTTATGTGGATAGAGTCACTGTATAAAACATAAAACATTTTATTTATCGGCTGATTAACAGCATTTTGTAAATACTTTACATTTTTTTGGCATATGACTCAAATCCATTAAAATAAAGCAAAAAAAAAACAAGACATTTTTTTAATTGTAATATTATTATGGAGTCTAATTAATGAAACTCTTCAGTGATTGGAATTTTTTAAATTAATGCACATTTTAATTTTACATAATATCAGATGATTAAATACATATGTTTAGAAATGCTTTGAACAAGCGCAATTGCAAGGAAAACTACTTTTTTTGTGATGCTTACAATTTGAGAAAGGTCTTAGATGTTGTGTTAACTAGCTTTCTTTTGTTCAGAAAACACACCTTTTTGACTGTGTGTTGCAAAGAAAATGGAATAATGTTTGAACAAATTAAAATCAGTTGGACCTACTTTACTCTAAACAGAGAAATTTGAGCCTTCATTAATATGAAATATGAAGTTTTATAATACATTTTATTCCAAATTAATATTTCATAACATGGTTACATTATAATAATAATTGTTTAATCATACATAATTATTTAAAATTTGAATTGTGTGTGTTGAGAACTAGCCTGGACTTTTCACATGGTTATAGACAATTTTATAAACTTTTTAGGAAATTACCACATAAACATACAAAACAGCGAATTACTTTACCTACCTGATTATTTGATGGAAGGAAACCCAGTGTACGGATCTGGTCTGGTTCTGTCCAGGTTCAGTCCAGGTCACATCATTGTGGCGACTGAATGAGTATCAGTTGTTCATCACTGCCTCCTTGTGGACTTACATTAAACTACAGCCTAAAAAAAACATTGAAACTCACTGAACACGTTCTTAAAACATTGAAATAGTTGATGAATCAAGATAGTTACATTACATTTTAATGATACTTTAAGTAAATTTTTAATTAAAATGTTGCTTGTGCAATGATTCATATAATAATAAAGTAATCAATAAACAAAGAGACGGATAAATGTACCATTATAAAACGATTTAGAGGGTTTAATGGTGATGAAATGCTTTTCTCCTCTGCAGTTCGGCTTCTCGTTCATTGAGGCTCGCTGTGTGACGATGGTGCGTCTGCGTCCTCGTTCTCAGGACCTCACAGAGGAAACTGAAGAGAGTGACTCCAAACACGCGCCCATCATCTGCTCTGAAAGAACTTTCCCCTGGAACATCGACGGAGATCTGCTGGTGGCACCAGGCGAGCTCCTCATTAGGTACAAGTCAAACACACCACATTCATAGATGAACAAGAAGATTCTGTTTCTTAATATCCACCGGAACTGGCTTATAGAGCATTTAAAATACCAAAGTTACAAAAGTGGCATCATTGCATCAAACAGCACCTTCTCTGTCACTGTCTGCAGCTGGTTGAAAGACTCCAGTTTAGCACAACACAGTGAAAGGTCAATTTATGCTACTCTTTGTGTTCCAATATACAGCACTGAGCAAGAGCTGATTTAGAAGTGCTCTAAACAAAGAATGCTTTCACAAATCTCAGCTTTAATCTTTTGATAATCTTCAATAAACAAAACGCCGTGAATGAAGACAAGGGGAATCTAAATCAAACATCAACATACCTCACTTTTGTCAGCAGCGCTCATTATTCTACAGCGAACAAATGCTACAGCCTAATATTTCAAGCTTTCAAACTTACTGGCCTAGCTGGTTTCTCTACTGGTTTCTCTCAGTTCTGAGCCGATTCCACTGCTGGTTATCTGCAACTACCTTGATGGATCTTGCATCTGCTGCACTAGGTTTCCTTGGTTGGCAATTACGTCCACAGTTTTGTCCATTTCTTTATTTTTCTAAAGAGTTTCAACAGCACATCTTGAAACGCCAGTCTGAGTTGAAATCTGAGAGATACCTTCTTGACTCCCTTTGGTCTTGTTGTAATGACCACAGAGTTTGGCTGTTTCACCTCCTACTTAGCTGTTTCTGTTTTAGTTCATACCTGGTTTCAAGCCATGTGTGACATAGTTGATCATTAGTTTGGTAAAGATGGTGCTTAAAAAGAACACTATAAATTCCCTAATTGCGTGCAGTTCACCTGTAAGAACTGATGCTGGTTTGAAGGCATTGATTTGATTTAGAATTTTCTTGTGTTCGCTTAATTTGCATTGTGTACATTTACAAAAAAAAAAAACACCATTATAATATGAAAGTATTCTTCAGTATTTTTTACATCTGTTGTGCTGTACTTGCAAAAACCCCAACAATGTAAAACGTAGCAGTGATTTAGACTGTAAGCTCTGTGATTGGTCGGTTTGGTTGCAGAGAATATCTGGAGCGCCGTCATAGATCTCTGCATGTCTCCGTCATGAACACCTCAAACACCAGCTCCATTTCAGTTGTAGCAATTAAACATAGAACTTTTTTAAAATACTACTAAAGTTTGGGGAAGAAAACCTCTTTTTCTCAATGTAACATTTATGGATTTATAGCATTTTGGAACAAAGCTCTTCAGGTTTTAACCCTTGTAATAATATGAACTTATTGCATTTTAACACTTTTTTTCTGTTAAAATATAAACACTCTTGTACTAGAAAACGGTCATACTAAGGGTGTAACAATACATTCTGCTCACGGTACATACCTCAATATTTTGTCCACGATACAATATTGTACAGTACGTTGTTTTTTACTGTTTTTAAACTATTGAAACTGTGTAGATAATGAACCATCATGGAATAAAAGACCACAAATCTAAGAAGCACAGTGTCTAGTTTGATTTGTATGAGAGCATTTGATATCATCCATCCACTAGGGTGCAGTGTTAATGTTTGCATTAAGTCACCAAGCGATGGAGAGAGCTTTATAATCTTTCTCATTTAAAATGCGAGTAAAGGACAATAGTTTCCAAGTAAATATTACATAAAACAAGAAGACAAGGTATAGAAGTTTCAGAAGTGACTAGAATCACAATCTCTCCAAGAGGTAAATATGATGATGAACCAACACCACAAACATCACTTGAAAAAAAAAAAGAGTTCATTGCTATCCATCTTAGAAAAGCCATAGAAGGATAAACAGAAGAGTGTGAGCTTCAAGGGAAACCAGAGGGAGGTGTGTGGATGTCAGATAAATCTGTGTAATGTTTAAAAGTCCTGACAGGTCTGTTTATTTTCCAGAGTTCACCCACGGCTCCTGACACTCTTTGGAGCAGACGTGGAGGAGACAGAGGAGTCGCCGGTTAAATGCAGCTGTATCTGAACACACAGCAGATGCTAATGCTGAAGAGAAACCCGCGGAGCGCTGTGATGTTTTAACAGGAACGTTTTATGACAAAAACAAAAGACAATACATTCCAGTGCATACAAAATTAAATTAAGCCTTCATTTCAAACAAATCAACAGCAAACAATACTGATAACCATGTGGTTCGTTCCCTAAACAGTGGGAACCTTTCCTCTTTGCGATCTTGACTTCTGAGCAGTAATTTGCATCAGAGATTAAATCCCATATACAATAATATTAAAGAATGTCAGGACAGTTGACTTGTATCTTCTAAACACACACAAAAACTCGTAAACATTGAAGTATGAGCTTCATTTGAAAATATCATACTTGTTTTTTTTTTAACTTTAGAATTGGTTTTAGTTTTTTTACCTAACATGCATTTCTCTTTTACATTATATTGCGTTTTGTAATATTTTAAAGGGGTTGTGAACTGAGAAATAAAAGTGTGAGCCGATGGAACAGAAAAAAAAATACTTTTGGAACTCAAAACGATTGTTTTTCCTTTATTTATTTACTAGAGGCAGCCCCCCTTTTGTTTAAAATCTACAGCCTTATCTTCTAAGCTAATCTCAAGATTCATGCAATCTCAAGTTCAAGGTCTTCAAGGGGGCCCTGAGGACAAACTGAATGAACAATAACATTATTATATTTAAATATTAATATCTGCTAGACATCGATTATGTTTGTGTTACAATCTCGACAATCTTGTTGTGTCCACTATTACTTTGTGACGATTACAGGCTCCGCTAAACTTCATTCATGCTTAGCCTCATGCACAAACTGTTTCATCTCTTATCAGATCATTTCTATGAATATTCAAATTTCTTGGCCAATCAGAGTAGTGAACCATCCATGGGTTGGAGTCAACACATTTCTTGAAAAATAGTTTGTTTTTTTTATCAAAATTTTAACAACTTGTTGAAATCAGTCTAAAAAACAAAGAAAATGTTCATAACCCTTTTAAAAATTGCATTTATGTTTTGTAGAAAATATAGTAAAATCCCAGTTTTTGTTTTAATGGTTTTGAGTTTAAATTCTCTCTTGAAACCAGAGGGCTAAAAATAAATAAACGCCTACTCAACAAGATCAACAAATGTCACCACAACTGTTTAACAAGTAAACAATCAAATAAAATTTTAACTCAAATCTGTTCTGTTACTTAAATGTTTTTAGGCTAATTAGTGCACTGCTCCTGTAGAACTAGCGTTTGTTATTATTTCAATTTAACTGAAATATACATAAAATTTAACATAAAACTTTTAAAAATGACAGAAACAGTAAAATCCTAAGAGTTAAATTAACTCTACTCAGAGTGTATTTGGTCCCACTCTATATAGAGTTAAACCAACTCTGAAGGAGAGTTATTTAAATAAGTCTATTTGAACTAAACAGTCTATTTTTGTCTGTTTTTACTCTTTCTGGAGTGGACTTGGTCCCTCTCTGAATAGTTAATATTTAGTTTGCATTTACCATGCAGATTTGGAAAAACATGAAGAAAATAGATTATTAAATTACTCTTTCTCAGAGTCGGTTTAACTCTATATAGAGTGGGACCAAATATACTCCGAGTAGAGTTAATTTAACTCTTAGGATTTTACAGTGTGCTTGCAATTGTGGGTTATAGCTTTTTGTTTTGCAGTGTGGTTCCAACCTTCACAGGGTTTGAAAGGCTAAACGCGTGTCCTCTTAGCCCTTCCCCTCAATTCAAAAAAGAATTGGGACACCCCTTTATGCAAAACTGAGTGGACAGGCTAAGGGCTGGAAAAGGAACTCAGAATAAATCTGCTCTTAATCGTATTTTTTCTTGTATCTTGATAAAAGTCATTTGATCCACTAGAGATTTTCAGCAGAGGTTTCGTTTTATACGAAAAGGGATCATATGGTGGTTTATCAAATAAAAACAGCATTTGTCATCTGTACTGCAGGAGGTCATGTCATAAATTAAATGCAATTTTATAAAATAAAAAAGAAAATGTTATAGCACTTTGAAAATATCTATTCATTCCTACCAGTTTAAGTCAAATTATCTCAAACATTTACCAACTGAACACAGAAACAGACATGTTTGTGGATTTCTAGAGCGCGTTCTGCATCTGCACGTTCCATGCCGGTGATGTTACGAGATTATTTTATAGATTTCTTGAGACAAAAATGAACACACACTCTTCAGTCGTGGCACAGAGCCCGACACATGCCTGTCTTATCAGTCTAGAATGGCATAGTTCAGAAACACACACACACGCGCACGCACACACGCGCACACACACACAACTGCAGCCTCCTTTGCTTCCTTTTTCAGGGCTCCGAGCCAAAGCCAACTCTTGCTTCCTCCATCTGGCGTCTCTGTTAAAACTTCCAACTAGTGAACTTCAACAGTTTGGGAGGAGAGAGAGAAAGCTCCTTGTTTCCTCTTCTTCCTTCCCAAAGAGAACTGATACCACAGTGATGCAAAGGTGTGAAACCTCCAATGTTCCGCTTGAGGAAGGGAGTGCAAGAAAATCCTGTCACCTCTGGAGGGTGTCCTAGTGTAACAGTCTGAGTCTTACCACAAGCTACAGCAGTGATTTTCTCTCATACAGAAGGGCAGTTGCCAACTCTGCTCGGTGATGAAGAGCAAAGCTGGGATGAAACACCTTGGGTGTGCTGCATTTCAGACCAAAGTAAACCAACAGAAACAATTTAAGTTCAGAGATAAAAGCAACCTCCTGTTGAAATCACAATTGGAAACAATCAAGCCTAACAGAAAAACTGCATTACCCATGATGCTGAGCAGAAAAGTCCTAAAAGTGTTAAGCTCCACCCACAAATGTCAAATACTTCAAACAGCAAATGTATATTGTGGGAAAATCAATGGCTATTTTGGCTGAATTTCTCTCCTCTTGAAACCGAGGAACGGGACGGGCTAAAAATTCACCCTTATGAATTGGGACACCACTATAATCATATTCTGCAGCCAAATGGTTCAGCATAAGCATCAGCCCACATACAATTTTGAGCATAATAAAAACTACAAAAAAAAGAGGTTACTTTAATGTTATTGGGCTAATAATAGTGCATTAATCCTGTAAAACTAGCCATTTTTAATTTTTACCAACTTATATTTGGACAGGTTATCTAACATAAAATTATGTTTTTTTTTTTTTTACATTTTAAACTATAATAAACAAAACAATGGCATTCATTAGAGGATTGGGACACCCATTCACTTTACATGAATGGAGGGGGAGGGCTAACGGATAGAAATGGAGCTCAGCCTTTGCTGCCATCATCTTTTTTATATTGTAAGCACTACTTTATATATTTATGAAGCAAACATTTTAACTTTTTTTTTGTCACCGATGCCCTCTTCTGACTTCACCCATACTTTATTTTAGCCTGCAGCTCACATGATTTAAATGAGCTTTAACAAAGCTCTGTCCAGTTCAGGGACCAAAGGGCTTCTTTTCTTCTTTTGGTGAATTGAGATTTCCTTTTGTTACGTCAAAGTGGTCTGCAGCCAAGTGTGAAGTGGTGGGGATAAGGATAAGCACCTCCAAGTCTGTGACCATAGCTCTAGACTGGAAGAGGGGGTGATGGTGGGAGGGGGGGGGGTTGCTTGCTCTTTCAGGTTCCTTGGATTCAAGCATCTCAGAGTTATATCTTTGAGTGTGGAAAGAACAAAGCACAACTTCGATGGTTCATCATGAAGAAAGTTAGATCCTTACACAGTAGGTGCATTTTGGTAGTCTGTGTGTGACCATATGTCCTCCTCAGAAGAAGATACCACTTTGCTACCCACCTAGAACGCTAGGTTTTGGAATAGAGGTGTGATATCCAATCCCAAAAATACATTCTGTCATCCTTTGGGCCCGATGGCCCACAAAGTTCCCTGTACTTTAGTAGGATCCATTCTCTAAAGTGCACCGACATCTTCCTCTTGTAAAAAAATGCTGTTTTTAGACAGTCTTTGTGCTTTTTATCACTTCATGATGAATATATCCGGTCAAGGATGCTTCAAGCTGTAGGTGTCTTCACAAATAGTTCCCATCCATTTCGACCGGTTTCATTCGAGGTATAAATCCTGTGTTATGACATGCTCTCTTTCTTGGGCACATAATCCCAACTGTCTCGTTTAAATTTCTCTTTCAGTGTCCGTTTAAAGAATCCAAGCTAATGAAAGCAAGAAAAATAAAGATATTAAGCAAAATATACAGCACAACACCCTGTTCCTTTCTACGGGTCAATCAAAGCACTCAGATGCTGCTTTTCCATCGGACTTTAGTAACAATGCGACTCAACAACTGACCAGTCAGCGATCAACAGGATGGGGTGTCATACTTTTCTTTCCAATTATAGAGAAGTATCTCCTTGGTCCAGCTTAGAAAGAAAAAGTACACAATGTGGTGGAGTTGTGCTGTTGCAAAACAGATCGGTGGAAAAGCAGCATTTGTTAATTGAAAACAACCTTAGTTGATATTCTGGTAACTATACAGATTAAAAGGAATGACATCATTGTTCCTCCAACCTGAACATTGGTAGGTTTTTAACAAATTAGCATAATGTCTGCTATAAGATGTAGCTGCATCTGAAGGTTTGGAAATACCAAGTTGACACTGCTTTCTGTACTGAAACCCGTGCATTTTTTTTAATTTTCTATAGAGATTAGTTTTATTTCGTTTTTACATTTTGTAATTCAGTTAGTTTAAATAAATTTACAGAGTGATAAATGTTAAGTGTTAAAAGCCTATGAGAGCTCTGTGAAAGACATGCTTCCTCAATACACTTGCTTTCATCTGTCTCACTGTCGTATTTGAAGAAATCCCATATAAGGCTCTGCCGCTTTCTTCCAACTTTAACCATTTCACGGTGAGAAAACATGATGTGCACATGTTGACAGCACACGAGAGTCAGAAAAGGAAGTGATGTAAGATTTATTTTATTTAAATAAAAGAGCATGTAAATAAATTAACTAGTAAATAATTAAAAAGCAAAAATACATCTATAACTTGTGTGTGTACTAAACGAAATATACAGTGTCATTTTTAAATTTATTTTAGTTTCTGTTCCCATTTTTTACGACCACATAACACAAATCATCTTGTGCACTTAATATTATAATAGTATGATTTTGGCATGATTTTAATGCCTTTAAACAAAATTCTATAGATGCAAATACGCAAATTAATGTTCAGTTTCTGAATTGTAGTCTAAGCTCTGTGTCAGACTGGTCTTTGTGACCAATCAGAGCAAAGTCTTTTTTGAAATTCTGTGCTTTAAGAGACAGTTTTACTAAATGCTCCAGACGTTCCCCAGAAGTTTTACAGGAATACCCAATATAAAGTAAAGCTCAGAGAGCGGAGATGTGATGCATACCTTCCACAGGGTCAGCACAAGCAGTGCTAAGATGACCAGTCCAACAATCAAACTGGAAACGATCAGAAATATATGCACAGCAGCTGATGGTTTATGGCTGTACAGAGCTTCCACAAACACCTGCATCGTTGCAAAGGCTCAAGTAAATATCCAGCAACAGAAGGCTGAAAATGCAGCATCTAATTATAATGTCTATCTGCGGTATTAGGGCTACTTACTCTAGAAGAAATGTCACCATTCAACAAGATGGTGTTTGCATCCCTCGCTGGTGAAATAAGATCGATCATCCCGTAAATCATCATCACAGCATGTCTGCCCTATAGGACCCACACATGTATTAATCTCAGCTGCTTAAACAATCAAATCTTCCATATGTTACACAATGGTTGTCATACACAGAAGCCACATGGGCTTCAAGTGTTAATCACACACAAAAGTGGAGAACAGTGTGACTGAAGTCACATTTTTCCTCTTCAATGTTACACATTTTTAGGTGTAAAACCCACAAAAATATCTGCATCTAGTAAAATGACTAATTATGTCTGACATTGGATTCATTAAAAGGTCAAAATGGAGATGGTAGTACAGAAAGAGTATTAAATGTTAAAATAATCTCCCTTCGCAAGATACTCAGTATTAACATCCCTATGAGATCTCCGTGAATGACATGCTTCCTCAATACACTGGGTTTCATCCACTTTGGTACGTTTATCAACTTTGTTAGTTTTGGAACACCACGTAACGCTTTGCAAGACTTGCAATGTGAATGTAGCCTCAGTCACTTTCCAGGTGTTTACATTTACATTTATGTATTTAGCAGACGCTTTTATCCAAAGCGACTTACATTGGGAGTAAACATCAAGCAGTTTGGTACAAAGGTGTTACGAGAAGACTTGGCTAACTGCATTTGGTGGATCCTTCATTACACTTTCCATGGGACATACTCACTGGACTCATTTGGAGAACTCTGGGGTTGAGCTCCACCTCCATGTTGATTGTCACTTCCTTTCCAGTGTCCAGATCACCAAAGTGGCACTCCACCGTCCTGCATGTCTGATCCTCATGACCACAGAACTGCGGAGAAATAAAAGGTGTGAGAGCTTCCCATAAGATCCACTCAGAGACTGCTGAAACAGTTCCTGTTACCATTATCCGCTTGCTTTTTGGGCTAAAAAAGAAAACCAGTTCCTGAATGAAGGAAGCTTCTGGGACATCACAGTCATCAACGATCTGAAGAGTGTTGTTCCTCTGGAAGCAATGGCCAAGAGTCGACTATAAGACAAAAACACAGTCATGAATTTTAATTAAAACCTTAGAAACATATGTTTAAAACAAATGTAATCACTTGCTATTGCGTTAGATGGGGGTTTTCTTCAAACATTTCTTTATATTTCCTAAACTTCACACTATTTGATATGACAAAAGTGCTGTTATGTTTAGTTTCTTAATGTCTGGATTCATTCGGAAAATTTATTTATATGTTTATTAATTGTATTTTATCTTTCATCCATTTTAAAAGAGCGTCCTGTTCATATATTGAACATATTACAAAGTAATAATTATCAAAGTCGAATCTCCATCATCTGCTATATCTTTTCAAACTGGTACCACTAAAGGAATTCTGGGAAATCACTGGGAAAATGTCCATTGACTTAACATGGTGTAAAACTGTACCTAAAACTGAGAATTGTATAGAAACTTTATAGTGGAGGTTATCGGTCTGTGAAAGAACATGGCAACAGCTGTGCAAAAGTATTTGAACCTTAGGGTCTAGAACGGGTTATATTTTTACTATTGCCTTATAATGACCATTGAAAATAAGTGGGAAACAGCTACAAAAATATTTTCAAGATGAAACATAAGAGAATGGGGGGGTTACTAATCATAATAATAAATAAAAAAAGATGACATCACTGACGGCCCCATAGCAACCAAACTGTACCCTATCAACCAAATTTTCTAAACTCTATCTCAGCTTTGGTAAATGATAAAGACATGAGGGTTGGTTTATAGAACTTAAAACTACAAAAGCAGCATTATATTACATCACTTACCCCTCCATTGCAACTTGACTTTACCATAGCAACCATTTTAGTCACTATCTCAGCTATGGAAAATCATAGAGACATGGGGGTTGGTTTATAGAACTTATAGTGACAGTGGGAACATTGTATTATGTTACCTACTCTCTCCATGGCAACCTGACTACCATAGCAACCGTTTTGCCATATCACTTTCTCAGCATAGGAAAATCTGAGACACGGGGAACCTTGTATGATGACTCCTCAATAGCAACCATAAATTCTACCTTGAAAAATCATTCCATTTTGCAAAAAAAAAAATAAAAAATGGCACTTTTAGAACCAACCAACATCAAAGTTTGGCCATCCAGTTATTTTTTGTTGTATTTTTGTCATTTTTTCCTCATCAAATCTGAATGTAAATGTATTAGAGGCTGATAATCTATTACAATTTGATACAGAAAGAAATCATTAACATTAATGGATCTATATCTAACGGTTCATGTGTCTGACCTGGACATCTGTAATCCTGATTAGCTGGTGTTTGTAGGGCACCATCATCAGAGGCAGCGAGATCTTCACTCTTGCATCCAGAGCTTTACTAGGACCCAGATTCATGACCTGCAAGACGCATCAACCAATCAAATCACTCTAAAAGAATAACTAATAACCTAATAAACCTAATAACATTGTTGTCAGCCTAAACAGCATTAAATACCTTGTATGTATAATTAAACTTCTCTGGGAAGCAGTCGACCGTCACAGACTCTTGTTCCCCAATCAGAAATGAAGTAGGAGAGACAAATCTAAAAACGGAGGACATTCATTTTTTTGTTTTTTTTTATATTCTCCTGAACATTTTTTCTCCAGAAATCTGAAGCCAGGAAGACTCACCCATGAACATTAAGGTCAACAGCATGTCTCAAAGGCAATGTAAGAGCAGCCATATTGTCGAGCTGAAGATCTGCGTTTTCATAGCTCTCACTGAAAAACATTGTTCATCTTATTTCACAAATACACATTTAGTCAATAAAACGTACTGAAACAGACATATGATTGGTTTCTGAGCACTTAAAAAATGAAAGAGATCCTGTTAAAGGACAAAAGCATCTTTAGTACTTTGGTGACTCCTATAGGTGATGAAGTGAAGCAGCACGTCCGAGTTCAGTTAAGTCTATCGCTCTAGCACTGACCCAAAACCAGTGAATGTACCGTAAAACCTGACAAGCCAACGATACATGTGCATTAAAAAGTATTTTTATATTTGACTTTTATTTACACTCAGAAAGGTTTCAGATTTCAGTGAAAGGGCAGAAAAAGATAAAGAGATGGGGACTCGAAACTGCAGGTGACACACAGGTGAATCCAATCATGAGAAAGTATTAACATTAGTCCAATTGTAAGTGTTTTTCTAAAAAGAGGCAATATGGAAGCATCAAAACAACTCTCAGATGAGCTTTGTTCAAGATTTAAGCTCCAACTGTGAGGAACACTGCGGAATTGGAAGACCAGAGGCACCGTTCTAGTTAAGGCCAGAAGAAAAATCTCACATAAGCACAGTTCGAAATATCTTCCACACTCTAATTGGACGTGTTTAGAGGCTGGTAATTTTGCCAAAGTGGGTTGCACAAAATATTGAGTTCATTTTTCTTTAAATAATTTCAATGAAACATAAACTTTACTTCTCAAAATCCACTCCCAACTAAAATGAATATATAGTGAATCCTCGTTTATCGCGGTAGATAGCCGCGATACCTGAAAATCCACGAAGTAGGGACACCATATTTACATTATTTATTAACAGTACTAGCAGATATTAATAACTATTAATGGAATTAATTAAATATTTGGGGTCTCCATATATCGCGACTGTTTTTGAATTTCCAGAAAATCCGCTATGTATTTTCTCTTATAATATACATACGTAAAGGATCTGCAAAGTCGTGAATCCGTGATAGTCGAACCCCGAAGAAGCGAGGGTTCACTGTATGCAGAAAATAAACGATTTATAAAGGAAAAATCACGAGAATGTACAGGGGTGCCCAAACCACTGCACAGGAATGCGGTTTATAAATAAAGTAAAATGACAAATTATTAGATTTCAACAATTGGATAACATTTAGCCTGAGATTTCATTACTGGAACACATTAGACAGGAAGTGTGCAGACATCTATCTTTAAATTCACCGCTGTGTTTTTCTGGATTCTAACAGTAGCACTGAAAGCACAGAATATGCCGTTTACTCCCTCTGTGTGTCAATTTTACAGCCTTAAGCGACAACAAGACGTGCTCCACAAATGTTTGTGTATGTCACAGATTAATTTGATTAAACCCCCTATTGTAATGAGTTCCCTCACCTCGTAGCATTGATGCTAATAGTAAGATCCCCTGCGCTGCTGTTCTGCATCACATCCAGCAAAAACGTGATGTTGAACTGCAGAGAATGCAAACATTTAAAAAAAAAATTAATATTTCATAAAACAAAGCGTATGTTGTATGTGAAACACGGTTTACCTTTGAGAGAGGAGAGATGTATAGATTCCCAACATTGCAGTCGAGTCCAATGGCAACTTTATTCTCTTCTGCAATTTCACAGCTGACGTAAAGATCTTCCTACATGACGTAATAAAGAAAATTGATGACAATAAAGAAAGCTTTGAGGTGAAAGGTGTAGCTATACCTCTAGCACTTTGATGAAATGCAGATTGCTTGGAAACCTCAGGTGAAGCTTTGGCAGGAAAGCGTCGTCCCCAGTGTTGACCAGAGTCGTGTTTAATGTTAGGCTTTTGCCAGTCCCAAGAGCAAAATATGGCTTTTTCTTGAAGCTCCTGTTAAGATACAGATTTTAAAATGAAATACCTCAAGGGTACATTTCTCTCACTTACCACTACACTTTAGCCTTTGAAACTGAGGGCTAGAGAGAGGGCTGAGCATATACTATTATGAATTGGGACACCCCTACAAAGCTTTACTGGTCAGCCGGATGGTTCTAAGAGATCAGCAAATGCATAACCCCTGGTAGTTGGTTTTTAATAAACATATAAACTTAATCAAATACAAATCTGATGCATTATTGTTATTGGGCTAAATATTGGTGCATTGTTCCTGCAAAACTAGGGATTGTTATAATTAAAATGAATTTTATCAACCTATATATTTTGGTTGCCGATGACCTTCCTGGGAGGATAGTGCATTTACAATGATCTAAAATACACAGATCATTTAGCAGGCTGGACATGATCTAATTCTAAAGCAGACCGCTTCCGAGGCCTTCAACAACATAACAAGAAAAAAACAATATTTGAGAATAAAATAATAAAAAGAAAGATAAAAAGGAATAAAAAAAAAGATATATTTCAGAAGTTGACATACAATTCTGCAGCTTAATGTTTCACTTAACTCTTCTACCAGTGACACCAAAAATAAGTGGTCATCCAATACTATTTTAATGATATTCGGGTCGAGGTTGGTGAAGTGACTTGAAATAAATATCCAAACATAAAGCACTCAACTGAGATCTATGCCCATCCAATGATGTGGCGAATTCCAACTCCCGACTGAGTGAATGCGCATGCAATCATGTCATTACACAGACTCAGCCAATGGAAGCATCTAAAATAATCTATAATCTAAAATAAAATATTCATATCTACTCGTCTTTTTTTATTTCAATTTAAATTTAGTTGAAACAAATTATTTAAGTATAAAAGAATGCAATCATCAAATGCACAATACTTACACCAGTGAACATTTTAATAATTTACAAGTATAAAGCATTATACAAATATATATTTCATTTGTGCTAGACTGCTAGAATAATTAGGGCAGAGTCATTTTTGCTCAGAGTATACATTTTTTTGCTGCTTTCGACGCATTTTTGAAGAGCTAAAAGCGCTTGAAAAGTCACCGTTTTTTGCAGACATGTCAAGAACTGGTGAAAACTTACGTCTGATTAGGGTTTGGAAATTGAGTTGAAATATATTTTTTCTCCTAGATGTTTTGACTGCTCATCTCCAAACTCTATGAGTCTTATCTTAAGGCAAATGGGATGTAGAGAAGCACCGTTTTTAGACTTTGTTAAACTTTCTTGACTTTCTTAAGTTTACCATCAACAGGAAGTTGTTAATAACTCAGACATACAATGTCTGATCAGTCCAAAATTTACAATGTACTCTCTTGGTAATAGCTACACCTGGCAGGCACAAGAAATACAACATTTAACATCAATAACCCCCCCCCCCCACCCCCACAATTATGAATTTTGAATATTGGCCTAAACGAAACCAGAAAATATTTAGACTCATTTTCACCACCTGTGGGTCATATTTCACATCAGATCACTTTAAGACTTAAACGTTACGCATGATGCTCTTTAATTAACACCGTCACAAAGAGTCAACCAACAAATTTCAGCGGCTTTCATTATTTCAGTCATATATTGAGATATTTTACATTTCTTTAATCTGTTTACGTTGGCAAGTGGTTTCAGCATTTAGTACTTATTAAAAATGTGGGACAGGATACGTGTCGGGTACAGTATTTTATTCTTTATTTTTAAGCGGCGGTTAATTGAAAACGTCAAGCATCACTCGCCTGGAGGCAGGCGTAGCACTATTGTGTTTTCTTTGGTGGTGAAATAAATGTTACGCTATATCAGTAAAGGTATTTTGTTGTAGAATATGTTGCCATCTTTAATTATTCTTGTTTCATGCCACTACTGTGTACCTTTTCTAGGTTGTTCTTGCAAAGCTAGTGCAAAAAGAGCTCGGGCCTGATGTTTCTCATCTAAAGACACCAGGTGCTTCTGGGAGAGTGACGGCACACACACACCCACACTATAAGCTTATGAATAATCAGATCATGTATTATCACCAACGGGTAAGCGGAGGGGGGGGGTCCATAAATTAGTTTGCATACGGCTGCAAACATGATCCAAAATGCTAATGTGCACACTCACGCTTTCCTCTTAGATTGAGTCCAAGAAATGTGATTGATAAAATGCCTGGATATAAATGTGAGAGCTGCTTTAATGAGTGTGTTCATGAGGAGAGGGAGTCACAAACAATAATGGCTCAAGTAGAACATTTATACAAATATGCTGCCCGTTATGTTGTCTTTCTGTAATAAATAATCATTAATTTCCTTAAATTCACAGGGTTCAGTTAAATCCAGTAACTTACTGTGGTAAAACCAGCTGGGCAGAAACCTGGAGGTTGGTTGAGCAATTTTCCCAAGAACAAAATCTGGCAAAGGTGGTCTGCAGAAAGAGGTAAAGATTAAAAATCATAACACGCTGGGGCTTGTTCATCCAATGGAGAACTGCAGTAAAATGTGACCTTGTTTCTGAGAACATTGTCCATTTCCTCCTTCTGCTGTAGAATGGGTCTCAGAGCAGGGAAATCCTCAGAGTTTCTCTGATGCACACGGTGCTCCCCAAGCTCGTACTTCACCTCAAAATGAATGGGTGTGAAGATATCACGGACATCTTTCTGCACATGAGAGAAATGAAGCATAAGCAAAGTGATGGTAGCATTTTAATTCCATTAGCAGCTGCTTTCGTCCAAAGTGACTTTCAGATCGGGTAAAAAAAAAAACACACACAAAGCAATTTGTAACAATAGAAATCATAAGAGGTGCTCACAAGCCATGTTTCCATCCAAAGAAGAGAATTAAATTTAAGCGCAGAATTGGAATATGGCATACAATATTTTCAAATAAAGCTGCGTATCCATCCAAGAAAACAAAACCGCCATTTCCTGATAAACTGGTGGCAAATATCAACAGAAAAATGGAAACATACAATTTTTGTATATAATACTTCCATCTTTGAACACGTAGACAAATGCAATATGTGCAATCATGTCATCTTGCTTTTGGAGGCGGGAGATTAACATACGCCTGCTACTGAAGGGGGTTCCAGCTATTTCCACAATAGTTTAAGTGCTTTAGAGAGACACAGACAAACCATTCGATGCCCAAGGGGCGTTTTTATTAAAAAGATGCACCCAATATTTAATTAAAAGTCACTCATCGCCCCAAAACAGCAGACTATATGCTGGTAAGGCGAGAACGGGCTTCGGGTAATGCATGGGAGGAAGGTTTTCCCGGACCAGAGGTGTGGGATCTCTTGATGGCTAGTCTCCACAGGGGTCCCTGGATTTAAGCTTGTTGGGCCCATCTCCATGGCATCAAAGGAGCCCTCTCTGGGGAGCGGGTGCCCAGCCAGTGACAACTGGTCCAGCGATGACACCATTTAGAACACTGCTCTGTTAGTTGGTGTCCGATCTTTCTGCCACTGGACAAAACAAGCCTGCGTGATTGAGCTGTACTTTTTCAATGTTAGTTGCTCATTGAAAATCACTTCAAAAACTTTTGCAAAGGGGGAGATTGTTGACGACTCCAGCTGAATGGTGAAGTCATGCTGGACGTTGTAAGAGCTATGCAAATTAAACCTAATTGAATAAAATGCATCAATTTGATCAAATTACTTGTGGTAAATGAATAATTCTTCAGCAATTGGTTTTGCAGCAGACTGAAAATAGCTTTCACAAGAACGTGGTGTTGATTCACACCTTCCTTCAACACCAAGTTGACTCAAGAAGTAAAAGCAATATACAAATCCTTCTAACAAATAATAATGTTACCGAATAATGTTACAAGAAACAGATGCACCATTTTGTAAGGTTAGCATTCATAAAACAATTAAAAAGCATAATTTACAGTATAAAAAAAAAATCTATTCCCGGTAGAAAACTATTTGTCAATTTGTTGAATCATATTTGCATCAATTCAAACCTTTGTGAATGATATTATGATTTATTTATATTCCCCACATCATGATAAATATAGTAATAACAAAAAATACAATTTAGTAGTAGAATAATTACATTTTGTTCCAATTTTTACACATAAATTACCTAGAATCTATAAAAAGGGACATGTTCCATTATATTAAATGTTTTTGAGCCATTAAAACCATATAATAACTATAGATCTGAGCTGATCTACATAAGGCTCACCTCATTTCCTTTCTGGGTCACGGCACCAAATTTTATCTATGTATTGCAATTTGTTACTAAAGAAGCTCTAATTGTTCAGCCTATCCAAAACAACAGCAATCAAGTTAATTAAAGCACAATGCAAACAACTTTCAAACATTTATAAACTATAAATACAACTAAACAAACAACAGCAGCAGCCAACAAGCTCCTCGGTCACCTTTCTAAACTACAGCACAAGGTGTCCGCCACATCTGTTTCAGCTTTCCTCGTATTCCTCATTAATTATGCTCTAAAAACACCTGGAAAAAGGCAGGACCCTTGTTTGGGTTTGCCTCTGACAGATAATCTCACTTGTTTATGACCATCAGCTCCATCGGCAGCCATTAATAACCCAGCACACGCGTCCATTAATTACTGCAGAGCATGAGCCGGATCAGATGGAGCGAGAGGGGTCACGGGGGGCTCATTCAAACTGCTGGAACATTCACTCGTGATCATGGAGACGTCCAGCCACACTTTATTAAAGTCTAGAGCCAGTTTGACAACAAAAATAACTGCATCAATTATTGTATTTTAAACATTAAACTAATAATTTAACTTAACTAACCACTAAAGACTTTATGTTGAAAATTAGAATGAGTTACATAAATCAACCCCATATCTCTACAATATTGCTGAGATAGATATGCCAGGTTGGTTGCTGTGGTTAAGAGTGTGGTTGCTATGGGGGAGACAGAGATATAACCTCATGTTGCCAGCGTCACCATGAGAAACCTAAACCAATCACCAAGCTGACAGAGCTATTCCAAATTGGTTGCTATGGTAAACAATCTAGTTGCTAAGGAGGGATCAGTGGCTTAATATAAGTTATATATACCAATCCCCATGTTTCTATCATTTACCAAAGCTGAGATAGATTTCTGAAATTTGGGTTGCTAGGGTAAACAGTTTGGTTGCTAGGGAGCTGTCAGTGATATTGTTGCCTTTTCCCATTTGTTTTCAAAGGCCAATTTAAGTCAATGGTAAATCTTTAGTCCTTTTTAGTGTGTGTGTGTGTGTGTGTGGGGGGGGGGGTTCAAATACTTCCGTTCAAATGCACAGACTGATAACCAGAGTTTATCATAGCTGCCTGGATCAAAAAACCAAGGACCACTGACTTTCTATGACACGTTCAGCATAAAAGAGAAACAAATCTTAACATTAAAGGCTAACCTTAAGGTCAAACCAATGGAGTATCTCACAAGCTTGTTTTCTCTATAGGAAAATATTTTGGTACATGTTGAAAAATGAGTTTTGTAATGAAATCACATGATGTATGATGAGCTGGCGTATGAAAATCTCTGAACGGACAAATCACAGTCTAAATGAAGTTAAATCATAAACCCAGGGAATCCCAGGTGTTTTCCAACATTTCAGAGTGAATGCAGCAGGTGGTACCATCTCTGGCTTTGCTTCTTGTCCTCCAGCTGCTGTAACCTGCTATCTACTCCAGCAAGCGAGCAACGAGAAGCCTCTTTATCATGATACAGCCCTGCTGGTAACCCAGCGAGAGTCAGGCTCTCAGAAGAGGATTATCTCAAGTGAGAGGAGCGAAGTGATGTGGAGAACAGCTGGAGTGAGCACGCGCTCAGCCTGAGTCAGCACTTTTCAACAGTAGTTGTTTGTATTGTATGATGTCAGAACGCACATCTGGCGTTTCACTCATGGAAAGTTGGTAAACGTATGAAATTATGTTTTTTTTTATACGATTGCTAACTACTAAAAGTGAAATGATTTAAAGTAAGCGATGGTCAAAGGAGCAGTGTTAAAATCCTGCCATGCAATAAAAAAATGGCATGCAGGAAATGAAAAGATCACTTTCAAAGTTTGTGTATCAAATAGTTCAATTAGGTTTGCGCATGGTTTACTGTTTACAATTAAAAATGTAATAATGGTAAAGAAACGTAAAACAAATTTAAAACAATAGCTTCACAGCAAAAAATGCATTGTTTGTAAATCTATGTGAGATCCCATTAAAGTATGTATAATTTTACATTATTTTACACAATTTATCTAACAAAAAATAAATATTACCATAAAAAACAGTTTTATAAACATAAATAAAACCTCAAAGTAAATAAAAATACAGAAGTTTAATCTGTAATTTAATTAATAAATAAAAAAATGTATTTATTATTTTATTTAAGCATTTATGGATTTATTTATCATTTATTCATTTACATATTTACCATCATGGCTTAGACAAAACTTAATGTTGGAATAAATAAATAAAAATACAGTAGTGTAGCCTGTAATTTTATTAATAATTAATTATTGATTTTTTTTTATCTTATTCTTTGTCCTCCATGTAAGCACTTTAACACAAACTGAGGAGTTTCTCTGACCTTCATGAAGGCCTGGTGTGAGGCGCAGGTGAGCTGCTGATGCTTGGCTTTCACTCGGCCCGCGGTGACGTTTGATGTTCCGTTTCCAACAAAGTAAAAGCGTGAAGAGAAGCCCTCTTTGTGGTGAACATCAGCCGTGAGATTGTACTTCAGCTCTGAGGAGGATAGAGTTCAAATTAACTTTAAACACTAATATATTATGTCTCAGCACAAAATTAGTTCTGCTATCCATTTTATTTTTCTTAATAGTGTAATGGAAAAAAAAAACATTTATTTCAAAACCTGTTCTTATATTGTTCGACAATAGAACAGAAAGTTACATCACAATTAGGAATGTGCTAGCTCTTGAACTTTGTCACTTTGAATCTGGCATATTAAATACCACTAGACGGACAAAATGTGATGGTGGTTTGTAAAAGTGGCATTTAAAAGTATTTTTTTTTTTATGTTCCCAATGTTACTATAAATATCTATGATTTTCGGAAGCTGAGATAAAGATCAACCGTTGCTTTGGTAATTTGTCTGGTTGCTATGGAGGGGTCAGTGACCAAACATAATGTTCTTTATGTGAGATCTGTTGCACTCTCTCAAAGTTTGACTTCCTGTTGTCAAAGGAATTTCCCAGAATTCCTTTAGTGGTACCAGTCTGAAAATATATAGCAACCGAAATCAGAGCGGTTCGGATATCTGAGCAAAGTTTGACGGCTGTAGCTTGAATATTCTATAAGGAAATCCGTAATTTTAGAATTAAAAAGTAGATTTTTTTTTTTTTTTCTAAAGCAAAAGACATTTTTTTTTAAAAGTCAACATAAAACATCTTGTTTTACAGTTTGTAATTACTATAAGTCTCTAATTACAGGCCACAAACAAACCGTAAAAAGGGTCTTCTTCGATAAAACAAGCTCTTGACACATTCTGGGGGGTATTCCAGAAAGCAGGTTATGTGACATACCTGGGTATGTTTAAGGGTAAGTTCGTGGATAACCTCAACTTTCGGTTCCAAAAACGGAGGTAACTTTCTGGGTATGTATGTAACCATAGCAACTGACTCTCTGAAGATAACCTGCTCGGGAGCAGGTTATGTTTCAGTGTAACTTCGTTTCAGAAGGTTGGTGAGCATGGCGTGCCCTTTTGATGAGGATCCTGTGGACGTAGAAGCACAAATTATACGAGGTTTTTTTCGTCGGGAGAGGGTTATAAGACCACGTATTGATGTGTTTGCATACCCTAATGAATATTTGAAAGAGCGTTATCGTTTTTCAAAAGATTCGTTAGTTTATTTAACACGTCTTTTAAAACCGCATATCGCGAATGTGACAAACCGCGGTTCTGCGCTTAGCACAGAAAACATTCTGTGCATAGCACTTAGGTTTTTTGCGTCTGGACATTTTTTGTATAGTGTGGGCGATTCAGAGCATGTGAGAAAGGCAACTGTGTGTAGAGCCGTTCGTACAGTATGTCTGGCACTTAAACAGTTCTAACCCACGTTTGTACAGTTCCCTGGCCATAAACCTCTGCTTGTTATTAAAGACGAATTCCACAGAGTGGCAGGTTTGTCCTTTGTAGTAAAATCTATGACGCATATTTAATATTTAGTCATATTATGTATATCTAAACATGTATTATATATTTTCGTAGTGATATAACATATTCAAAAGGCTGTATAAGTCATACTTCATTATTTTGTATTATAATAAAACGGGAGCCAATACCAAATTTGTAATTTAATACACTCACGCATTTACTCTGTCCGTTATTTTTTGCCAAGCCAACTCTCTTGCTTTAGCTGATGCAGCTGTATTGCTTCTTTTTAATATTATTGGCTTAAACTCCTCATAAGCGTGCATTAAAACCTTCAACTCTGCCTCTGTGAAATATGCCGCTCTCTTTTTTTTGCTTTGACTTTCCATGGTGACTCGTGAAATCGGCGATCCATTGAAAATGTCTTTATATATGCACCGTGCACGCGCATTAACTCTGGGTAACCAGTTGGAGGTTGATTAAACTAACTCTTCTCAGGTGTTTTGGAACCGACATACTCATGGTATGCCTGTTTGGGGTAAATCAACCCAGAGGTTATGATTTATCATATGGTAAGTTAACCAAGCTTTCTGGAATACCCCCCTGATCTCTATAAACATAATTATGCTGATACTATTTCCACAAGTAATCGAGCAAAACCTCTGCTCTGCTTCAAATCAATCTGAAGATCATCGTGTTTATCATCGAGGATCACAGTTGTTTACTCGGGGAGTGTGAATCTATCAGTGAAGGCAGGCCTTGACACACACCCTGACTCCTGTAACCGCCATAACAAAAAGAGGGGATGTGGGGCAGAGATAAACACTGGGAAACCCGCCTGATACACTGAAAAACTGCCTCTGCCTTCAACACGAGCCGATAAGAGTGACACACAGCCTCCCGCAAACAAAGAGCGTTTCTCCTTGAACAGCATGTCCTGCATGCAGAGAGCACGTGTGTGTGGCGAGATCATTTGCATGGTTAACACAGTCAGATAGCAAAACAGGAAGGAAGCTGCACAGGATCTGACTCAGTCTGGGTCTATGGTTGTACAAATCTTATGACGTGGATTTGCTGGGATTCTTTTTAAAGTGAATAATTTGGATTCAGTGTTGCATTTAATAAGGCAACATAGAATCATTTCTTTAAATGGAAGTGCTAATCATTTACCAAGCACAGTCTTGATGTTGGGGCCTGGGCTCTGTGGGGAAAATACCATCACCTCCATTACTTCTTCTTGTTATTTATGCTAAAGATGGTTGTAAAATCTAAGCATTGAGAACACCATTAATCCTGCAGAAATCTCAACCTTCATTGGCAGAAATGCAGCCCTAATGATTTAATCCCACTGTGGAGGTATGGCTGCACGGGACAGTAAATTGCTGGGTCTCATTGGTTTCTGTCAGTTCAGAGGTGATCTTCCATTTTTGAAGAGTAATAAGCTAGTGCAAAAGAAAAAAAATATTTTGAAACCTACTGTTCAGAGATTAAACAGGATGTTACATCACAAGCAGGAAGTTACATTACAGCTGGTGTCTATGAGTCAAATCTTCTTTTGTAAACTCTCTGTTAGCCTTTTAGTACTTCTATAATACATTACACCTTGCTTCCAGGGACTTCATAATAAAGGATTATCACAATATTTTGGAAACGCTTGATATGTTTTCGATATGCTGTACAAGTTTTCTTGGTGTCTACAATCCTAAACATTGTCCATTTCTTTGTTTATCTCCAAAAGCGTCAGAGTCTGCTTTTGAAATCCTTTGAGCCCAGCTTTAAGCCTCTTACACAGCTGTTTCTGGTTCAGTTCTTGACTTACTCTCGTGACCTAGCACCTATATGTGTGATCTAGCTACTAAAATCATACAAAATCCCCCACTTTGGCTTTTTGGCTACTACTCCGGACAGTAAATAGGTTTAGCTGGGTCTGAAAGAGACTTTGTTTGGTGGTTTCTTACTATGGCAAGATCAAGCACAGCAACAAGGTCTACCAGCCTCATCTTGGTAGTAAAGTTTGGGTTTACTTTAAGCCTCTTACACATGCCATTTCTGCGTCAGTTCTTGAATTAACCTCAACTTCGATGTTACATAGCTCCAATATACGTGATCTAGCGCCTGTATGGTAGACTTTGTGAAAGTCTATTTGTGTGATGCTGGTTTTGAAGGTGAAACTTAGAGTAAAACCAAATATAGTTTTCTAGTATTTTCTTTTGCACGGACGCTTTGTTTTTAGAAAATTTGTTTAAAAAAATTAAAATTATACAGTACTTTTTTCACACCTGTGCAAAACTTTAGTACAGTACTGTACGTATTACAACCTTGAGGCTGCGGCTGACAGCTAAAACCGCTCAAGCCTCAATCGATGACTTAAATCAGGGGTGCTCACACTTTTTCAGCTTGTGAGCTACTTTTAAAATGATCAAGTCCAAGTGATCTACCCGCTACAAAAATGTAAAACATCAATCAACAAACAATTATTTTCACCTTTATTGAGAATTGACAAAACACACATAATAATTAATTATTTACATTTTTTTGTAATAACGTGAGTTGAATTTGATGACTTGCACTGAATTGAATCATTAGAACAGTTGTGTGTGATGAATTTGGTGGTAATAGAGTGATTTTTATGGGAGCAATTGAACTTTGATCCAAATAATCAAGAATAAAAATGAGGCTCTAATAAATTTTTACATTTTTTTATTGAAACTGAGTCGTGCAGTACAATATGCAGGTGAGGAGTGGCGTGTTGCTTGATTTTGGTTGTAATAGAGTAATTTAGAATGAAGTTATGAAGCATATTCTGGGTAAAACATATTTTGGATCTGGTAATTTGCAGATGGTACCTAAGCGATTCCATGTCAGCGGGTTGCTCATAGACGGTAATGTGTTTCTGCGAATGCCGAGGGAAACTTGTTTTGATAAAAACGTTTTGTAGTTTGTCCGCTACATTACACAGATTAAAAATAGGTATTATTTGTTTACTAACAACATTCTGGTCTCGAGCTATTGATCAGAGAAAAATGAATCCGTGAATCTGCAGCTAACTTTACTGAACTGTGACGCGATGGATGATCGGGGGATATTGTTTCAATTTCACGCCGATCGGCGTAATGAGCACCCCTGATTTAATGGCTGTATCATGAAGATTCTAAAGGTTCTAAAACATGTTTTTGATGTTTTGTTAATTCTATTAATTCATATTTATAAACAGAGTTTACCTATATTTCCAGGGATTTGTTTCCCTCTGACTCTGAAGCACACTTTGACTCGAACACATACAGCAGGTTGACGGTTTTCAGTGCATTGTGGGCTGGAACGGTTCAAGCTCTCGGGCAGGAGCATTACAGCATCCACCTTGACCACCGGACGTGTCCTGAAACAAACGTCAGTTCATCTCAAGAGTGCACACTTTGCATCACAATTGAAGACCAGGAGATCTTGGGATATAAAGAAGTCAGTTTCTTTGAGAAGATTGAGACTACTTTGTTGCAGGCATCCAACAAGGAATGAAATCTATAAAGACTCTCTTTTTATCTAATACACTTTGTGACCTTTGAAAGCTGTGAGTCACAGAATGATCAAATAAACTAAAGAGTTTAAACGTCTGGGGTTTGGGTTTTGAATTAACACTTAAGCAAGTTCTGATATATATATATATATATATATATATAGATATGTATATTTAAAATGTATTCACAAAGAGAGGAAACCCACAAGACCTAATAGTTATCATGAGAGTCAGGGGGAGTGAACTGTGGATCGGACAACTATGGAGGTTTTAAGAGAAGAGGAAGAGTGCTCTGATTGGGAGACTGATTCACTTGGGTGATTGTATCCTTGATTCTTGTCTGTGTCTCTTCTGGAAACTTTGTTTGGACAAATTTTAACTTGTCTTGAGTATAAATCACTATAATTGTTACTAAATCATATATTTCACAAATTCTAAAGGCCAATATTTTCTTCCCATGTGTGAAAACTTGTTTTTACCTGAAGACCACAGCAGAGTCTGACAGGAAAGCTCCCACAGCAACATCTGCGCGAGAACATAAAATACTCATAAAACACCTCGACTTGGTTACTCTTTAACACTTTCTCACAGTGTTTACAGCCAGGCTCCCTTTCCTGCGTTTATGAACAGAGAATGGTTTCCCGTGGGTCGTAGAACACAACTGTCTCCTCACATTTAACTCCGAGGGGCATATAAAAATAAACTAATGCAAGCATTTAATAATTTTTAAATAAATATGTTACTAAAGAAAGTTTGTAAATACACAAATAAGCGTAAATGAACAGCAGCTGTTACTGTATTTTTTTTTTAATTCATTAACATAACTGTGGCATTGGAAAAGTTGATTAGTTGAGGACAAAAAAAAAATACATTAAAAAAAATATCATACAGTTCGGTCGTATTTTCATTTATTTTAATTAAACAGAAGTGTATAATATCACTTCTGTTTAAATAAAATAAATAATAATGTGACCGAACAGTATGTTTTTGATAATGTCATTTATTTTCTTTTCATATATGAAATTCTTGCTTAACAAATACCTCTAATTTACAGAACGTTTTCCTGCAGACTTCCTCTCCTTAAAGGAAGTATTTCCTCCTCATGCTGTTGTTCTAAAAGTGTTACCTGGGTAATTGTTGCTATCAATATCCACTCCTCCAGACACTGATTGACCAAACATCCTGAAGTTGTGACTCAACAATGAGCCTGGGATTCTCTGCATCAAAGAAAGCACAAGGAAGGCATTCAGAGGATCTGACACAATACATTACAAAGGAGCCATTCTGTACCCCATGAGACTAGTTACTTATTCTATTTATGCCCATTTTTAAATACATTTAATTATATAATTTAATATAATACAGGTCTCCTGTAATTCAATTTGGTCTCTGTGATATTCATTCCATCCTAAGTAACGTTTATATCAGAATTTTGTACAAAAATAGCATATGGTAATCTCTGAGACGGTCAACTGTGACTGTGAAGATATTATCTTTGAATACCTTTATTAAAAGGGAATCAAATATCAACAAATATTCTAAATGTGAGTCAACCCCTTAACCTTTGAAACTCCACCACACTTTACAGAAGCCACAGTGTGGTAATGAGACAACGAGAGCTGAACCAACATCCTCTTTGTATCGTGCTCTGAGGTCAATGGAGTTACACCAAGATCTTCCTAAAGTTTTCATGTATAACAAAGGCGTCTCATTGTAGTTCTTTCCTGAAATGTTGAGATAAGGCGGACAACAATATGGAACGCCGGATAGGACGAGGAGAGCTAGAAAAGCAGATATGGAACATACTTGAGAGAAACTCCTTGCAATTCCACTTCTCCTCCCATTGTAGATGTACACAGCGCCACGCAGCTCATCCTCTTGAGGGGCTCCGACGGCCACATCTGAAACAAAAGCAGTATTCATTTTAGATGTTTGGAAAAGTACGACTGGAGAAATTTTCATTACAATTTTATGCAGGGTCACTGCTGGCCAAATGGGTGCCCTACGAGGAAATGTACTATGGCGCAGCTCAATGGGCCCGGCAAATCACCAAATGCTGTTATTTCTCAAAAAAAAAACAAAAAAAAAAGGATGGAATAACTCAAAAATCCTATGGTAAAATTGGATTCTGGCAGTCAATAAATCCTTAAGAGAAAAATGAGAAATTCTAAAATTGATACAACTATAATTTTAAAATATTACTTACACGCAGAGATATGCTTATAACAATAGAAGTTTACTATTTATTCTCTTTTCTTTTGAGAAAACGGATATTGGTGCTCCCCTCTTGCAGTTGGTACACTAAGCACTGCGTTCTTTCCGAATAGGAAGCTGTGCCCCAACTTTTATGGCTGTAAGATTAAACATTTTGGATAATACAGTAAAAAAAAAATTATATTTACACTTTTTACATGTAAGAGCCAAACAACTTTTGAATAACCCTGACCCTTATCATTATAATACATTGTAGTTTATTCAACTCAGTCTGCAAAACCTTCCAAAAAAAAAATAATTCTTTTGAGAAATGGAAAAGCATCTTAAATGAATTTGTTGATTTATTCGGACTGCAAATCATCACTTCAAACCATGTCTTACAGCCTCTAGACCTTTAACGACTGCTTTGCCTTTGTTTCTCTGGCTGGAATGCTTTCTTAGTAAAGCATACATGGGTAACGTGATGCTTGCTTGAGTTTAGAAGAAAGGAAATACTGTTCAAATATTATTCCTAGAACTTTTGCAAAAATAAAATCGGTTTGGTTGCAAATCGGTTCTTCACAAAACGCATCCAACTACGCATAATTTTTGTGGAAGAAAACATGTAGAAAACTGAAGAAAACATGCAAAAGGGATTCATACTCATGGCAATTTCCAAATTTCAACTATTTTGGAACCTGGCTTGATTAAAAAGAAGCTACATCTGTCAGGGATCCAGTATCCTCAGAAGAATCACAGTCAAAATCACTCCATAAACTGTCACTCAATCAGAACACTATTTCACTGTTTTAGTTTAAAAGCTCACTCATGCACTTCCACGGTTATCAGATCAACAGTTCACGCACCCTGACTCTCCATGGGTCTCTTGGATCTCCGCAATGACGATATTACACAAAACCCTACATTTCACCTAAAGTATCACACTCTACATATTTTTGAGAATGTGTAAATCCACCAAAAAAATAAATAAATTCACAAACCACTTTTATGCCCATGCAAATATAAATATATATATGGAAGCCGAGCTCCCCCATAGTTCGCACCCTGTTAAGGGGCGTGTTACCTCTGAACCTCTGCTTTTAAATAAATCTGTAACTCACTAAAAAAAGACAAAACACCAAAATTGTTGTGTTTGAAAAGTGTTTCAAGATTAGATTAATGGATATGTTACATCCATATGTTAGAATAAGAGAGAGCTTATTTTAGTGATAACTAAATTGTATTTTTTTTACTTGACATTTATCACATTTTGGAACCAAACTCAATGATACACTAAAAACCCAAGGAGATATTAAAATGACTAAATGAAAGTTGTATGCTGTGTGCAAGAGAGGGAGATTTCCTCTTTTCTGAGTATTTTACAGTTCCTCTAATCATTGTCGGTTTCTAAACCTCACCCACCAAAACTCTGTACATGAGTCAGAATACAACCAATGAAACCATCCGAGTCAAACACTGTTATATTAGTTAAACGCAAGTTTCTAGCAATAAAAACTAATGAAAATAGATGGCTACTTTCTTAGATTTTAAATTAGAGACAAACAGATGTGTTTGAAATTTTGTGACCTGAATATCCGTCATCATCAATATCTCCAAGGTCGATGATGGTTTCTCCGAAACGTGCAGCATAGGAATCGCTGCCGACTAACTCAAAATCAGCCTCTTTCATTTTAGCCTGAAAAACAGCGACAAAAACTGATTATAACAGATACGCCAATATTATGATTAATCTAATGTCAATTATTATTATTACCCTTTAAAGGAGTCAAGAACTGAAATTAGCTTCTCCTTGATAAATCAGAGCTAAACGAACAATCGCAAACTCACCAAAAAGTCTGTTTGACTACCATGTAAAACCTAATACCATTGTTGATACTCCACAGAAGTCTCAAGCTTAAAACTAAGGGAGGATTTCAAGGAGTCAGTGTTTATATTTGAATTCTCCAAAACAAATGTGCCCCGAGTAGAGCTGAAGAGCAATTTTTGCTCTACTTTTTACCAGTAGACTATTGTTTCTGACCGATCAGTGAGCGCCAACCAGATAACGTGTAATGCTCTTTTTATTCAAAGAAAATGTCATTCAAATGAGTATGAAAAACAATATCTGGTAGAAATCAAGCACAAGTACAAGTCCAAGTCGTGCCTTTACAAAACTGGTTGGTGAAAAACCAGGCTGATTGGTTACTACTTTAAACCTGTGGCCTTTACAGAGCGTAATGAAGTTCATTTGATTTAAATTTCTTTTAGACGTTCTTGTGGATGTGAAGTACATTCAATAATAAAAGTTTTTAGAGTGTTTTATAGTAGTCACAATGCCCGGCTGAACACACTTTCACACAAAACACCCCAAACAATGAGATAAGGCAGAGCTAAACATGTCGATGATTCTCTTTATCTACTGTAAAACAGAAAACAGTAAACAGTTGACTCCCTGAAATGCTCTGTACAGTTAAGAATATAACGGTTAATCCACCTAGAGCACAATGTACTAATAATACGTTACACAAATATGTAAACCTCATATTAAAAACAGTTTTGTTAAATGGAATTTAACTTCCTTATCTCTTCACTACCTCTCCTTGGTTGATGTACACATGCACTCGTCCTTCCTCTCTCACAGAGCTGAACATTGGAGCCCCAACCAGCAGATCCGAGAGTCCATCAGCATTCAGGTCCACAGCACACACGCTGGCCCCGTAATAAGAGCCCAGCTGTAAACAGGAACAAACATTACTATCCACCTCCTTCTGCAGGAAGACCCCTCAAAATTCCTCACATCTCATACCTTCTTGCCTTTCGTTTTGTAGACGATTTTCAAAGTATTGCCCTCCATTCTAAATATGTACGCCTGGAGTATAAGAAAAAATACAAGCATGGGAAACACTGCGCTCAAACAAAGCACTGTATACACAGACCCATGTTACATTTCCGTAAATTCGATGAACGCTATCGACCTTAGGACAACTTTCCCCCCCCATCTGCTTCCAAGATAAGTTCGTGCAGCAGACTGTTTCTCAGAAAACTCATAAACACTGCAATGTCTGCACATCTGCATAAAAAAACCGGCTTCCTCCTACGTGCAGATGGAGGAAAAGCACAGGTTAACCGTTTTAACAGTAGCAACTGCCTTAGAGAGTGGATGGCAAGACTGTCGTGGATAGAAACACACCACAGACAGCTGCCTGGTAGTCAGTAGTGTAATGTTATGGTTGATTTCTCCATCTCCATTGAATTCCTAAAGCATCAAGAGACCAAGCTGTCTGTAAACAAGGGGATGCTGATGGTGAGAACCCTTACTTTACCAGTCTGTTCATTCTGAGGAGCACCTCCCACTATCTCAGTGCTGTCCGGCCCTAGAAAGTGACCAGCACTGACAGAGTAGCCTGATGAGAAAAGAAAAAAAATATTTGAATAGACTTGAGTTTCGCTAGTTTCACGAGTTCACTGTAAAAAAATTGCTTCCATTGCATATGCACACTTCAGCACTTTGCTTGCATTTTGTTTGTATTGTACTAAAATAAGTGCATAAGTACATTCATTCAGTGCATTTAATACAATTTGCTAAATAATATTACTTAGTTTGTGTCATCTAATCATGAAATTTACTCGGTGTAACGTTACATTCTTGATGCGCATGGGTCATTTCCTGGGCATGAGAGATTTCATGACTGCTGATGAGAATTTCATAACGACAAGCTCATATTATGACTATTATATTCATTAATCAACGTATGTTTGCAGAAAAGTGTGGAGACTTTAAGCTATCTGCAGTCCTGGTTTGAGTCTAAACGTTCTTTTTTTTTTACTGTGGATGCTAACAGCATTCATGCTAACTTTGACATTTGGATAACATTAAAATTTAATCTTAACTTTGTTTTTTCAAACTTATTTGGTTACAACAGCTGTCTTAAGTTTTATATATGACCTTAACCTCAACAGAAGTCGTTGTAAAAATTGAGTTTTAACATCCATGAGACATTAGCATGCAGTGACATCATCGCATAATGATTTTTACATATCATTATAAGCAATTTTTTGTTTACAACCGTCTGTGAAGTTGTCGATTCACTAGATAGTGTTCTCAAAGTTTGCCTATATAATTAAGGCTGTTTAAGTTGCTCATTGTTAGCATCTCATCATTTGCATTATATGTTCAAGAACTAAAGGAAATTGCGCCACTGTCAGATAATGATGAAATGGATTTAAACTGAAAGCTGTTCAAGATTTGTTAGGAAAAAAAAAACCTAGAATTAATGTGTACATTTCAATTGTATGGTTTTTAATTTGAGATGATATATAAATAAACAGTCAGTAACATTTACTGGAAAATGTAAACTTTACTTGAGTATTTTTTATTGAAGCTACTGTTCCTTAAGTTTTGACTTGGAAATTCAATCAAGACTACTCACGCTTTTTTAAGTAAATCACACTCCAATTTTTAACAGTGTACATGGTCTTGCCCAATACAGATAATGGGAGTAAATGTTAAACAATCAAAACCAGTGGCTTGCTAGGTCTTGGTTAATGTAGTTTGACAAGGCTGACAAAGTGACACTAGTTACTGTGCAATATTTTGCAATCTTTCAAATGGTATTGTTGCAACAGAGTTTGTTTCCTGTTCCAGTACAACACATCATATGAGCATCATACACTGAGCTTAATTCCTGTTGTAATCTTTAAGACATTGAAGATCACGGGATGCTGTTTGTTCCACATTAAATGTCCTTAAACCCAATGCATCTCTATTTAAATGTAAAAAATAAAATAAAAATTCAAATAGAGAACTGTGTGGATTGTCTGAACACCCTACTTTTGTGAAACACGTAAAAAAGTAACTTTGAAATCTCAGCTATTGAGTCGTACTTAATTAATTTGGTTTATTCCTATTTTGTGCATTCGTTCTATTGTTACCATTCTATAGTTTACAACACCTATTAAAGTAAACATGAACACATTCAACAGCAGAGGCGCACCTTAAAATATCAATATAAATATGCAAATAGGTAGGTAGGTAGGTATAAAGCAATCAGTGAACTCACCTAAATAGCTGCCATAGAGAACTTCACTGTCATCATCCACATATGCAGCTAAATTATTGCCTGTAGTGTTGTAAACGAGAACAGATCCAGTCCAGTATGAGGTACCAGGAGCACCCATGACCATAAGATCCTGATAACCAAACACAGCAGTGACCTGAGCACCCGCACGCAGCATCTGATCAATTGATCTCGACGAAACCACCAACAATGCTCTGTTTACCTCTGTGAACATGTTTGATATTCCAGCTTGGCATGAGCCGTAACCTTCACCAAATCTCCTCTGATGATCTAAAGTGGCATAGAGCATTAAATTAGCTTGGTTTCATTAAACCCGTGTGTATGAAAGTAAAGTGCTTACGCACCTTTATAGCAGGGGATGAAATGACTGTTCTGTTTTAAATCTGGGCTGAAGCGGAAGCAAACTCCATGCGGCAGCTTGTTCTGGTTGTCTTTGCTGGAGAAGAAAACATTCTTCCACCGATGTCCACATGCCTGGAATTTAAACCAGAGCAGAAGTGATCACCCAGAGGCCATCGTTACCTAGTGTTTGATCATTTTCTTATCTCTCAGCACATTATTTCAATGTTCAGCCACAAATCAAGAACAATATCACCCCATAAATGCATAGAATAGTTGGAAATGTGCACATTCACACAAAAATGGTATAAATATGAATTTTTTCAGTTTAATTATTTACAATGGTGAATAATTAAACATATTGACAGATAAAAAGCTTACCAAGACTTCGCCTTTTGAGGGCTGCCGGGACAAACTGACACCCAACCACTGGTTATCATCTTCTGCCAAGCAGTGTTTTCCACAGCGCTGGACTCCACCTGAAATCACACAGTTCAGTGACAAATTATTCTACTGAAAACAAGAGGTTTTGGTTTATAAAAAAAAAAAAGAAAAAAAAATTATATATAATATATATATTATTATATATAATATATATATATATCAAGCAGCAGGAATGTTTTAATAAATCACTTCAAAAAACATGTCTATTTGTCCACCTACTTGTTTATTCAGAAAATTCTACCAGTAAAACTGCATAATATAACTAATTGTGTCATCTGGTCAGGAGACAATCTGCCTTTGTGTATGGTTGCCGGGGTACTACATGTGGTTGCTAAGGTATTTGTGCTTTTTGAGGCTTAAGGCTTGCTGCCAGTGGTTGATAGGACATTGTGTATCGGCTCAAATGAAAAGAGATTTAAGAAACAAGTCAGACCCCTGAATATAGAGCAGATCTCTCAATGCAAGTATTATATTATTCAAAGCGCAACTTGAAATTCTTATGTAAAAAAAAAAAATTATGAGAACACTTTATTTTCATGATCGCCCTCAAGAAACTCTGTTAATTGTAAGTATGATTTCAAAAGGATGTCAGTAGGGTGAGCAGACTATCTTCTTAATTCCCTTTAAAGGTATATAACCTATTCAAGAGACTACACTGAGATACAGTGGTATGCAGGTTTGGGCACCCCTGTAATTTTTCAGGGTTTTTCTTCATGAATCATTGGTTGCCTGAATATGTTATTAATTTGTGCACACTTTCTGTTCACTTCTCAAATTTCACTGTGTTTGTCTCTTTGCCTTATTCAAAGAAATCCCATATAGGGCTATGCCGCTTTCTTCTAAACAAGTTGACTGTACACAACAAGAGATGGAAAGGGAGTTATGTAAGGTGTTAACAGCTGATGGAAAATTTCTATAACTATGGATGCTTGATTTTATATTGATGCAAAAAGTGTGTACATAAATAGACTACAGTGAAAATGAAGATAAATGTTCTATTTACTTATTTTAAATAAATGAGCTCCCGTTGCCACAAGAAACTTTGGACCGGAAATTTGGATCGGTGTGTACAGGCCTTTAAAGTTTTGGAAATTTAATTAAATAAATGTCAATGCTAAGCAAAGAATATTTGCTAACAGTAACAAAAGTTGCACCATGCACCAGGTTTTACCAATTTTAGGGAGAAAAAAAACATACAGAAATGAAAGCGTTCGCAGTGGATCAGCCAGCCTGAACTACTGTAACATCATTGGCTGATCTATTCTTTAGGACGGAGTTAACAAAGTGTACAACCAATCAATCTGCATCATAGGAGAAACATTTGCATAATTACAAAAAAGATTGTTAAATGAACAATAAGACATGAACAATAATCACATGTAAAGCTACTTTAGAACTTAAAAATAAAGAACACTAAATATATTTCCACTGACAAAGGTACTTCATTTTGCAAGCTATATTTATCCTGCAGTTTGACCTACTAACAAGTCTCTGGCCCTTCCCTTGTTTCTGTTATGGAGTATAAGCATCCTCTTCCTGACAGGAGGAAACCCTCTACAGTCTCCTCCTCAACCAGCATGGGGAAAAAAAACATTCACAGGACGCCTTCACAGCCAGGGGCCCAGAACACACACACAAGCTCAAACAGAACACACTTAGAAGTGTTAACTCCAAACGATTTAACAGGCAAATGGAAATCCTCAATGGCTCAATGTTTGTGTATTACAAACAGACAGACAAAGAAGAGGAACTTCCACAGGAACACAGTGAGAAACATTAAAATGAAGAGATGTCTTCTTTATATTATTAAACATTGTTTGGGGAGGTGTTTGTAACATTTCTGCGGTGATTACAGAAATATTGGGAGAGTAGAATTAAGGTCTCCCTCTTTAAAATCTAATTTCAAATTTCATTGCTGCCTCCTAGAGGTTGGGTGATAGTAAACACTCTAATACATATAAAACTAGACGCTGGTGTTCTTAGCTTATCAACCGAAAACAAATTTTGGTTTTGTTTTCCATTGAGAGTATAAACATTCATACTTTAATTTGTTGGTAATAAAAACAGTTTTGTGTTTATTACTTATGTTTTCATGTCAGTTTATTTCATATATACAATGAATGTGGTACATGGTGTAGTGTTAACATTATATAAAGTTTTGATAACTTGATTAAGTTCCAGACCACATTTTCTGTGCAAGGGTTAAAACATGAAAAAATTGTCTTGAGAATACCACTTTTCCCCCTCAACAAACATTACATTTTAACACAGACGAAACAAGAGTATAAGCAATTGATTTACACATAAGGAGATCTTTTGATACAACAGAAAAAAGTTAAACTTACCAACATGGAGCTGCTCACACTGGCCATTCACCACACTGCAGTTGTACACGGCTCCAGGTGTTTTGGTGTTGGGAAAATAGATGGAATTGTCCACAGGTGCTCCAACAACCAACCTTCATGAGACATGGAAGAGTCAGAAACTTGGAAACTGTGCAAATAATTTAAGGGTACACATAAGAAGTTGGTCCCCCGCAACCTTTTGTAATGGATATGCAAAATACGAATTAATTAAATTGTTTAGCAAAAACCATAATTAAGGCATTGTACATTTAAAAATGTACAATATATATCACAATAGTATTGTGTGTCTATAACACTAAATAAAATAAGGAAATTATACATTTATCCTAATTTTCTCCTTCTTCGATTCATGTACACACCCTTTACACCAATAAAAAAAAACCAATCAATCCATAGTTATAGCAAATTTCCATCACCTTCTGACACCTCACGTAACTTCCTTCCTATCGCTTGTTCTGTACATCAACATGCGCACATGTGTTCTCAACAGGCCATTAAAATGGCTACAGTTAGAAGAAAGCAGCAGAGCCCTATATGGGATTTCTTTAAGTAAGGCAGTGAGAAGTCACAGGAAACTTTAAACAATACAAACATTCACAACATCCCAAACCATGAATTCAGTCATTAAAACATGGCTTGAGGCAATAGATAAACTCATGTGAGATACTTTATGCTCACTAGCTTTTCAAAAACATCACATTTCACAACATTCAGCGGAGCTTCAGATAAACTTGCTTCAGAATATGAATTTAATAACTGAACTGATCGGTGTGGTGAAAAAAATTACCAAAAGACCTTTAAAACCACCGACAGATAAAATAAAATAGTATTAAAAACACTCAAAATATAAAAGGTAAAAGCATTGGAAACCCCGCAGAGTCAACTGAATAGAAAATATAGTTTATTTTTCAAACTGGCTCAAAACTTAATTCTTCAAGCTCTCACCATGTGTTCTCGGAGTGCTGGTGAAGCAGAACCGAGTATCCGAATAAAGATCCATTGGGTCCGTGAAAAACTAAAGGATGCTCCACATCTAGATTGTAGGAATCACACCAAATGAACAGGTAACACAGAATCCCAAATACACATCTCCACTTCAGCAAGTCTCCAGATGAAATCATCTCGTCGAGCACCACAAGAAGCGGGTTTCGGAAGAGAGGCGACGCTTTGAAACAACACTGCGAAAGAGCCAGAATGAACTTGTTGCTGATTTATCAGGAAGTTGTCATTTTAGTTATGATCTCGAGATGTGCGCACGCCTGTTGCGCTCCGGCATCTCATCTCCAGAAGCGCGCCTCGCGTTTCATGACGTCACGCCACTCTAAGTGAAGGGAAGCCTTTGAAGTGGGAGCGGACGCGCCGCTGGGGCGGGGCCGAAGTTGGAGCGCAGGATGGCGGACAAGACGTGCTCAAGGTGGGCCCAGACACCGGAACGTCGGAGGAAGTGGAAACCCCCATGTATTAAATGCCAAACTTAGAGTAGTTTTAAAAACTGTGATAAATTCGTAGAACTCTACATAAATAAGCATAACGGCCGAAATGTTTCACAACTTTTATAAGTGAAGGTTTTTATCTGCAATAAACATAAGAAACATAAGACTTACATGTTTAGCTACTGTTTTAAACTATAAACTTACACTATAAAAAGACACAAAAAAAGTTACCATTTATTACTGGGGGGAGGAGTGCAGCGTTGTTATTAACCAATGGCAAGTGCTTTACAGAGGGTATTTATTAACTTCAGTGTTATACATCACCACACCATAACAAAAAATTGACAGATTATTAATTGTTTCAGTACATTTTGTAGCTGACTTTATACATTCGTCAAAACCCACCTAAAAAAGAGAACAGAAAGCGAATAATGGGTTAACTTAAAAAGAATTTGGCTCGACTGTAATTTCCACAACTGAAGTGACCAGCTTTCTGTGTACATAGAAATTTGGCTAGAAATTGGAACACAATTTAACAAGTTCATTGCACATAACAAAAATGCCAAACATTTAATTTACGATACACAGTAAAATCCTAAGAGTTAAATTAACTCTACTCGGAGTGTATTTGGTCCCACTCTATATAGAGTTAAACCGACTCTGAGAAAGAGTAATTTAATAATCTATTTTCTTCATGTTTTTCCAAATCTGCATGGAAAATGCAAACTAAATATTAACTATTTAGAGAGGGACCAAGTCCACTCCAGAAAGAGTAAAAACAGACAAAAATAGACTGTTTAGTTCAAATAGACTTATTTAAATAACTCTCCTTCAGAGTTGGTTTAACTCTATATAGAGTGGGACCAAATACACTCTGAGTAGAGTTAATTTAACTCTTAGGATTTTACTGTGTCGGAGAGTATGATGATTTAGGTAAACGCCCAAATTACTAAACCCAAAATGCCTTCGAGAAATTTCAGGTTCAATTATTTCTTCAAAATGTAGCCAACCATTTGTTTCTTCTTTCTTTGGATTTTGGCAGTCTGTAGAATGGCCTAGCTGAAGTTTCTGAAAATGGGTTCAGGCAGTCATTTGCACAACAGCTATTCCAAATCCAGCTAGCAGAGCATGTTCACGGCCAATCCATGTTCATGCTGAAAGTCCAGCTCTAATACTATCCCCGTACTTCCCTGTTTGAATCATCACTTCCCTACTAAAAAAAAATTACCCTTTAATTAGCTAAAATTACATTTTTTCAAAATCATGGTTCACTCACTTTAGGTTGGCTTAGAATTATATTTTCGTAGGGGAAACTAAACTACTCTTTCACATACAGTTTTAAACATACACCATAAAAGTTTCCCAGTTCCATGGTTGACTTCACACAAAACGCTCACACTTGCTTCATAGATAAACTTCAGATCCATGGGTCATGGAAGCAATTATCAAGGAACACTATTGGATTTATGGACCGTTAGTAAGCAGCAAACAAGTAAACAGTGCTTCTTGAAAGCATTGTGAAACATCACTGATCTCCATGAATCTGTTTAATAGTGTAGCGCTCCACTTGACAGTTCAACCAATCCTGTTCCATGACGAATCCTTTTTACTTTAATGAGATCCTTATGTCCGTGACAAAGCAGATTATTACAGAGACACACGCAGCCTTATTAAAAGTGTGAGTCTCAGGCTGGAGCCCCCTCTGAGAGATAACAGTGATGTGGATCAGGAGCTCAGTGTGAGTCCAGGGACAGTCTCTCACACACACTTTTTAACCAGATGTGTGTCACCTCTTTTGCTCTGGGACTCACAGTTTGTGTATGTGAGTGTCTTTCAGGACCCATCAATAGTGCCAGCCGCGCTCTCTTTCCTCCACAGGGAAGAATCCACAGAGAGTCTTTAATAAGTGTGAAAGAGAGGCTTGTCTTTCCCTTGATTGCACAGTTTTTACATCTGAAAGGCAATGAATGATGAGGCAGCTGCATCGCTCACCTGGACACCCAGCATCAACAGCTTCACTTTGAATGATTGCAGTATAACTTCTAAAAACATCTATAACTCAATAACGCACTATAAAGTTAGGAATGGTGTGCTAGTAGAGCTGCCATGTTTCTGCAATTTTTATTTAATTTGATTTAAAATCAAATTGATTGAAATTTTCATTTAAAATGAACATGGACGCTGTTTTTAAGCCCTGTTTAGTAAAGCTGATCAGATCCATAAAGGAAGGACAGAAAGCACTGTAGATTCGTACCCGCTACATATGCTCACAAACATAGGTACTAAGTCCTGCAGGGGTTTATTTGGTTTTTATATATCAGTGTTTGATTTGTTAATTGTGCTTTAATTAGTTAAATGATCTGAAATGGATAGGATGTCCACAAATATCAAACATATTTGACAAAGTGGCATCCAAAAGTTGTGTACAGTGAACTATACAATGAATAAGCTAATGTTGTTGAGTTATGCTGTTAGTGGTACATTTGTATTGCTGTGAAAATCTGAAAGCTGTTCAAAAAGCTTCTCCATGTCTTTATAAGAATACTTGAAACCCACAGATTTTTATTGTATTTATCAAACTTATTTTTAATCATTTAATACTATTTTATTAGGTATGTAAACATCTAAATGTAAACTACAACATTACAATCTGCAAAGTTTACCTGGCGAATCCTTATAGCACTTCCTTTCCATCTCTTGTGCACATGTATTCTCACCGTGCCATCGACCAAAAAGTTGTAAGAAAGCGTCAGAGCCCTATATGGGATTTCTTTGAACATGATCGTTTGATGAGCAGTTATTAAAGGAAACATTTACAAAACTTAAATTACATTTACGGAGCATACATAGGGAGGCTAATACTGAATATCTTTCTAAAGAAGCTAATATTATTAGTAGTAGGTACTCAAATAACACAATTTTTTGAACAAGAATTAAAACAGATATTTCTTCGGGAAATGTGTCTAATATAAAATATATATTTCTTACAAAAACTTACATAAAAGGCCTCTTTTAGCTCCAAAAACATCACTACTTCTATTTGTAAAATCAGCAAAAATCAAAAGCGTTGCAAGACTTTTTATAAATTAAACATTCAAAATTTCTTTATTCTAATCTCTAGCACATTCTCAATGAGAAAAGTGTCATTTAATAACTAAAAATAAGTATACTAAACTAATTATATTGGATATTTTGACCACTGTTTGTTGATTAATGTGAGATTATCGGAAGCTAATTTGGAAAAATGTCAGTGCTTTAGAAATACACACATTATCATAATTAAACATAATACAAAAAAAAAAAAATCATGCAAACGAAAATGGGAGTGAATATAAAAATATCTTGTGTCCCTGATTTTCTCATTCAAATGCTTCTTGAATCTGTTTTTGCCCACCGTCACATACAGTAAGATCTGGAAACTTCAGGGAGGTCCTGAAAGAAACAGAAAAGGAGAGAAAGAAATGGAATGAAGTGAATGTTCAGAGGAAAAATAGTTAAATTCACGTATAAAAGTCAAGAGCAGGAAAAAGAGCAGAGGTCAAGGAAGGGATGACTAACTCTTCATGGCTGTTCTGCATGGTCATTGCAGAGCACACTGCTGATGTTTGCACAAGAAACCACGTGCAACGTATGGGAAACACATGCACGTATAACACATGTTCTATTTAACCAAATACATTTTACAGCTTCTCTACAGAAAAGCTTCAATGGTGGTGGTTGAAACAACCACAAAATAAATTAAACGGGGGGGCTATTTCTAGAAAAGCTTCATGTAGTCAGATACTTTACAACTGTGTATTTAATGCACATTTTCATATTTCAAAAATAAACATACCAAGATAAAATACAGGAGATGGAGGCTCAAAAGAACTGAATTTGGCTCAAAATTTTAAGGAATCACAAATCATGCATAGAGCAGCTTCTGTCATGTTTATGTCTATAACTGTTCTGTAACTGAAATTCCAAGCGCAGACTGGGTCACGACCTTCCAGTGATTCACAAGCAGTCTGGGAAAAGAGCATTTCCTATCACTGCCCTAACTGACCACAGAGAGCTTCGACAGTTCTGTTTATCTCAGAAGCAAGCAACAAGAAGTTTAAAAAAATTACCAATACATTCAGGTTCTTAAAAGATTGGGTATGGATAATTAAATGTGCATAAAAGCCAAAAGTATATAAATGGATGTGCTGCATTAAAGAAGTAAATTACAGTGCCATGTCCATAATGTGATGAATGAACAAGTTAATTTCACATTTGAATAGACCATGTCTAAAATATACCTATATTTACAAAATTAAGTGTTTTTAATTAAACCTTTGGGGTTTGTTTTGAATCGGCAGAATCGTTTGCATAGTGAACAGAGTAATTTATTGTAAAATGTGACCTGATTTCCTCCAAACTGTTACAAATGCAGTCTTGTGATCTGATCCCACACATTAAGTGAAAAGAGGAGATATCTGTTAAGATGAAACAAGGATTACAGAGTGCTCTCCTGATAGCAGTCCTGGCAAAGAGTCCTTTTGCTCTCTTTTGTGCCGTCCTGGCCACTGGGAGCGTAACCAAGGCTTGATGAATTGCTTTAACATCATAACGTCCTTGTTACAGTATGTGAAACACATCATGACCCTGGAGAAGTCTCTGGAGCTCCGAGAGAAAAGCAATGTTGCTAACAAGAAGCAATATGAAAAATGCACTGTGAAAAATAATTATTTTTTTGTTAATTTAGGTTCTAAAGTAGGAAACTGATGACAGAATCTCGAGGTCGTTAGCTTTCATTACTGCAAAGAAACACCTCATGTGACATGTGCCTCTATAGTGTTAAATGTGAACGCAGTGTTTGCTTCTGGTTAAATGTAAAGCTAGTGAAAGCTTCTCAGATGTTCTATAAACATGAATAACATTTTGCCACCAAACTCTTCAATGGATCTCCTTTTAAGAAATTAATCTAAACATCACACAATTTCTAAATGCTAATTTACAATGTAAACGACATGTGGATTCTCACTGGCCTGCTAATCCGCTGTTTTAAAAACTTTGGCAGATGTTGCCATCAGAAGAAACGTCACCTAAATGGCATCAGGCTCTTACCTCTGTGGAATTCCTCTTCCACTGATAAAGATGAGGGCCTGAGGTTACCTTATCTTTTCAGTGTAGACAGCAGAAATTATAAGGTTTTCACTTCAGCACATGAATGAATTGTCTCGAGATTCAGTTCAGACATCGACTTTGCATTTATATTTGATAAAAATAAAGATAATTCATTTTAAATGGGGCTATATTATACATATACGTTGCTGGGGCCAGATTACAACAGTTCATGGTTTGTTCCTAATGTAACGACAACTCTATCCTCAACTCTATGACCCTACAAAGCTGTAGGGTTCTGAACGATCAGCAAACGCCTCAATATTTTTTTTTATTAAATATTAACGTTCTGTACATGAGACTGTTGTGTAAAGTTAATGTTATTATTCCAAGCAATGTTGCATTATTCTTTCAAAACAACAAAAAGAAATTTAATATATTTTACCAACGTCAATATGGACAAAGTGATTTTTTCACACATATTAAAACCACTTACATTTTAAGCCTTTTAGTCAGGCTGGTGGTCATCTTACGCCTTCATTTTGAGTGTTTGTATGGTTTTAAATTCATATAAATTCAAATTTAAAAATTGGAAATGTTAAAAGCATATGCTCCTGTGCTGATGACTATTATCAATCAAAATGATGACCTTCATCACTGTTGTCAAACAAAACCTATTTTGAAAAAAACAAAGGCATCTGAGAGTGTCAATGGAACATGGTTCCATCAGGGACAGAAGCCCTTCGGTGCAGGAGAATGTTTCCCATGGGGGGCTCTGGAAGAGCAGTCTGGGAGTTTTGTGTTGCTCACGAGAGTCGTGATAAGAGGAGGCACCAAGCAAGATGAAGAGCAGCTGTGACCATGGCGAGACGACTCCCAGGAGGCTGCTCTGGTCTCTCTGTCAGTAGCGCATTTCAAAGACTAAGAGCAGAGCTCTAAAACCGTCACCAACGGACCCAAACTCATCACACACATCAGACTTAACTGAAACCAGATTTCAAGACCACGAAAGGCGATCAAACATAAAAGAATGCATTAAATAAATCCTTCCATACATTTTACCCATGGTTCCCGGTCACTCAGAGGCTTATGTATGGTATAGGTGGGTGGGGCATACACCCCAAAAAAAAAATCTGTAAGCATCTTTGTACACAATAAAGCCCTATGCCTTCATTCAAGCGAAATTTGGGACAGGGGTAAGTTCAACTATTACAATATGACAAAAAATAGTCAAAATATAAATGTATATTCAAAATTACCATGCATTACAAGTCTTGGAATCCAAATCTAAAAGATAAAGACATTCGTTTTGGTTAAAGCAGTAAAACTCAAGCATGAAGAGCAAGTAGGTAATGGCACCGGGGCACAGCTGTGGCTGAGAGTTGGCACCGATCGCTTGCCATATACCTGCACCATCCTGTGAATCTAATTGGCATTCAGTGGCATGATAAATGAATTGGTATAATGAGTCGATATACTTGACATATGTGGGGCTCTCTTGAGAAATAGGATTCATCTTTTGTACTTCACACATTGACATGCTGCAGATACCGACACAGGCTCTTCCAAAACAGCTGCGGCCCTCACGCTGACGACTACCCCTCCCCTTCAGTCTTGCCTCCAATCAAATCGCAGCCAATCAGCCCTGGAATCCAATAAGTTAGCAGCCAGAATGACAGCCCTGTGCTTCACTGCATGGGGGAGTAGACAGTAGTAGAGAGGAGCCAAACGCTGTCTCCAAATCTCACTCCCTATCTCTCTAGGTCTTATTTAGTTTCTTTAAAATAACAATCCAAAGTGACGTTGACCAATCCTGATGGTACCATTTTCTTCTTTAAAATTAAGTCCTTTAATCAAAGGAGTAAATAGAAAAAAATAATTAATAATATATTATTTGGAAATTCCTTCGATAGAACAGGAAGTTACATCACATTCAGGAATGCACAAGCTCTTTAAATTAAGTGGCAGGGAGACATTTGACCTCTTTCCTGCTTTGAACTCCCATTTGGCTCTTTGAAGCCTCCCCCCTCCTCCTTTGTCTCTCTTTTTTTCCTCAATGCAGCATGGTTATTTAGCTGTTAGCATCTTCAGTGTATAAAGCTGAATAAAGCCACATTCTCAGCGTCTTAAACCTTGCTTCCAGAGTCTTCTGTATAGGGTTATGGCAAATGTTGCTATAACAAGGGTTTGCACATGACATCACTGTACTTAGATGCATTAATTGTAATGTGAAGGTTGACCTGCATGAAAGCTGAAAAGGGGTAATTTATGTAAAATAAAATCATGTTATGATTTTTATTCTGTATGTTGAGTTCAAAAGAGTTAAAAGAGGGTGCCATGGGAAAAAATATATTTTATGATTTCTGATTAATTTATTAGATAGAACAGGAAGTTACATAACCAGGAATGCAAGCTCTTAAATTAAGTGGCTGGGAGACATCAAGTGGCCCTATTTCTGCTGTGAAAAGCTGTTTGCTTCTTTAAAGCATTTCTTTCATTTCCATACCCCCTGCTCTTTTGGCTGCCTTTCCTCAATGCAGCATGGTTATTTAGCTGTTAGCATATTCAGTGTTTTTTCAAACTGTATAAAGCAACATTGTCATTTTCTTAAACCTTGCTTCCAGAGTCTTCTGTTTGGGGTTATGGAAAGAGTTTCAAAAACAAGGGTTTGCACAAGACATCACGGGAAAATGTCTATTCAAGTATTAATGGTGATTGTACATTTGACCTACGCTAGCGCTAAAAATGGGGAAAAGTAGTTGTGCGACTGACTGCACGGACCAATTTTCAAAGTCTTTAAGAACACCATTCTGCAGACTGCAGAAAACCAATGGAAAAAGGAGCAAGAGTTTTGCCACAATAAAAACACAAACAGCACACACCTCATTTGTCTCAGAGGCAGCGAAAAACAATGAGCAGTGGATCAACACATTTGCATATCTGATGAACACAAAATGGCCACATCTGTGAGTGAGACGCGTCACGGTCCTCGCACAGGTCGCCATGGTGACAAACAGCAGACGTGATGGTGCAATAAATGAGCTGGTTTGCTCCAATCCACTCTTTTGTCTTTGTTTATGTTGATTTTTTTTAACAAATCACAGCCTTCTGATTGCAATTACCTGAGCACAGGTTAAAAAGTATGATTGATTGGTGAAATATTTAATGGAGGCTTGTGTTTTCTGGGGTCAACGTTAACAGCAGGTATTGGATTAGCAAAATGTGTGTTTCAGTAACAAGGTTAAAGCAAATAACAGTTTGAAAACAAGCATGTTGTCTGAGGAACTGACCGGAATAATGACATCATGTGTGTCAGTAGACCTCGCTAAAGGTCTGCGTGTTTGAGAGAGAGCAAGAATGCACAGGACAGACTCTAATTACTGTGTAAAAACAACATATGGAAACTTCACTGTCCATTTCATCCTTCAGTGTGAGCCTTCACGTCGCATTTCTCTTGCTCAATCATCCCAAACAATGGGCGGGGCCTAGCGTTGACAGCTGATGAGCTCATTCCCTGCATACTTAGTTCATTAGGTAAAAATTCCTATTTTCATTAAATGATTTTATGCAAAATTTGATATGTTAACGGGTTTTTTTTTATCAATGCATACTTGTAAATACTTGTACATAATTAAAATACATTTTATATATAGTATATATAATTGTATTTTTAAATATAGCAAACACTTATATATACACAACATACAGATTTTAACCATTTTATTTACGTTTTTTCCTTGTTTAATGCAAATAGTTAAAAAAACATACAATTACAGAAATGTACAGTAATTTTACTTAAAATCATTTAAATGCTGACTGATTCTCAAACTGATTTTTTTTCTTGAGATTTTCAAACAAAGTTCTGCTCTGCTCAGTGTTTTGTTACGCATGCATTACAACCAGTATCTCGCTGATGTCCTGTTTGTTCGAAAGTGATCCTTTTAGGGGTTTTACTGGACTTTTAAATGCCATTATTAAATATCAAAAGCTTCAGAAAATCCTGTGTAAATTTGTGTATTGTTGAATTATGAAAAAAAATATCTTACGATCTACATTTTATGAGTTCCTTATTACAGTGAATGCCAATGGTACAACCTAAAAGCAGCAAACAGTGAATATTTGCCATAACTAATAGGTTTTGTAATAACATACATTTTTTTAGTTAATTAAAGGGATTTAATTGTAGTTAATAGTTTATGTAATCTGCGCAGAACATTGGAAAAGTTGTGGGCACTTTGTCGTTCAACAGGAAATGGTACCCGATGAGCATCCTAGCTAGAAGGCTTTATAAAACCAAGCCAGGGATTATTATTTTGACACAAAACCTACTAAACAATTACAGTTGGTGTTATTTAAAGCAACCCTGACTGAGAGAACAGACACATGTTAGCACTGAAATCCTTGCGAGGACTTTCCATTGACTCTTCTGGTTTCTCCCCTGAAATATCTACCGTAACCCCCTCTGGCCACTACGAAGACGTCAGCTAATGAATCAGAAAAGAAGCTGGTTACCAGATGTCCTTGCTTATTAACCCACACACCGTCTACAGCGCAGAATGTAATGGCATTCAGTGAGGGAGGGAGATGTTCATACGATTAAGTAGGTTTAACTGAATTTAATTCCAATTTATCCTGCTGTACATACTCAAGCTGCTAGTAGGTGGAGAAAGAACCTACTGTCTCACACGAATGGGTTGATAAGACAAATGAAGGTAGTAAAAATCAGCATATATTAAGTGCGGATGTAAGCACAGAGGACCAAATTGCAAGATACTCCGATTTATTCAATACTTAGAGAATTCAGAAGCCCGGAGGCTTGAATAATATTTCATTGACGGGCTTCAGTCACAGCAATAAGTCTACAGTCATCAATCTAAACAACTTACAGTAGGCCAGCTCTGTATAACAGTTTACCTTAAAGACGGTGGTTAAATAAACCGGATGGGAATCTGATCTCTCTTTGGTTTAATTCGGGCGGACTTGCTCTTGCACAAACTGACGGGGTTTCTACGCCTGAATATAAACTCGAGGATGTGAGGGAAACACTAATTAGAGCTATATCAATGACCTACTTGTGTCTCGTCTAAATAAACCAGCAGCCAGCAGGATATGGATGCCGTTTAACCCCCTCAAAGCTGCAGTATTCCCAAAAGATTACAACTTCCTGACCAAACCCAGACCACTGAAAGAAAGATATGATTTGAAGTCATATGAAAGCTATCTAGAAACGTTAGCTACCATCTTCAGCTTAAGCAATAGTAAAAAAGTAATGTGCAGTTTCTTTAGACTCCCTCAGATCATCCAGGACATACAGACTCTCTCTTCATGGTATCATGAATATAAGCTTAAAAAAAAATAATAAAAAAAAAAAATCAACCCAATTTAAAAAGGAAAATGTATATAAATAATTAGAAAAAACATCTAATCTAGTCAAGACACTAGTTAATGACATCCATAGAGAGTCTCAGAAACTCAGTGTGAGGATCCTGCTCCACTTCTGAAGAAGAGACTCCAAGATAGACTGAAGTTTGCAGGACAACCTAATGTATACACGAGACAAAACTGTAGAGCTTTTATGCCATAGAGATGTTTGGAGAAACAATAGAGATGTTTTAAACCCCAACAAACCCATTCTCACAGTGAAACATGGTGGTGGGAGCATAATGCTGCTGAGATGTTTAAAGGACTCATCAGGGTTGAAGGAAAGATTAAAAATAAAGACAAACTTTGTTTGGGTTGGCATTTTCAGTGGCCTCACAGTGAGAAAGCTGCTGGTTCAACGTGCTTCCGTGGGTTTCCTTCAGGTACTCCAGTTCACCCCACAGTTCCAAAAATGCGTCAGGTTTATTGAATAATCTGAATTCCCCTTGCCCTGTGATGGCCTGGTGACCTGTCCAGAAGTGCCTCTGAAGACCCCTCTGACCCCGAAATGATATTTTGTCTTCCAGCATGATAACAACCCAAAGCAAACACTCTAATGACTGCTCTGCAAAAGTCTCTGTCGCTCACTAAAGTCATGGAGTTAGACAGTTATAGAACACACAAAAAAACATAAAAATACATTTCTTTTTTATTCGTCCATTTTGTAGTTGTGTGTTGCTGTTTAAAAAAAACATGCAACATATTTTCCAGATTTTTCCATTGCAATAACATTTAAAAACGTTCTATCCTTTGTTCTGTAGGTGTATCTTCTTTAACGAATGTGTTTTCATAGGAATCCCATTAGGAAGCACATTATATGAGATACCAACCAAGGCAATCAGCTTGGAAACAGATAAATTGATAAAATGGTAATTCTCGTCCAGCAAAGAGGTTACAAAAGCATCTTAACAGAGCCTTTCTGAGTCATTTTTGAATTATTAATGGCCATCATAACTTTTCCCATGAGTCAATCCGTCTTTTTTATGACAGTCAGAGTGCAGCACTCCCCAAGCCGTCGCCCTGACAGACTTCCATCCAGCTTTAAGTAACGTGTCCAAATGACCATTCGTTCATAAGTCTCCGTGTTCTGACTTTATTACACATCTCTCACCTGCTCATTATTTCCTGGAGTTCAGAGGGATTTTACACAATGGCCTCGGCCTGTCGTTTATAATTTATTTCATGACAGCGCAGCACAAATTCACTAAAGCATTATTCATTCGAGTGTTCATTAATTATGCAAATGAGTTGCAATTAACTAATCTCTTCGTAAGATGCCATTTGCATGTTAATGAACTGCATGGTTGTGACATTATTTAATTGGGTAGATAGATACATTAAACGCACAGTGTGAGTCTCCAAGTGATATTAAAATTAATGTGTTACAACGATTCATGTGAATAAAGTGGGGCAACGGCATGTTATCAAAAATATGTAGATGCTAAAACAACACAGTAAAATTCTACAACATTTTATTAGGTATTAGCTGAATTAATAGATGAAGGTCGTAACAAACAGGTTCGGATTAGGGTTTACAGTGAGACTGCAGTTGGAAAGATTGTCATTTCTAAACAAAAAGTTCTTTTAATGCTCAATTCACAAAATCACCACCATTCATTTTATAAATGAACATTAAAATGAAAATAGAAGTCACATTTTAGCGCAAAAGATAAAGATCTAAATTAATTTCAAAATAAAACCTATTTCAGCAGGTGTTCTTATTTTATTTTACTTTTTCACTGTCCTAAAAACATAATTAATTAACAGTATTAATGATTCTCGATCAAGAATTGTCAAAATTACTGAACGGAATAAGGAAAACCACATCATGTGCCATGACCCCCAGGTGGAAGCTACTTTTTTTTGTAGCTCTTAGTCCTTTACAAAAGTGTTCCAAAGTCTGAAAAAGCAGTATAAAATGGGATAAACCATGTGACCACTGTAAGTATAGTATGTAAGTATATAGATTAATTCAGACATGGACTCTTAACACGCATGGCAATAAAAACGTCACATAGGCCTTAAGAAAAGAGTGGTAGAGTTTGGAAATGAACAGATAAAGTCTCTAGGAGGAGCCCGTCAAACTACGATACAAGCAAAAGTAGCCATTTTTAGAGGTGGACCAAAATCCGGTTGATTTTAAAAACATGATCCATCTTAGTTATGTTGAAGTCTTAGTACCCTACATAAGTGTGTCGAATTTCATTCACCTACAACAACCTGTTAGCGCACCTTAAGTCCAAATACTGATTTTTCTTCAAACTTAAAATGTTTGCAATTGTTCACATTTATCTACATTTTTGCACATAAAACTATAAATTGAATTTTGCTAATTCGTACGTTCTTTTAGAATTATATCTGTTTGGATCTAATATAGGCTGAAAACAAAAGCAAGAAAGTCTCAAGAAAGAAAGTTTTTGCTCAAGGACACGAAAATGCAATTGTTCTGATTGGGTTGAAAGGGTTGTTCTGCAGAGGAGGTACTGCAGTCTGTCACTGAATGAAGCGGGAAATCTTATCTTATCAAAGTTTTTTTCCTGCTTTCAGCCAGAATATCTCTGCATCCTGATCTGGAGCTGGTCCCTTATCACTTTTTAAAGACCTCCACCCACTAACGGATATTTCCATTCATCTCCTCCACTGTCTGCTGATATGTGCCCCCCTCTGCAGCCAACTGTTCCCGTCTGTTTGGAAAGGATTTCATTCATCAGGAGAAAATCATGGACCACTAAGCTGAGGTTTGCATTCCTATAGATCACAACATTATTTCATTGAACATAAAAATGTTATCGGACCATGACCCTAAATCTAAAGTATTTCCACAATCCAAACAAATCTAGATAATAGCTAATGCATCTAAAAGCAACAAAACCTACAATTGTTTAAATTAAAAAGCTATTAACCCTCTGAAAGGTGTGTACATCTACAAACAAAACTGCTTTTAGCTCAATAAACGAAAAGAATGTTTTACACTTTAAAAAAAAAAAAAGACTCCTGGTGCCAAATGAACCCTGACTTCCCGAGGGTTGGTAAAACCTGGCTCAAATCCCCTCTCTCCAGATCCGAGCGAGGTCTTCTCTGTGACGTGTGGACGCATAATTAGCAGCAGCACGAGAGCGAAGTGGTATTAATTATTACGATTAAAACATTAGCCATGCAGCTCATGCGTTCATTGTGATGAAATGGGCCTGCGTCCCCCTGACCTACAAAACCACAGCACAGAGGCACCAGAAGGAAGATGCGTAATTGTGTTTCCAGTTCCCCTTTAAGATGCTGGCATAATTAGTGTGCTTCTCGCCCCAAAGAATAGAGGTGATTTGGAAAGTGTCCAAATTGCAAGGCTTAATGAAAACTCTCTGTCGATGAAGGGTAGTCTGTCAAAGGAAGCAAACTTCTCTAGGGCGAAAGCGCTCATGTGACTTGGCTGTGTTTAAATGGGATCTTGCCGTCCCGTGAGACGTGGGAGACAGGGTGGGTTCCAGGGGGAGGGGCACTGGATTTAGGGCTAACTAAACAGATTTTGAGCCAGAAGGGCTTCACATTTAAAGTTTAATGAAACCATACACACTGAGGCATGAGTGTCTATGCGCACCGATGACACTTCCTCTACCTCACAAAACACCACAGCTCTGAAAAACCTAAATGTGCTTTTGACCAGCCATTATTTATTACACCCACAGTTACTTCTGCAGAATGTTACCCAATAGGAAGAATAACCCAAGGAAAGAATAAAGCTAAAAGTTGTTTAATATAGCAGGTAACAATATTTTAAACGTCCACAAAAAGCCGGTAATTATTTTCTGTTTTGGGGCATGAGCATCTTACAAGTGAGAGTTTATGTAAGAGTTCACTTTGATTCATCAAGTGGTTACAAAAAAAAACAAAAAAACGTATTAGTGAACAAGCGAGAACTTGGATTAATTATATTATATTTAAAGCTGTATTTAAAATGATTGGCCTTTAATTGACTGACATTATGGGTAATGATGTGTACTCTACTGAGCAAACCAGTTTAGATGCAGGGTTTCCTTTTGAATTTTAGAGCTGCATGCAAAGAAAAATAGGAAAGTCATTTCATGACTATAGTCTGTAAATGTGTCCACAGTACCAAAAGAATTGTTACAGAGATGTTTTAGAATTTTTCACACGATTCAGATTTCACATAAAAAAGTAATAAAAATGGAATTGGAAAATACATTTTTAAAACATTCAAAAGGTAAACATCTAAATGTTATTGTGAGGTGAGATTATTATCTGTAATTGTTTCCAAAGTACCAAAAAGAATGGCTATAAAGATTTTTTTTATAGAAAAAGCAAATGCGTATCAAAATTATGTGGATTTTACAATATTTTTAAAACATAAAACCCAACCCATCCCACATTATTAGAAAAATATTCTAAATGTCTGAGCCTGAACCTGCTGGTTCCACCCCCTTCAGTCATGTGGAAGTTATTCCATGAACGTAATGTTTGCGTAAGGTTCAAGATAAATAATAAAAAAGGTTGATGCCGTCATATATCTTTATTAAGAGATATTGGTTGGATTCTAAGCTGTGATTCTTTTATATAGAAATATACAATTAAAAGTTGAACAATGATCAATAATATTATGAAGTTAAAAAAATATAAAAGAAAAATCACTAGGAAAGAAAGATTGTCTAGGAGCTGCTTCTTGGAGTGATCATGATTCTAGTCACTTCTGAAATTTCTTTGCCTTGTCTTCTTGTTTAGTGTACAATTTTCTTGGAGACAATCATCCTTTACTCACATTTTAACGAGAAATTTTATCAAATTAGCTCTCAACATCCCTAAAAAAGTAAAAAAGATGACTTAATGCAAACATCAACACCGGCACCTAGTGGATGGGTGGTATTAAATGTGTGCATAAAAACCAAACAAGGCCCTAGTCTTCTTAAATTTGTGGCCTGAAAACATTTTTAATCCTTTTTCCAATGATGGTTCATTATATAAACAACTTAAAATTGTTGTTAAAAATAAAAATAATGTAAAATATTGTGATGCATATCGTATCGGAGGCAATAATATCGAAGTATGCACTATGACTATACCATGTATCATATATTCATTCAGTCATTCCTTTTCTTCACCCACTTCTTCCTGTTTAGGGTCACAGGGTTACGCTGGTACAGAACATCTGTAGTTCAATGTTAAATTCAATTCATTAAACAAATATTAAATACATTAATTTAAAAAAATGATAATTATTATTAAGCCAGGCTGAATTTTTGAGAGGCCTTAATCGAGGAGGCATCTGTAATGATTTCAAATTAAAATAAAATCGTTAAAAAGAATTAATCAGCAGAGAAATCAAGTCCAACGTGCAAGACCGCAGCTGCGCCCAATGAAAGAGTTTCAGTGAAATGCTAAAACATGTACATAATTTAACTGTGCGTCTGAAAGGCTTAGAGACCAAGCAGCATGATGAAGAGCGAACGTTAGAACGCAAACATTTGCACCGGCGATGAGGAGTTTTGCTTAAGAACCCAATGCAGACGCTCTAAACATAACCCACAACTCTGGCACCTACCAATTAACACCGCCATTAGCAAAGAACTGAGCAAAGCGCTGGAGCTGCTGCTGCTGCCCTGCAATGAAAAATAATGGAGGACTCAAGTGCCTTATTACCTATCTTTCAAGACGCAGCACGCCAACATACTAGTTAATGTTGAGTCCATCGCCCAAAATGTCTTTGAAGATCATTTAATTGGCTTCCAACTGATGGTAATTCATTAGCCAATCACAGGGTAAAAATTCTACTTCACAACTTTGCAGCTTTTAAAGTCTAGTAATGTACAGGACACAACATAAGCTAAAGAGTCACTGCCATCATGCAACAGAACAAAAATGTGGCAAGTATTTCGAAATTAAAGCCTAATAAACCAAATGATTTGTAGCAATTCACAACTGAGATTTCAAATGTGTAAGATACATAAAGCTCTACAAAATAAACAGGATCAAAAACATTTTGATCACTTCAAGAATGCATTTCAAACCCAAAACCTTCATTCAGAGCAGGATTCTATTTTGGTTGACAACAAATACAGCTACTATAACAGCATCTTCATAACTGCAGTGATTTCAGCACCACAATGCTCCACCAAACAGAACCCATCACCACATTATGAAGTTCATTCTTAAATAATGATATAATAAAAGTGCCACTTTTGGGAGCATCACGTTTTCACAATTTTGAATATCGTCAAAAAGTAAATCCCTGTGTGTTAGAAAAAATAAAATACATTTTCGATTTTCTTGCATTTTAAAAGCTGGTTGTGTAATCGACGTGGACATGGAATCTTGTGGACCTGAGAAAACTGATGGAAAAGGTGCAAGATTTGAACTCTCCAACTAAGGAAAGAGTGGGTATTAAAAAACCCACATCCTCTACAGTTGTATGTTGAAAACGTAAAAAAAAGGTGCACTCACTTAGCTAAACCAAATGAAATATCTTGAATGCCTTTTTAATAATCTTTAATAATAAATCTATACTTCCAGTGGTGAAATATCATACTCAAGTAAAAGAACCACAACTTGCCAAAAAAGTAACGAAAGTAGAGTCATCTGTTCTGTAACTACAAGTATCTGTTCTAAAACTACTCAAGAGTAGCGAGTATTGTGCTGATAAATTAGTTCTCCTTTTATTCTACAAAAATTAAATTTTAGCTCACATCAGAACCATTTTCTCAAGGGAGTTTATAAGCAAGATAGAAATAGAGGAGAGGGAAAGAGCAAGAGGTAGAGAGAAGGAAAAGAGAGCGAGTGAGAAAAAGGATAGTGTGAAAGAGACTGAAAGATGACAGATCAAAAAGAAACAAGAGAGAGAGAGTAAAAGAAGAGAGAGAGAAAGTGATTGAGACAGAAAGAGTGGGAGATAATAAAAGATAATGAAAATTCAGGAGAATGAGAGAGAGAGCAAATGTAAAGAAGGAGAAAAATAGAGCAAAGAGAAAGGAAGAGAGGAAATAGAAGAGCAAGAAAAGAACTAGAAAAAGAAGGAGTGATGTAGAAAACGCAAAACAGTAGCAAGAAAGAAAAGAAAAGAAATTGAAATGATAAAAGAAAATAAACTAACTGTTTTTGTACAATAATTGTGTGAATAAATGTGATCGCATTGAATACATTCGCTAAACTCATTTTCGGGATTCTTTCTTAATATGCAATTTGATTGGAAAGGATATGTGCCAATAACTGTAGGAAAAAAAAGAAATAAAGTAATTAAAGCTGGTTGAAGACAAGTAGCTCGGTAAAAGTACAGCTACAGAACTCGAAATCAACTCAAGTAAATGTTTACTTTTAAATTTACTCACCAAGTTAGGATTTCGGAGAAAAACTACAGTAATTTAAGTATTTGTAATTAGTGACTTTCCACCACTGGCTACCTCACACATGCTTTAAGAAATCAGGAGGATCCTCAAACATGGATTTTTCTCCAGGTCCTTTTTTATATTCTGAAAAAAAAGAGCATTCCGTTTAATAAATGGAAATTGTTGTATGATGAGGTGTAGGTGACAGAATCCAACTCAACCTCTTTCAAACACAAAGTTTCAATCAGACTGATGGGATTTAGCTCATAATCAGCCAAACAATAATTATGTTTAAATGACGGCCATATGCTGATTTAGACTGCAATAAAGCACCATAATCAAATTATTACCTCTAATTTGTGCAAGCACATGAAGCTTCTAGAGCTTCATGAGTGAAGAAAGCTAAATATTCTTCTTAATGTGTCCACAATGCATTCTCAACATCATGTACGGCCAAATCAAGATTTGTGCAAAGGCAGAAGTATTGGAGAAATCTGGCAAAACTTTTGCAAGAAATATCATATCCTTAAAGCTGGCTCCATTTACTCTCTGAGAAATAATGGCATACCAAAATTGTCTGTAAAATCCAACACTATGGATTGCTATGAAAACCTCATTAGAACCTTCAACATTTTTAGTGCATGCAAAAATGAGCTTAAGCTCCATTTCTTCTCCAAATCAAGTCAAGCTCCATTTCTTCTCTGAGAGAGATGATGGGGAGCCAAACCTGAGGTAGAAGTCAGAAAGCCTGTGTCTGACATTAACGTATCATTTCAGCTGCTAACACAAAGCATGGGAGGCCCTGTCAGAGAGAACTCAATTCATTAGAGGCATCCAGATATTTTCACATGGCTACCTTCCAATTCCCAGAGCACATGCTTGTCTGACTTATACTAGCCGTCTGGGACATCATACACTAATTTACATAAAACCTATAGGAGTCCTGACTTGTCTTTTATTCACACACATTTATTGCTCACAGTATCATGCAATGCTTGAACTAAGATCTAATCCTACAGTGTTTTTACTAGGTCTAAAATAACCATAACCTACTAACATGCATGATGAGTGCCTTCTCTCTGGGGATTTCATGTTTTTTGGTCAATAAAGGCTTAGAATACACAGGTGTAGCGTAATACAAAGCTGTTAAGTGCATTCAAGCTGCTTATGCATCATCGCCTACATGTTTAAATGTCTATTGTCAACATTTAAGAAATTTAATTTAGTTGTTGCATTGACTACAATGCAAAGTTTTAGAACACAAACCATAAAATTGCACTGAATACCAGAATCCATTAAATAACCATTCATCCCTGTACTGCTGGTGTCTCACCAATGTGGTGAAAATATATTAAAAGAGTGACTTATGTTTTTTTTTTTTTAATTGAATTAATATCTTTGAAACTGGGGTGCATAAAATGTTTTTTTATGTACAAGAAACACCTAAGGCCAAAGCAGTCATTGACAACAGGAAAAAAAAAACCCTCATTCTGTACCGCTGGTTTGCTAAAAATGTTGTTAAAAGATAAAGTATATTTTTACATTTATTTTTCGTTACTATTTTCATTTTGTTTGAATCTTTTAAATGTAATAATTGAGATTGTTGCCATTTGTTGACGATATAAAGACAATGTTTGAGTAATTAGATAGTAAACCATCAATTAAGTGATTAATTAAATTGATTAATGACATTAAATAGTCTAAATAAAAAAAATTAACAACAAAAGTTTAAATAAAATAACATGCATGTGATTATATTTTTACAAACTCTAAAATATATGTATATATATCTTTGGTTGAAATAGAATTGTATTTTATTATAAAAGTGATTTTTAAGTATAAAAAGTTATTATAATTAGTAATTTTTTCCCCACGTTATTCAATATCAAACACCCAATGCTCTACACATGTGGCTTGTTTCATTTACAGTCAAACAGGTTTCCAACTGTACCTGGCTCTGATTATCCTTACTGGTATGGTCTGGTGCTCCGGATGTAAGCTGTGTCAGTGATGCTGACTCAGTTCCCTCACTGTCTCAGTAATGACCTTTGTCAGATTGAGAGCTCTGTGCTGTCAGATCTGTATCGCTACAACATCACGCTCTGTCAAACACAACAGAAATCACACACATTCCACTGGAGTCACTGACGCCCTGTCAAGCCTTCATTTTCTTCTCTTCGGTGTGTAAAGTTCATTATCATCTGTTCTCATGTTATACTCCTTCTCCTGCTGTCTAAATCTACAAGAATGGACCTTGCTGTTTACATCTCATGTAAACAGAGTTTTATATATCATCTGGTTTGCATATTTTAATTAAATTATGAGTGGTTTCCTCTCAAATTCCCAGCCAAAGCTCCAAATATTGCAGTCATAGGACTACAGCTCTCACTGCTCAATCATCTAACCAACCAACCATCTACACAAAACCTCATCTTCCTGTGACTAGTGCAAATTATAATTAAACATACAATTATTTACTAGTCAGACAACAGTTTTAGATATCTGTAATTGGAATTATGACTGGAATACAACTAATTGATTAAATTAGGTCATTAGTTACAATCCAGTTGGGGATATCTCTTATTAGACTTCGCTACTGAACATTTCATTTGAGTAATAATAAAATGATAAAACGGCTTGCCATGACGGGGAGGTCGTAAAATGGGCTTCGTTGACATGATACTCTGTATTAGAATCCCTATGCAAGCTCCATAAATGTACATTGAGAGCAGTTACTGAACTCCTGCAAAATGCACTCGCTTTTGTTTTTAAAAATCCTATATAGGGCTCTGCTGCTTTCTTCTAAGCCATTTTAGCCATTTTGTTCGATGGCAGGATGAGAATGTTAGCACAAGGCAACTATAAACAAGAGATGGAAAAGAAGTGCATGAACTTGCCAGCATGTAAATAAATCTATAAGTTATGTTAAAGTACTGATAATTTTAGTCTGTTTAATTCAAAATCTCTAAATGATAAGGAAAACATTTAAATATTACTCCAGTGGCCTTTATCTGCCTTTCAATATCCTGAAGTCAGACATGAGCCATGGGTACGTATCTGGTTTGGAACACATAGGAGAGTTTTTTCATGAGATTTCTCGTGAGAAAATCAGATGCAGGTCACATATTCCCAAAAAAATGTATTTTAGGCCGGTTTGGCTTACAGTGAGCTATAATGGTTCAACCTTGCCGAATTCACAAAATATTAAATGCTTTAAACTTCAATAGTCAACACCAATAAAATCTCATGTAAAGCATCAACCTTCTTTTTTTAGTTCCTGTAGTTCATGTTTAATGTACTTCTTTGTATTCACAGATCAAAGTGAATCATAGGGACCGTGCATAAATGATCCATTCATTCCTTACGGCTCATGAATGGTCATGTGATAAACGCAATCACCAAACTGAATAATAATGTGCAAACCCTATATCCCTTTTAAAACATTTCTTCTCCAGGTACAAAAAAGTGCCTACAGTTCCTGAAAATATCAGCACATTCATTTGTTTCTTTTATAAAATTAAACAAATGAAAAAAATATGACAAATTACAGTCAAAGCAAACAGAATCAATTGGTGAAAACAGTGTTGTGTTCAATTTTAACAGTGAAGAAAAAGTAAGCAAATCTCAAATGCATATTAAAGGGTTAAACACAACCTTTCAGACTCAGTGTTTCCATTTCTTTTTTAATGTGATTTTATTGTTTGGTCCAAACCCCTGCTTAGTTCAAAAAGTTGAAAAAGGTTAGTTCTTGGCAAAACTAAAAGCACTTCTTTATGTGAGGGGGGACCATAAGACAGTGTGCTTCTATTGAGCATAAAGGTGAGTGTTGGCTTGTATAAAACTCTATAGGAAAAGGCCTTTTTTCCAGCTTGTTTTGAAGAGAAATAAACACAATGAGCATCTTGAGGAGGTTTCCGTACACTCTGCTCAGTTTAGCGCTCTGAAAAGGCAAAGCTAAGGCCAAACAAGCAAACATGTTATAGACATTCGTACAATTGGGGAAAAAAGCTTACATTGAAGTTTAAAAAGCACCTTTTTTCTGTTTGAACAGAAATGTTTTATTATTATTGTGTGTACATGACTGGCCCAATTTTTTTTTTTACCTCAAATCTTTAATGTCCTCTAAAAATGAGCTAATCTTAGGCCCTGTCCACCCAGATTTTTGTTTATGTTGGTACACACATAAACGAACATCGTTTTCATATAAACACCAAGTCTGGAGTCAGACAACTGGGTTTTCCTGAGTTTTTGTCATTGCTTTCACTGCTTTGTTTACAAAGGCCACTTTATGGATGAAATGAGGATTGAGTTTACTCTGCATTTCACAGTATTACATCCAGAGGTTTCTTACTTGCCCACCAAACTTCGAATTGTAATCGACTGTCACCTGTTGGTTTGGTAGAGTCTTTTTAGTGCTTCGTGGGGGGGGGTTGAGGCTCTAGTAGAGGCAGGGGCCTGTGCACGCTTTTTTTTGTAGATGGTGTAAGAGTCGTGTATACAGTCATGATTTTGTTTCAAGGGACAGAGTGGATATTTTAGAAAATGACTAAAGACTCATGACATCAGAAATGGACTTCTGATCCCATGTGCTTCTGTTCATGCTTTTCAGAAATGAATCTCCTTTTATTTACAACTAGAATTTCAAGGGGTGAAATTAACCAAATTAACTTAATCTTAATACTTGGTACCTTTTTTTTTTAATTTATGAGTGCTTTTATAGACAAAATTCTACAAATCCTGATTCATGCTTCTTCAAACTTTGAATTTAAATGATAATTTTTTTTATAGTTTTATTTTCATAATACAGATGTAACTGATGTTTGTTATTAAATGGGATGTGACAAAATGTGACCTATATTCACTTTACATAGTTTGTATGTATAGCTATGGATGTACAGATATCCAGACAAACAGGTGCTTGTAACAATTAATTTGTATAACAAATTCGTGAGAAGTAATCAGAGCAGGACGGTTAAATCAAAGAATTAAGTAATTTGATCAATCTGTGCATTCTCCTCATAGGAGAGAGTGATTCTGTAAATATAATTGCAATACTTAAAACATTTCAGTGGCTTGTTTTGCCTCCAATTAGTCTTTTTATAATACACGACTGTTTCCGTGTAAACAGGCAAATTCATCCATTATAAATCAGTTTGCTCTTCTTGGAGTTTTTTTAAGTGGAGAGCACCACAGTTCTGTTTATTTTCTTCCCTCTGGGAGATGTTCTAAATATTTGTTTGCCATCACTTGGTATGGAACGTGATGTAAAACCTGGACACACTTGATCTTTAATGTGTCACCGTCCAGTAAAACTGCACTTAAGAGATAATGAAAGACCCTAAGCTCTGGATACGGGTGGTCCACACGCCTGCTAATGAATCAGGTCATGTGATGGACGCAGCACAAATCTAACAGCACGATAATTAGAGACGCACACTCCATTACAAGACACACATCAAAGGAAGAGGCACTTTGAGAGCTTGTTCCTATGAGGCATGCCCCACCACCCCCTTTAAACACAATCTCAAATCTTCAATGCCAACAACTCTGCAATTACCCAAATTATCAGAGGCTCAAACACATTTGGCACGCCTTGCAAAAAATAACCGTTACTGCAGGGGTTACAGAGGGTGAGCAATGCCAGATAGGCTTTAGAAAACTTTAAATAAATCATCCAATGAATAATTAATAAGTTGATTCTTGGATTTTTATTGAGGGAATTATCATATAAATGTGAGTTTCATATAAAAACAGTTTGACAATAAAACCAGAATTACAGCGTTGGTTCAAACAGTACAAATGTTTTCACTGCTTTAAGAAAAAATAAAAATCAACTATAGCTAATAGCTGCTTATGATCGTAAATGTCAGTTGAAACCCAGTCATGAACAGAAACAGAAGCAGTTGTGTAGGAGAACACATCTTGAAGAAGCACAAAAAATGGGCAACAGTTTTAAAATAAAATAAAATGAAATAAATTGAGAAAAACTGCAGAAAAATATTGAACGAACACATTTTTTTTATGAATCAACACAAGTTTTGGTTTAAATAATGAGTTGTTCACTGGTGAATAAAAATTGCAACATCGCTATGTTTCTATTGAGAAATCAGCCCTGCAATCATTAAAACAGGTTTCCCAAAGCTCAACTTTATCCGTTCCTGATCATTAGACTTATTATGGTACCTTGCTTCCATTAAAAGGTGCTTTTTACGGACTGTATCAGGGGCAGTAATGGACTTTGGTTTTTAACACTGCTTCATTTATCAGGAAATGATGGAGAAATGTGTCAGATAGTGGATCGTTTTGTGAGCAAATTACATTTTTTTCCCCCTTTTGATTTATAACATTGCAGAGTTTGGGTTCTTTGTGCTACTGTCATTTTTTCACAATAATATATTGAGAAACCTGCTTATATTAATTCAAAATTACATAAATTAAAGGTAAAAAGTTCTTTCCAAAGACAAGGTGTATGAATGTGTGAGTGGATGGATGGATAAATTGATGGTTGAACAAACTAAGTCCGCAATTATGTTATGTAAACTTCCTTGTTTTTTTTATCGAAACCCCATAATCCAGACTTGGGTTCATAACTTGGCAAATCAAATAAGATTTCAGCTTTTTTTTGCTGAATAAAACCAGAACAAAGTATCAGAGAGCTATGGAAGAGTTGTTCTGACGTTACAAAAACCAGTTTGTTTCTCTCAATCTCTCATTGGTACTTCCCTCCACATCTGATCACCCACAAAACTTTGCACTTTCCAAACCATTTCCAAAACGCAAAAACATTAGCCCTTGATATAAGAAAAAAACACATTTCAATGACCCACACTCAGCAAAATAACCTTGCAATAAGGAACCAACGTGTGTGAGATCATCTCATAACTGGGTCTGCTCAAATGCTGTGGCAGTGCTTGTTTTAACCATCAAAGATAAAGACCAGGGAGCCTGGGGTGGGGGATGCCAGATGTGGGGCAGAAAGCAGTGATTATGGATCAGATCCCCCAGATCCCCGTGGGCTCTACAAAGAGGAAGGGTCAAGAGAGAGTCGGATCCTGCAGAGAGATATGGCAGGAGGATGCTGACAGCTTAGAGGACAGACTCAAAGACAAACAGGAAGTTTCAGAAATGCCATTTTAAACTTGTACGTGTGGGCACAAAGCCACGGGGTCAAGAGACTCCAAATTAAAAATCAAAGCAGGGGCTGAAATCTTTTAAGCTCCTTGTAGAACTTTATTGGGGGAACTCATGTGGGATAGAACATGGATTTGTTTTTGTTTTTTTGTTTATTGAGTTTAATGACAAATATAGAGCACTTAAGCTTTTTCTAAAATTAAAAAATATATGTCTACGCTAAATATAACTTTTACAAACTTTTTAAATCCCATCCTGAAACGTTCCACTTTTGCGCAACAGGAAGTGACTGGAGCTGTGATTCATCGGCTGGCCACTTGAGGCAGACATCAAAAGGGAACAGATTCCCAATGACTGCCATGCTTCAAGTATGAAGAAATAATATTAACTAAATCATTTATTGTTGCTCAGAAGTTTAAGTTAAGTTATATTCAGCCACTTTGCTATGTCCATTTTTATTTTTGTTCTAAATATTTCAGAGGGCGTTGTGGCTTATGCATAGCAACATGGAATCAAAATGTATCCCATTATCAAATGAAAATTCTAGGTTCTCCTAAAACCAACATGTTGGATAATTAAATTAGGATAAAATATCTGCTAGGTGGTAGAGAAAACTTTGAGGAGGCTCAGGACAGATGGACTAACGACTGAAAATTTGATCTACATTCAAAATAAAATATATATCGTGACAAAAAAAGTACTTACTGCTATACTAAGCATCGGCTAAATACATTTTAAAAGAGATAATTTAATAATTTAAGAGATAATTTAAAGTTGAGACCATGAATCAAATACATCAAAATGTATGATAATAATAGAATTATACAAGACAGAGAGAGTAACAGCGTTTTAGTGGGTGCATTTGAAAACAAACACCACTAAACCAGCATTCTTAGCTCAGATTGCTCGGCAAGAGCTGTTTAGCCTCCAACACAATAGATTGATGGAGTTAAAAATAACATATTAACACTAGAAAACTAAAACAGCATTCAGAAATTTAAAACTTTAGCAAGACTCACAAACTGTTCAATGGTGGTTTGTTACCAAGATCCAATAAAAAATTTTTCGATTACTCTTTGGTTAAAATTATTTGTTAAAAGTTCCTCCAAACACTGGCTTGCTCTTTTTTAGCCATTTTTTTCCCCCCAGAATGAGTAGTTTGACAGGGAAATTTGGAAGGAGTCTGGTTGTTAGTTAGATATCCAGCTGCAGGAGTTTAACCCCAACTCCGCCCCTTTACCACACAGGGGTCTCTGGGCTTGGAGGGGTCTCAGGCCGCTTTCTAAATCAAGAGTCCTTTCATGGGCAGCTCACCAAACACACCATGCATCACCAGGCTTAGCACTATGGTGAACTAGTGAATATGCACTGATTTTTTTTTTTCTCAGACACAATGCTGTTTGGTTTCTATAAGTGTGGTGATGTTTTCTAGGGTGGGTTATAGATATGCCAATAAATCTACAAAATAAACCTTCATAAATACATCTTTCATCCTTTGATAAACTAATTAAGGTTCTACTAAAGTCAAATGAAAGTTGAACTTGAATGTGGTCCTGTCCTATAACGTTATGAGTTCCTGTGTGGGAGAAGAGACTATTTCCTCTTCTTTTCAATCTTTGTTCTCTGCTCAGGGCCTCTTCCTGACACACAGCACATGTCTCAAACACAGTCCTTGGACCCTAAACCAGCCATCAGCACCACTTTGTCATATGATAACCATTCATTTTAAACAGAGGAACTTAATGACATCTGTTTTTGTCAGAAGTTTACATTCATGACATCCGGGTTAATGTCTACAACCACAGATAACCATTACAAGATTCAATGACAATAATGTAAACAATGTAAATGGAGTTCTATATAAAAATTGAAATGTTACATAAAATAATATCATTTTGTTATGTATTTTGAGGGTGTTTATGCTAGTTTTGGTACAGGATATGGGCAGTATTTGATGCCACAAATCTTCAAGGTTTATTATCGAGGATTCTGATGATTAAAATATTATGAAAATGCATCATGGAGAACAGTTTTTAGTCACCCTTCTCCTAAAATTCTCTCCCAAGTAACTCAAAGTCAAAGTGCGTTTGTAAAATTCATGAGCATATGTTAGAAATAGTTGATATTCAGTTTCTATCTATCACACTGCTGCTCGACAGATGTGAGCCAAACTGCTGTGCTTGAGAGAAGGAGGTGTTCACATGCACCATGGGAATTGGGCAAAAATTCAGCGTCTGATGGGATCCGTGAGATTTTCTGTAAGTAAACCAACTCCGCACTCAGCAGCCAGCAATGTAGAGCAGAGGAAGTTTATTGTGGTGGTAAGAGAAACAATGATGCTGCAGCAGACAGAGAGGACGTGTTTGTCTTCAGTGAGCGAGGCCTTGCTTTGTTTGAATGGAGCAGTCATTTCCTACAGAAGTGAGGCTAAGTGGAGTTTAGGAAGGGAGGGAGTAGAGCAACTTCCTGTTTGAACTCAACAGAACATAGTTGAACTAAACTGAAAAAAAATATTGAATGATGGAATATTTCAAGCAAATCAAAAACCAAACATCTTGGCACATTAGGCAATTTTGGTGTCCTTAAACACGCACCGTATTATTATGTTGACTTGAAACAAAATACTCTTTCATGCAAACAATCTTACATTTAATTCACCATTTTGTATTTTTTGTATTTTTTCAAAATGGCCTAATTTAACATTTATTGTTCTAAGAAGAGACGCACAGCGAATGAATTGCGCAATCACTGCGCATTACGTGCAATAGGATGGTATAGCTGTGTATGTTGGCATGAAAAACTTTAACCACTTGTACTATATGAGCTAAATTCATCTACAACTTTATGTGTGTAACGTGTTTCTTGTACCAACCAATCATAAAACACCTGCAAAGAAAAACATGCTGAGGCACGCAGTTCTCCTGGCTCATGCTAGAGGGCGCTGGTGTTCTCAAGAGATTGTGAACACCTTGGCTAAAGAATTAAAGAATTACTGCTAGTGCTTTCTTCAACGGCAAGACAACATTTTTTCTCAATTTAACACAGTATTGTATGGTCTATCTATGACTGAAGGTCTAGAGAGAAGGTCCACAGGCTTTCACTGTTTACTTTAATAAAACAAATTAGATAATAACTAATTGAGCTCCCGTTGGTTTGTTTGGAGCTTCTGTTAATGTAGGGGTTTAACTAAAGCGTGCTGGACACTGGTACCCCAGGAACAGAGCTGTACTGGAATTTCTGTTATCACAAGGTTGAATCAATGAAGCAGCATCTAGAGCTGTGACCCACCCTGAGCTCATCCAACAATGAAGTACTCCCTTTAACTCATATCCAAATAAAGCTTCTCTAAATATCACATTTATGATCATCACAAGGCTTCTGCTTTTGGCCTGAAGGTTGTACTTCATCACCACATGAGACTGAAAAACACATCTTAAAACAATGAGCTTCATATAATTGTTTACTGTAAATAGAGTAGGGGAAAAACACGCCTCCAACAAAGTCGCAAAAATCACTACAGAAAATCACGACAATGAACTAAAGATTGAAAACGTATTCATTGTGAAATACAAACAGGATTAATAACTGAAATGCAGTATTTTGCTCACTATGATAAAACAGCTTGCCACAAAAACCTGTGCATTTTCATTCTGTGGGACAGGATTTATGAAACATTTATATAAAAGCTGAGTTCACTTATTGACAAGTCAGAATAGTGTTTAATAGCCTACAAAAATGGTTTAATTTTTTAAAATTAAAAACTCTAAATGCACCAAGCTTAAATAGATAAGGTATGGCATGCAAAATGGAAACTGTCCAATAGTTTCATACTGAAATGTTACTAATCTAGAAGGAATTAATGATTTATGCTTAGCTAAAAGTCGGTTGAATGGTTGAATTTGTGCCAAAATGATCCAATACTTAATGTAGGTCCAGTCGAATACGCATAACAAACACGGACAGGAAACACAAGCTGATCCCACTCTGAGAGAAAGCTCAACTGGAGTGAACTTTGATCTACAAAAATAATCAACTCAAGGAACCAGAGATGTCTAAATTGGAACCTTTTTTATCTCAATATAAAACAAAGTTTTCAAGACGATGTAGATTAGAGGGCACTGTTCCTATTTCGATGATTTAAATCTAATGGGTAGGCTCTTATCAGACACATGTGGCAATATTCCTCTTAAATTGCCAGTCTGTCCATTGCATGAGCCGAGGCTACACTTCTTCACTTTTGCCGCATGTGATCCACATTCACGTCACATTTGATAGTGTGACCGCAGCTTAACTGTAGTCCTAAAGAAATAATATTTGAAATCCTGTCCTCAATGCACAGCCAAATTCTGTGAGATATAAAAGTTGTGCATTGATGGCATTAAAATAAGAATTAATAAAAGATTTGTGCCATTTTTCTGGTACAATGATCAAACTTGAGCCGAGATTGTTTTAAATGCAGGCCACAGGCTAGACATCATTGGCTGTGCAACTGACGCCACAATGCCCAGAAGTCGGAGAATGAGTAGCAAAAGCCTTTTCAAGCACTGTGTGACTATGACCCTTTTAAAAGCTGCTGTGCGACTGACTGCTCAACCCTATTTTCAAAGACACCATCGCACGGAAACCAAACACTGAGAAAAGTGAAGCAAAGCGATTGCTGCAATTCCAACAAATACCTGTAATCCAGGCGATGTAACCTGGATTTTTAGTCTTTTTTTGTCTCAAATAAGTTTTGCTAATATTCATTAATTTTTAAGTTTGTCATCTTTATGTTATTTGTGACTTACGCAAAACATGATTTATTATTAGAGTTTATACTAATACAAATATTTGTATATACTAGGGGTGTAACAATATAATCTCAATACAAGATACGTATCATGGAGCAACAGGGGGATATCTTAAAGTATATTTGCTTTTGGAGTGATTGTTATTCTAGTCACTTCTGAGACTTCTTTACTTTGTCGTCTCTTTTTAACATTGTTTAATCAAATTTTAAATGAAAAATTATTTATGAAATTATAATTAATAAAAAAAGTAACAAAAGATGACTTAATGCAAACATTAATAATGCCCCCTAGTGGATGGATTGTATCAGATGCTCTCTTACAATCTAACTAGACCCTAGCCTTCTCAGCTTTGTGGCCTCAAAACGGTTTAAATTATATTTTTGGATGGTTCATTTCATGAATAGTGTTGTAAAATATTGTGATGTATATCGTACCGTAGATATAATATCAAGGTATGTATCGCATCGTGTGCACAGCGTTTAGTATTACACGCCTAGTATATAGCGGTCCACAATGTTAAGCACTTCTCCATAAAAATCACAGCCATTTTCCTCTTAATCAGTCTGTGGGAAAGTTACATCAATGCATATCATCTAAATAGTGTTGCACAGGTTATTAGCTTGAGCTAGCGGTGGCCTATATGTCTGGAATCTATACGTAACTTAATTCATTGCCGTACTTTGGCCATGCATCGCTCTCTATCTCTAAAATTTCTGTGTTATAGGTCGTTATATAAAATGGCTTGTTTTAAAGGAATGGCTGCAGTGGCTGTAATCTGCAAAGCTTTGCATTCTCAGATTTCCCCTGTATTTGGCATGAACGTGTCTTGTTGGAGAAACGATGCTTGTAAAGTAATCAGTCTGCAGCATCCCGTGGGCTATATTCTGGAAACTATCTTGCGTTCTTTCGATGATGGAAAAGCACTAAGTGGTTTTCACTGTGCACAGACTCGCTTCCACCCAGAGGAACGAGAATTGGATTTTGTACAAACTGATGCGAGTGACAACTTACAATCAGAGGCCTTGCACAGAAGTTCTGCTGGGGTTTCTCTGCATGATGAGCGGCAGCTGTGATGAGGATGAGCATGACTGGCAGCGGTGCCCCAGCGTTGTGTACCCAGAATCCTCAGTGTCTTTAACAGCTGTTCCAGCCACAGGCAAAGAGACGGCGTCAAGAGCCAAGAAATGAGGAGGGGCTACTGCCACCCTGGGAGAGGGAGCACAAGAGAGACACAGCGCGTAATTGAAGATGTGTATGTAGAGTAACGCCAACTTTTCTAATTTACATTTTTTTGTTTTGATTTAAATGGAATAGTTTGTAAAATAACCCGGACTGGGAGCCAAGTCAACAAAGTACCAGACCTTGTGTGCAAGTTTAAACCTTGGAGTGGGTGGCTGTCACAATGAAAACAACGCTTCCTTCCCAAGATGATAACAAACACTTATTTGCATCATGAGCAAATACAACAGAGACAAACTCGTGTTTGTTACTAGTCTATCCTCATTGGGTTTAGTTTGAAAAAAATTTCATTTTAGTTTGAAGTACAACATACATAACTTTTAGGAAATTAAGGTAAAAAAAAATAATCAGTAATGTTGACTTAAAGTTGACATTTGTCTTGGAGAGATCTTGTTCATGCAATCACAAAGTTTTAGGCCTCCTAAACAGCTGTTCCTGTTTCAGTTCATGACTGGGTTTCAACCGTGTGACACTGATCACCACCTGTTTGGTGTAATCGGATGATCTTATGCCTGACTGTATACAGTGCCTGGGTACTTGTAAGAATTGATGCTGGTCTGGTTTCTGTTTGCTCCTGAACATTTTGCTAATTTACAAAAAACAAACACATTTTTATATCATCAACTGAAACGTTTGCCCAGTACTGTATATCTTCAAAACTAATTTCCAAATTCAAATTAATAATATAATTAGAAATGATATATTTGAGGAGGTCTAGTTTGTTACAAGGAACAAGTTTAACCCTGAACTTCCTCAGAGCGCATTACAAGGAAATTTTGAGTCACTGGGAGGAACCCTTCATGACTTCACCCACACTATGATTCCCCTTTTCCACTAAATAATATTTTAACCCCTTGTAGTGACTGTTTGATTTGTTTTGTTTTAGTGAGAGAGTTACTTAAAGTAATTCCCATATAACGAGTCGTCCAAACCCACTTCCATTGTTTATTCAGTTCTCCCGCGTTGTGACCAAGTCAGATAAAACCCCTGTTTCGAAAGCATTCTATGTTTTATATATATATATCTCTCTCTATATATATATATATATATATATATATATATATATATATATATATATATAAA